>CM076071.1:1295000-1550000 GCA_038088235.1 Zacco platypus
TGTGCAGTACACTAGCCCATATATACATGTGATGTAGAGTCGGCTGTAGATGAACTTTTACATCTTTTTCTTGACTCATAATTTTGACTATAAATATTAATTTCTTAGATTATAACATGGATTTACTCACTAAATGGATCATACAATGTTGTGAGAACAATATGTGCGTGCATATCACATGTTTTAGTATATCAAGTAGTATGCAGTACACTAAACTATGTAGTGTAGAGTCAACTGAAGATGAACTTAAACACTTCTTGACTCATTATTTGATTTGAGTTGTTTTGCAAAATATATGCAAAACAAACATTTACAGTATATCTGAGATGATAATGACTCTACGGTCTGAAATTTATCATTGCATAATGCATGTTTTCTTATTATTTTTATGTATACTAATTAGTATGCTAGTGTTCTATTTTGAACACAGCCCATCATTCCTGTGTGTGCATCAGTTTGCAAATGTCTACAGTTCACTTAAAGTGTGTACTTTGTCACATCGTAATTTTCTTGACATTTTTGGCATTTCTAGTGCCCTTTGATTTGCATGTTGTGGAAAACGTGGACAGAATCCAGTCCTAAATATAAAAATGGAATTTTCTGTTTAACACATGGAGTTTGTGTTACTTTTGATGGACTGACGTTCGGTCCTCAAGGGTTTTTTAACTTGAGCTTGTCGCAGCAGCTGCAGACATAATGCATGTGCAAATTTCACTCAAACCCGCATCAGCCTGAAACTCGTGACCGCCGGACTGATAGAGCAGGTGAAATGTCATCCTTTCTGTTTCTGAAACGACGCTCATCAGAGCGGGATTAGAAACGATCCCTCGCTGATCCCTCGTTCCTGCGCTGGAGAAGAGACGCTTTCTGCAGCTCTGCGGCTTAAACTGTCTGTCTGTACTCTCAAATTGATTTCTCATCAGTGAGGCTCATTCTGAAGGACTGGTGCTGTCCTGAACGCCGGTGTCTGGGAAACGACAAACACTCGAGATGCGGCCGGTTACAGCAGCAGTTCTGAGGAGGACTAGCCACTGCATGAAGCTGTTTTAAAAATAGTGTTTCTTCTGCAGGACTGCTGTAGTAAACAACAAAGCGTCACCGTTTTTATCGGATTGTATTAGTGAGGATTTATGATTACAGCTGTTTTTAATATTAAATTATAAATCTAGAAAAATTATGGACTATATATATATATTATGTGTGTGTCTATATATATATATGTGTGTGTATATATGTGCGTGTGTATATGTATATATGTGTGCGTGTGTATATATAAATAAACGCACACATATATACACACATATACATATATACATATACACACGCACACACACATATGTATATATGTATATATATGTGTGTGTATGTATATATGTGTGCGTTTATTTATATACACACATATACATTGTATATGTATATATGTGTGTGTGTATACACGTACACAAACACATGCACATATATATATATATATATATATATATAAGTGAACTGGTAACACTTTCATTTGTTAATATTAGTTAACTACATTAGTTAACATTAACATCTATAGTGTTTATTCATTTTAGTGCATTTTTTGAATTTTTTTGTTAACATTAATATACTGTGAACTAACAAACAAGCAATATTAATATTGCTGTATGTAACGTATAAACAACAATATTGTTTGTTAGTTCATATTAAAGCATTAACTAATGTCAACAAATGAGAAACGTTGTCAGCAAACTTAATTCAAGATATATTCTCTGAAAATGTAGTTGTAATCTTAATGCACTTTGTTTTTTCATGCACAATGTTTAATGCACAATGTTTTTTCAAGTAAATGTCTTTCACTAAAAATCCTTAAAACGAGACCTTTCTTTGTAATTATATATTTTAAAATACCTAAGGCTCTAGTTTAACGGGTTAAAGTGTTATCTAGTGTCTTAATGAGTCATGGGTGTGTTTTGGGCGTAACGTGCAATAAACCAATCAGAGTCTGATCTCCCATTCCCTTTAAAACGCAGGAGCGCTCGCACCGTGGAGGATTCGCTATTTACATAGACGCTCTGAACCTGCCCAGTAATTGGTTAAATAATTAGCCAATTTCATTCATTATTATTGCAAATAAATACTTCTCATACATTCAGTGATTATCCATTATAACATCTTTATGTACTCTATAATAATCTTTTACATTGTTATCCTTTTATTTATTTTTAATATTTAGCATGTTTGTGTGCCGCTGTCCCTGTGTGTAACAGACGCGTCATATTTTGCTCGTATAACAAAAAAAATCCTGCGTGATTGACTTTAGAGCAGGTTTTAGTAGGTCAATGGCACAGTGGTTTTTAGTCGCTTCAATGTAGTACAAACACACCTCGTTTTCTGACCAGCGCGCCCGTGGGCGAACAGATGGGCACGAGTGCATGTGCTGTTTAAACAACGTGGCGCTGGATGTGAAAATAATAACTGCGTCAGGCTGAAAAAAAACACTTGCGTCGTGCCGGCTTTAAAAAAACAGCTTCAATACTGTATAGTTTAAGCTACGGACACTGTGATTGTGTGAAATATGACAGTCATCACGTCCTCTAAAGTCTCATGTTGAAGAAGTCCGTTTTTCAGATAAACTTGTTTGTGCGGCACATGAACGGTGTGATGGAGCCGTCTGTGTTTGCTGTGCCAGGACTTTGTGGATATCAAATTCCCCATGATAAACAGTGCGGCGCAACACAAAGGAGCTGCCGAAATCTGCTGGCTGGGTGAAATCTGATCCGGCGAGCTGCTCCGGCGCTTCAGCGCGGGACGCCAGCGGAAACAGAGCTCATTAAGAGCGCGCATCATCACTACACCTGGCACCTCGTCGCACGGCGTGTTTATCTCACATTTTACTTTCCGATGCCAATCTCGCCTTCGCGACAGGAGAAATATCTCAAACAGATTGAGATTTCTTGCTTTGGCAGCAGTAATGTTCTGCCTAACGAAACGCTCTGTCATAATGCAGATGAAAAGACACCAGGAGGCTGTTTTTAATGAGCTTCTGAGTGCGGACCGCACGCCGGACCCTGTCGAACACAACATCAGTCTCTTTGACTGATCGGCAGAAGGTCTGTCCACATCAGAGATTATTATGGCTGCTTAGGGTGTGCTATACAGAAACAGTGCACTCATATTAGGCCTTGTCCCAAACGGCATCCTCACGATGTTCCTCTGCGTCCACACTTTCATGACGTAATGCCGTTTTGATTGTTGAGCTTCAGTGCAAAAAAGTGCGGGCGCAGGAGGAGTCGCTCGCAAGCCTAAAATGATAAATGAGACACCTGGACTTCACAATCACGTGCACGCGGCGACCATTATAAGTCCACGAAACCGTGAGTGCATATGAAGCAGGGTTGGGAAGTAACGAAATACAAGAAACTTAGTGACGTGTTTAAAATACAAAATTTGAGTCACTGTATTTCATTACAGTTTCATTTTAAATGGGTGGTAATCAGATTACAGTTACATCTGAAAAGTGTTTTAGATTACCAAAGTGATTACTTTGAGTTTTAATGTCATTTAAACAGCGATTGGTGATTCTCTGACTCTGACCGTCTGAAAAAGAGGAGTTAAGATTCATGTTTTCCACTGTTTTCATGTTTTGTGAGTCATTTTATAATTCACTCGTCACTGCAACTTTTTCTCACAATTTGTTTTTCCCCTCACAATTGTGAGTTTGTATTTCACAATTCTGACTTCTTTTTCCTCAGAATTGCGAGATTTAAACTCACAATTCCTAGTTATAAAGTCAGAATTGGGAGATATAAACTTGCAATACTGACTTTTTTTCTTGCAATTGTGAATTTAGTATGTGAGTTTATATCTCATAATTCTGACTTTTCTCAATATTGTGAGTTTATATCTCATAATTCTGACTTTTCTCAATATTGTGAGTTTATATCTCATAATTCTGACTTTTCTCAATATTGTGAGTTTATATCTCATAATTCTGACTTTTCTCAATATTGTGAGTTTATATCTCATAATTCTGACTTTTCTCAATATTGCGAGTTTTTCATAATTCTGACTTTTCTCAATATTGTCAGTTTATATCTCATAATTCTGACTTTTCTCAATATTGTGAGTTTATATCTCATAATTCTGACTTTATAACTCACAATTGCAACTTTATATCATGCAATTCTGAGGGAAAAAGTCAGAATTGTGAGATAAAA
This sequence comes from Zacco platypus, assembly GCA_038088235.1. NCBI lineage: Eukaryota > Metazoa > Chordata > Actinopteri > Cypriniformes > Xenocyprididae > Zacco > Zacco platypus. Next base: position 1,299,191 of record CM076071.1, read on the forward strand.
ACTCGCAATGACCTTTTTTGTGTTTGTTCCACACTTATTAGTATTCCAAAGTATTCTAAAGTATTTAGATTAAGTTACTAAACTTGAGTAATGTAACGAAATACGTTACAAATGACTTTTTAAAGCATGTATTTTGTAATCTGTTGTGAAATACATTTTAAAAGTAACATACCCAGCCCTGCATTTGGGAGAGGGCCTTACTTATGACAAGTGCAACTCGCAATATGGTGAAATAAGTCACGCCTTCGAAATAAAAGAGTTAACTGGTAGTCATTGCGTCACGGCAGCTGCTGTCCGAAGCTCTGCACTGTTTGCTTTTGAGTGTGTAGCAGCTTTGGGACATAAACTTTGTCATAATATCTGCGTCTTTAATGGACAGCTCTGTCACTTCGTTACGTGCATCACCTGCCCCGTGAATTATCTTGTCACGGTTAAAATCCTCCACATTCAATATTAATTCCTATCAGTTCAGAGAGAAATATAGCAGCATGTTGATCTGCAGTCATGGCTCTTTCATCCGATGAACTCTCCTCGTGTTTGAAATTTGCATAATGATGCATTTAAAAGTTAACAACCAAACGTGTCTTTACAAAAGTTTACAATGCTGTTGCAAATAAATCATGGATAACATTGAATACGTCTTTTTGTCAGGTTAGATACTGATTATTAGTCACTCAACCCCCTTTATCGTAACCTCTTCTTAACCGCACATCCATCATGTTTGTAGTTTTTTATATGTTGTATTTGTAGTTCTTATCGAATCCTCATCCAAATCGCAATGCAATATTAGCCCACAGAGCTTATAAAATGTGTGAAGGGGTCAAAACAGCGGCAGGAATCCCTCCGTCACACACACACGATGATCTGACGCCTGTACCGAACTGTAATTGACAACATCACGACTATAATGAGAACCAGGTGTGCTTGAGCATTCTGTCCCCTTTAGGGTCGCATCTTGTGACATCATATCCTGTTTTTGGTTCGTTTTGATGTCTTTGGTCCGTGTTGCATTCATATTTCAGTCGAACTCTGGGTTCATTTGAAAGCAGAGCGAGGCCCATCTTTTTAGCGGTCTTGTTTGTACTGTTTGAACTGGTTTGGATGGCAGCGTTCACACTTGTTCAAATGAACCGCACTAGAGCAATCACACTAGAATTCACTTTAATCCAGCCAAGTGTGAACACACAGTATGTTTCATTTTAGATGTTGTTTAGGAATACTTTATTTTATATTATTTTATTCTTTGGTACAGAAATGGATCCTTCAAAAACTGCTGCAACAAAATTGTAAGCACAGAATTCCCTAGAATGTCATTGTGTTTGTTGCATTAAGCAGCATCTCAATAGTTTTTTGCTTATGTTTAGAATTTGATTTTTTTTTTCTGTTTTTATCTGTATTTGTTTTAATTTTAAACTATTTAAATTAGTTCTGTTAAATAAAATATGCCTGTTAGGATTACCAGCCGAAGTTCCTGCCATAACCACAAGAGGGCACTCTACCGTGGAACTGTTATTTTCACTGGACTCCATTTCCCATTATTCACACACATACACTCCCGCCTCAGTCACTTTTCACTTCATTTCCCAGAAGCCTTCACACCTGGACTGATTGCACGCTCAGCTGTTCCATATCACTTCGCACTATTTAAGCTCCACACACTCTCACACAGTCACGAAGTCTTGATTTGGCATTTCTGAGCGTTTATTCCCGTGTCTTGTTTTCTGCCTGTCTGTTCCGGTTTCTGATTGTTCGCTACATACCTTGTTGGATTTACGGCTCTGATCACTGGATTGTTGTTTGCGTGCTGACTGCCTCGACCTTCCCGCCTGTTTACTGTTTATGACTCTGTCTTATCTCTGATATTCCTGTTTGCCGCCGTTTGACCCTTCCTGTTACAACCATTCTGTGTTTTAATAAAGCCTGCTATTGGATCCCATTCCGTTAACTCGCCTATCGTTACAATTCCTATGTAGTATTTAGGTTTTAGTTATTTTATGACTTTAATGATACCATGCAACTATCGGAAATAAAACAATTTATTTTAATTCAATTAATGTATTATATGTTTGTTATTATAATATTTAATATTTCAAGTCATGAAAATGTGTTTCCGGTAACACAATATGTAAAAATTTATGTATTAACTAACATGAACTAACCATGAGCAACACATTTATTACTGTATTTACTAATCTTCGTTAACGTTAGTTCATGAAAATACAGTTGTTTGTTCATTAACCGATATTAAAAAGCTTTTAATTATGTATTAGTAAATGTTGAAACTAACATTTAACAAAGTTCATTGTTAGTTAACTAATGAACCTTATTGTAAAGTGTTACCGTTTTATGGTTTTAGTTAACTAATGAACCTTATTGTAAAGTGTTACCGTTTTTTTATGGTTTTAGTTAACTAATGAACCTTATTGTAAAGTGTTACCTTTTTTTTTATGGTTTTAGTTAACTAATGAACCTTATTGTAAAGTGTTACCGTTTTATGGTTTTAGTTAACTAATGAACCTTATTGTAAAGTGTTACCCTTTTTTTATGGTTTTAGTTAACTAATGAACCTTATTGTAAAGTGTTACCGTTTCTTTATGGTTTTAGTTAACTAATGAACCTTATTGTAAAGTGTTACCGTTTTTTTATGGTTTTAGTTAACTAATGAACCTTATTGTAAAGTGTTACCTTTTTTATGGTTTTAGTTAACTAATGAACCTTATTGTAAAGTGTTACCTTTTTTATGGTTTTAGTTAACTAATGAACCTTATTGTAAAGTGTTACCGTTTTTTTATGGTTTTAGTTAACTAATGAACCTTATTGTAAAGTGTTACCTTTTTTTATGGTTTTAGTTAACTAATGAACCTTTGTAAAGTGTTACCGTTTTTTAATGGTTTTAGTTAACTGATGAACCTTATTGTAAAGTGTTACCGTTTTTTATGGTTTTAGTTAACTGATGAACCTTATTGTAAAGTGTTACCGTTTTCTTTATGGTTTTAGTTAACTAATGAACCTTATTGTAAAGTGTTACCGTTTTCTTTATGGTTTTAGTTAACTAATGAACCTTATTGTAAAGTGTTACCGTTTTTTTTATGGTTTTAGTTAACTAATGAACCTTATTGTAAAGTGTTACCGTTTTTTTATGGTTTTAGTTAACTAATGAACCTTATTGTAAAGTGTTACCGTTTTTTTTATGGTTTTAGTTCTACAATAACTCGTTAGTTTTAAAATAATATGCCATACAGATTTCGCTGTGGTCGGAAATGCACGCAGCTGTGGCATATGTACGTTATGTCTTTGTAATATTTCAGTTATGGATTACTGGCAACAAATCTGGAGTCTCATAAAAAATGCATCATTTTCGAATGCAGTTTTATTCTGCTGTTGGCCCTCTGCTCCAGAAACGTGTCGTTTTACTGTGTGTTTCTTGAGCGAGAGCTTGGTCTATGTAGAGTTGATTCACGCCGACTGAAGCATCCCGAGACCGGTCAACCGCATCCGCTCATACCTTTACGGTCGTCTCAGATTGATAAATCAGCTATCTCTGAACGAAAGCACTAGACAAACATAGACGTCCATCTTCTGTAACACTCAGACAGCAGCTCTCGAACCCTCAAACACACACACACACCGGATTAAGAGTGATGGATTTATGGATTTAGTTGGAGATACAATCTGTGTGATGGCTTTACGCTCTTTACTAATGTGTCTCTTCCAAGCAGCATTGATTTCACATCTCTCTATTTCACAGGAAACTGAAGGACTTACAGAGCTGTTCTCCTTATTTACGGCTCTGTTGACTGACCTGCTGTTGATCACCACCAGACGCTCGTTTGTAATGCAAGTGGGTTTATTTTTGTTCATTTCTACACGAAACGGCATTCGCAACACATTTTTGTACCTGATTTAACCCATACAAATTATTTTGTTGGTATAAATGAATGTATTTAGGTAGATTCCGTGATATTAAGTAATATTTTTGACCAATATAACCAATTATTGGTGATTTTATTGTTTTAGGTTACTATTTTTTTCAGTGTATAAAGTGACGCGTTTCGGCAACACTTTAGAATAATGATCCGTCATTATTCAGACGTAAGTCTACTAGATTAAAGCTTTAGCTACTACTTTTAACTAATATGGAAAGAAGATTAATCAGTAAGTAATTCAGACTTTATAAGACTTTATATTTCCTTATTAGATCAGCAATATTTACTGAATGTGTTAAATCAGTGCTTCCCAAACTGTGGGCAGCGGACCCCGGTGGGCCATAGCGGTATTGCAGGGAGCCGTAGCTATCGATATATTAAAATTAATATTCCAATTGTTCTAAAAATTTGATTTTTTTGAAAGTATGTAAGGTTAGTGTTATGGATTTAAATATATTTGTAAAGAATGTTTACTACATAATTCACATGAAATTCTTACAAACGTGTTAATGTATTTGTAGGTAAATGTTGGTATATATTTTTTAACGGCGGCGTCGTGGAGCTTTTCCAATGTTTTTCGGGGGCCTTACCCCTCTTAAATTTGGGAAGCTCTATGTTAAATCATGTTAAAAACATGTCTGCAATGTGTTAAATCATGTTAAAAACAATCTAGCAACATGCTAAATGATGTTAGCAACATGTTAAAAGCATGCTAGCAATGTGTTTAGTCATGTTAGAAACATGCTAGCAACAGGCTAAATCATATAATGTGCTAATTTATGTTAAAAACATGCTAGCAACATGCTAAATGATGTTAGCAACATGTTAAAAGCATGCTAGCAATGTTAAGTCATGTTAGAAACATGCTAGCAACTGGCTAAAACATATAATGTGCTAATTTGTTAAAAACATGTCAGCAATGTGTTAAATCACGTTAAAACATGCTAGCAACTTACTAAAATATGCTAGCAAACATGTTAGCATTGTGTTAGAACATGTTAAGAACGTTGTATTGAATTCTTCGAGTAATATCTTCAAGCTTTTCAAAGTTATTTCATACTTTTAGACGAGGCCACCATCAAAGTTTGTCATCAAACTTTACTCATCTGATTTGACATCATCATTTTATACTTCAAATCATTGATGTGAACCAGCGCTGAATCACTGTATCGACAGAATGACGTCAGATGAAAGATCGAACGAATAATTTATAGGGTTTTTTTTTATATTTTTTACGATTTTATTGATTATTTGCTTATATAATGTACTTAATTTTATTATTAATATTTTAACATTGTCCAAAGGAATATTTGATTTTGTGTATTTCAGGCTATTGGTTAAATAAAGCTTAATTACATATTTTAATTTAATTTTAAATCAAGCGCTGCATATTAAGGCCCCTCCTCCTTATGAATATTCATGTCGGTATTTGCATACACAGACCGTTTTGCCTTTGTAAAAGTTTGGATTAGTTGATTTGAACGTTTTCTTGAGTAAATATAGATGATTTTTTAACTTGAGGTTCCTGCGGAGCTCACAATCATGCAGTGTTTATGTCATAAAGTAGTTGCTCCTCTAACGCGGCGCGTTCACACTCAGAATGGACTGTTGTCGCTCCTGGTTTTGTCTGTAACTCCTGACCCTGCCAAACACACGCTGGCATGTTAATCTGAGCGCCGTGGATCGGCCGGACAGGCCGTTTTGAGATGCAGGCTTTGTTCCTCAGCGGTGTTTCTGGCTGGACGCGTGTTGAATCAGAAACGAGCGACTCGAGGCAGTGGAGCGTAAACACGGGCACGGCTCGGCTCATGATGTGTGTCCGAATGTGTTTACTTCAGGATTATTCTGTCATTTATTTATTTACAGTGTTAAAGTTTGATGCCTCCGATAGACATTGTACAACTTTAATAGTGTTTTATTGAATAGGTTTTTAATGTGATTTTTATTGCAGAGTTATTGAAGTTAAATTAAATTAAAATTGAAAGCATTGATGCAATAAATGTTAACTCAAAAATAAGAAAATATAAAACGCTTCATAACAAGACAAGATTTCTGATTCCGACATACTAAAATGAATAAAATTGAACAAACTATATAGATGTTTAAAAAATGACTAGAAAACTGATCAAATAAAATAAAAACCTTTAACAGAAATTAAAATGAAAACAGAAAAATTTAAAATAATTAAAAAAAATCATTGAGATACTATTATAATTGTGGTTAATATTTTGAATTTTGTGTGTGTGTATATATATATATATATATTTTAAAATATATTTTCTGGTTTTATTTTAATTTTGTTGTTTTTGTCCTTTTTAATTTTTTTTATATCGTTTTTCATCTCCATTCTAGTTATTTTAGTACTTTAGAGCCTAGAATAAAAACAAACAAACAAAATAAAATGGTTAGAAAAAATATGAAATATTTGAAATGAAAATAAAATAAATACAAAATAAAATACTTAATAAAAAGATTAACTATCTAAAATAAAATGTAAATAAATACATAGTAGCATTTTCTTCTTTTTTATTTTAAAACTAAACAAATATATGAAATATTTTAAATAAAATAAACAATTTAAAAATAAAATAAAAATGCTTCCTGAAGACACATTTAAATGTTTTTATGGTCAGCTGCATGTCATGTGACCATTAACTGAACCATAAACGTGATCGTGTTGTTGAAATAAATGTAAGGTTTTTTTTTTAAGCAAATATAAAGTAAAGCTAAATATTTTAGCTCCGAGATTTTCCCTGCTCAGAAGTGTGAACACAGCCGTAATCTCTCATTCTGTCTTCATGTTGTTGTGTTTTGAAACTACAGTATGCCTTCAGGGACACAACGCACCCCATAATGCACAGGCAAATGGACCCGTTTCCATGGTAATTACCCAGGCACTTCCTGATCCCTGCTGGATCTCATTTCTCTCGGTCTGTTTCCTCTTTTCCGTCCTGTCTTCCCTCCAGTCACTCTTCAGAGCGGAAGTGTGTGTGTGAGATCTGAACAGTCCTGATGTTCGTCACGAACGCTCCGGTGGAGTGAAAGTGAGCCGTCATTTCATCCGTTGGCTTTCTTAAACCTGCAAACCGTGAAATGACCAATCAGAATCTGTCCCTGCTCATCAGCCGGTCACCGTGACGACGGGCGTCGGTGGCACTAAACACCTCCTCGGGTCAACAGACGGCAAACGTTGCTCAAGCGGTTGATCTTGGCGCTCGCAACGCTCAGGTCATGGGTTTGAACCCTTGGGAATGCGTGAACTGGTGAGATGTAAAGCAATGCTTTGGATAAAAGCATCTGCCGGATGCATAAATGCAAATTCTCTTTCCTTCTGCAGTGTACTACTTATCAGGAATCATGGGAAATGTTAAAGGGAATTCAGATGGGAGTACGTTTGCACAATTAATGCATTCCGTTTGTTTGATCAGCCTTGTTGCTCAACTCAAGTGTTGTGTTTGTTTAGGGTTCATGACAGGTTTTTGCTGTTTGTTTGTTGTTGTGTGTGAGGACTGTGAATGTCGGCTCACCTCTGGGAATCTGAGTCAGAGCGTTTGCTCCGGGAATTTTCTGCTCTGTGATCTCGCCTCCGTCAGAACAAACGCACGTGTGTCCGGGATGACTCGCCGAACCCTGCGTCACGCAAACACGGTGCACGACAATAATGTGATGACTCGATAATTCATTAGATCAGCAAAAAAATACAATTAAAATAAATGATTGAAAATTAAAACAACCAAAATAAAACAATTAGCAGAAAACAATGAAATGGTTTATTTCAAGTCAAATAAAAAATATATAAAATCAATAAAAAATTTTGAATAAATAAAAATAAAAAAGGTGATTATTTTATTTTAAGTAAAATAAATAAATACATTTAAAATAAAACAACCAAAATAACACAATTAATAGAATATTTTAAATCAATTAAAATAAAAAAATAAAAATTAATTAAATTAACGATTTAAAATGAAATAAATACATTTAAAATAAAGCAAACAGAATAAAACAATTAGTATGAAATATTTTATTTTAAGTCAATTAAAATAAAAATAAAATAAACTTTAATAATTTAAAATATATTAAAAGTAAAAGGAAACACATAATTTTAAAATAAAACAACCAAAATCAATTAAAATAAATAAAAATAAAATAAAAAGTAATTTGAAATAAATAATTTAAAAATAGAACAATTAGTGGGAAATAATGACATATTTTATTATAATAAAATAAAAATCAATAATTAAAATTAAATAAAAGAGAAATTATTTTAAAATGAAAATAAATACATGATTTTAAAATAAAATAATCAAAATAAAACAATTTAAATATTACATTAAATTATTATTATTATTATTAAATATTAAATATAAATATTAAATTTAAAATAAAGCGAAATGAAACAAGTATAAAAAATTAATAAAACAATTACAAATAATACTTAAGTGTGTGTTTAAAGGCCTGTGGGGTGTCAGGACCCCATCACTCTTGATTTGTGTGTTTGTCTGACACGGCCCTCAGTGTTGTGAGTAGCTCAATTACCCAGAACCCCCAGCACATTCGCTCATTAGGAATGATGGAGAGATGGCACACAACGGACAGCACGTCTGCACCATTTCCCACAAGGCTGTTCACTTGCCTCTCCATCATGTAATTCACCATCTGGAGCGGCAGAGATGGACTCGAGCGAAACGGAGGGATGAGAATGATCCACAACTGAGAAAAGGAGAAAGAGATCAGCATCCTCAGATCAACAGAAATGCTCTCAGAATAAAACAATGGAAGTGAATGAGATGAGCTCACTAATACAGTCTCTAAGCTCTGTGTGCGTGTGCGTGTGTGTGTGTGTGTGCGCGTGTGATGTGTGTCGTGTCAGTCATTTGCAGTAATATGAGCATAAGAGGTAATTGCAGATTTCATATCAGAGCCCATTATGCCATTTTACCGCATTAATGTTTGATGAGCATCTGATTACCTCCTTCCCCAGAACACCATCAGCTCCAGGATGAATGAAGATCTGCTGCAGACGCAGGGGTTTCTGGGATTGATTTCACATACGCACATGTGTGTTTGACGTTAACCCACACGGTGAGTGTTTTTGTGTTAATCTGATTTATTCAGGCTCTTTTTGATGTCATATAGATGTGACTCTAACTGTTTCTCCTATCTTAGATGTTTCAGATAGTGAGTTGATTGTCAAGATTAATGCTTCTGTTCAGCTTCTGTTTTAATACGTATTAAATTATGTATAACCAGTAATAATCTTTTGAAAACATCAGAAAAGAGATTTTCAAACCAGGGCCAAATGCCATTGAAGCTTATTTCATTGTATTTTATATTTTATTTTATTATTTAATATTTTATTTTATTTTATTTATTTTTTTATTTTATTTATTATTTAGTTTTGTTGCGTTGAGATGCAGAGAATATAAGCGAATCAGATTTTTCTTTAAATGTGAATTTTAATATTTTTATAATTTTATTCTAGTTAGATATAATCCAACATTTACTTTCAGTCCATGTCCTTAATCAAGTTTAATTACTGGCCCTTCTTAGTAAAAAGTTACGCAGCTCTACATTAGAATATTCTCATTAGATGTTCTCTCAGACTTCAGATCAGGTAGTTTTAAGGTTTGTGTTTGAGCCACGGACTCAATCTGAGTCGTTCAGATCCTGTTTGCTGCACGAGTGGTTCACCAAACGCAGCGAAAGATGAAAATTCTTCGCATTTGCTCGTGTTTCCGCTCGTCCACATTCACACACACGTGACTGGAAGCAAACGGAGCTCTGGCCGAGTGTAACATCAGGGAAATGAAACACACCTGGACTCCAACAGCACCTGATTTGTTGATAAAGTCTCATGGGAAACACACACACACACACACACTCACACTCAGTTGTGTTGAACTACAGCGAGCAGAGACCGAGAGGAGGAGAGAGAGAGATCCGTTCTGCTCTATTTACATCAGGTCTCTTTATCGCTCTTATATCTGACTGAATCTTCAAAACAAGTGCTGTGGTGTGTGTGTTCGTGGTGTGTGTGTTCGTGGTGTGTGTGTTCGTGGTGTGTGTGTTCGTGGTGTGTGTGTTCGTGGTGTGTGTGTTCGTGGTGTGTGTGTGTGTGTGTTCGTGGTGTGTGTGTGTGTGTGTGTTCGTGGTGTGTGTGTGTGTGTTCGTGGTGTGTGTGTGTGTGTTCGTGGTGTGTGTGTGTGTGTTCGTGGTGTTTGTGTGTGTTCGTGTGTGTGTTCGTGTGTGTGTTCGTGTGTGTGTTCGTGTGTGTGTGTGTGTGTGTTTGTGTGTTCGTGGTGTTCGTGTGTGTGTGTTCGTGGTGTTCGTGTGTGTGTGTTCGTGGTGGGTGTGTGTGTGTTCGTGGTGTGTGTGTGTGTTCGTGGTGTTCGTGTGTGTTCGTGTGTGTGTGTGTGTTCGTGGTGGGTGTGTGTGTTCGTGGTGGGTGTGGGTGTTCGTGGTGGGTGTGGGTGTGGGTGTTCGTGGTGGGTGTGGGTGTGTGTGTTCGTGGTGGGTGTGGGTGTGTGTGTTCGTGGTGGGTGTGTGTGTGTGTTCGTGTGTGTGTGTGTTCGTGTGTGTGTGTGTTCGTGTGTGTGTGTGTTCGTGTGTGTGTGTGTTCGTGTGTGTGTGTGTTCGTGTGTGTGTGTGTTCGTGGTGGGTGTGTGTGTGTTCGTGGTTCGTGTGTGTGTGTGTTCGTGTGTGTGTGTGTTCGTGTGTGTGTGTGTTCGTGTGTGTGTGTGTTCGTGTGTGTGTGTGTTCGTGTGTGTGTGTGTTCGTGTGTGTGTGTGTTCGTGTGTGTGTGTGTTCGTGTGTGTGTGTGTTCGTTCGTGTGTGTGTGTGTGTTCGTGTGTGTGTGTGTTCGTGTGTGTGTGTGTTCGTGTGTGTTCGTGGTTGGGGTGTGTGTGTTCGTGGGTGTGTGTGTGTTCGTGGGTGTGTGTGTGTTCGTGGGTGTGTGTGTTCGTGGTGTGTGTGTGTTTTGTGTGGGGTGTGTGTGTTCGTGGGTGTGTGTGTGTTCGTGTGTGTGTTCGTGGGTGTGTGTGTGTTCGTGGGTGTGTGTGTGTTCGTGGGTGTGTGTGTGTTCGTGGGTGTGTGTGTGTTCGTGGGTGTGTGTGTTCGTGGGTGTGTGTGTTCGTGGGTGTGTGTGTGTTCGTGGTTGGGGTGTGTGTGTTCGTGGTTGGGGTGTGTGTGTTCGTGGTTGGGGTGTGTGTGTTCGTGGTTGGGGTGTGTGTGTTCGTGGTTGGGGTGTGTGTGTTCGTGGTTGGGGTGTGTGTGTTCGTGGTTGGGGTGTGTGTGTTCGTGGTTGGGGTGTGTGTGTTCGTGGTGTGTGTGTGTTCGTGGGGTGTGTGTGTTCGTGGGTGTGTGTGTGTTCGTGGGTGTGTGTGTTCGTGGGTGTGTGTGTTCGTGGTGTGTGGTGTGTGTGTGTTTTGTGTGTGGGGTGTGTGTGTTCGTGGGTGTGTGTGTTCGTGGGTGTGTGTGTGTTCGTGGGTGTGTGTGTGTTCGTGGGTGTGTGTGTGTTCGTGGGTGTGTGTGTGTTCGTGGGTGTGTGTGTGTTCGTGGGTGTGTGTGTGTTCGTGGGTGTGTGTGTGTTCGTGGGTGTGTGTGTGTTCGTGGGTGTGTGTGTTCGTGTGTTCGTGGTGTGTGTGTTCGTGTGTGTGTTCGTGTGTGTTCGTGTGTGTTCGTGTGTGTGTGTTCGTGTGTGTTCGTGGTGGGTGTGTGTGTTCGTGGTGTGTGTGTTCGTGGTGGGTGTGTGTGTGTGTTCGTGGTGGGTGTGTGTGTGTGTGTTCGTGGTGGGTGTGTGTGTGTTCGTGTGTGTGTGTTCGTGTGTGTGTGTTCGTGTGTGTGTGTTCGTGTGTTCGTGGTGGGTGTGTGTGTTCGTGGTGTGTGTGTGTGTGTGTGTTCGTGGTGGGTGTGTGTGTGTGTTCGTGGTGGGTGTTCGTGTGTGTGTTCGTGTGTGTGTGTTCGTGTGTGTGTGTTCGTGGTTGGGGTGTGTGTGTTCGTGGTTGGGGTGTGTGTGTGTTCGTGGGTGTGTGTGTTCGTGGGTGTGTGTGTTCGTGGGTGTGTGTGTTCGTGGTTGGGGTGTGTGTGTTCGTGGTTGGGGTGTGTGTGTGTTCGTGGGTGTGTGTGTTCGTGGTGGGTGTGTGTTCGTGTGTTCGTGGTGGGTGTGGGTGTGTTCGTGGGTGTGTGTGTTCGTGGGTGTGTGTGTTCGTGGGTGTGTGTGTTCGTGGGTGTGTGTGTGTTCGTGGGTGTGTGTGTTCGTGGTGGGTGTGTGTTCGTGTGTTCGTGGTGGGTGTGTGTTCGTGTGTGTGTGTGTTCGTGTGTGTGTGTGTGTTCGTGTGTGTGTGTGTTCGTGTGTGTGTGTTCGTGTGTGTGTGTGTTCGTGTGTGTGTGTGTGTGTTCGTGTGTGTGTGTGTGTTCGTGTGTGTGTGTGTGTTCGTTCGTGTGTGTTCGTGTGTGTGTGTTCGTGTGTGTGTGTGTGTTCGTTCGTGTGTGTTCGTGTGTGTGTGTTCGTGTGTGTTCGTGGTGGGTGTGTGTGTTCGTGGTGTGTGTGTTCGTGGTGGGTGTGTGTGTGTGTGTTCGTGGTGGGTGTGTGTGTGTTCGTGGTGGGTGTGTGTGTGTTCGTGGTGGGTGTGTGTGTGTTCGTGGTGTGTGTGTGTTCGTGTGTGTGTTCGTGTGTGTGTGTTCGTGGTGGGTGTGTGTGTTCGTGGTGGGTGTGTGTGTTCGTGGTGGGTGTGTGTGTTCGTGGTTGGGGTGTGTGTGTTCGTGGTTGGGGTGTGTGTGTTCGTGGTTGGGGTGTGTGTGTTCGTGGTTGGGGTGTGTGTGTTCGTGGTTGGGGTGTGTGTGTTCGTGGGTGTGTGTGTGTTCGTGGGTGTGTGTGTGTTCGTGGGTGTGTGTGTTCGTGGTGTGTGGTGTGTGTGTGTTTTGTGTGTGGGGTGTGTGTGTTCGTGGGTGTGTGTGTGTTCGTGGGTGTGTGTGTTCGTGGGTGTGTGTGTTCGTGGGTGTGTGTGTTCGTGGTGTGTGGTGTGTGTGTGTTTTGTGTGTGGGGTGTGTGTGGTGTGTGTGTGTTCGTGGGTGTGTGTGTTCGTGGGTGGGTGTGTGTGTTCGTGGGTGTGTGTGTTCGTGGGTGTGTGTGTGTTCGTGGGTGTGTGTGTGTTCGTGGGTGTGTGTGTTCGTGGGTGTGTGTGTTCGTGGTGTGTGTGTGTGTGTTCGTGGTGTGTGTTCGTGGTGTGTGTTCGTGGTGTGTGTTCGTGGTGTGTGTGTTCGTGGTGTGTGTGTGTGTTCGTGGTGTGTGTTCGTGTGGGTGTGTGTGTTCGTGGTGTGTGTGTGTGTGTGTGTTACAGCTCCTCACGGTTCTGCGTTGATCTCCACATGTACAGTATGAATGTAAATGACAATGTTCACCAATAGGGAGCTAAATTTGGCTTGAATAAATTACTTTTTCTTTTCAATAACCGTAGAGGCTTAAACTTCATCTGATCGTCCTCCTCAGGAGACTAACTACACATTACATCAGTGTTTTGTTGTGTATTGTGTTTTGCTATGGTATTGATTACTTGGTGAATTGATTATTGAAGATCTACAGCAGCCCTGTCAATCAGACGTCATGAGGCTCAGAGGAGTGAAGGCTTTTAACAGACGGTTAGGTTGCGTATATAAATGTGGCGAGTGTCTGCTAAACGAATGCATGGCAATGCATAAAAAAAAACGAGGTCTAGTTAGGCGGTGTGTTTAATGATGCTTCTGTCGTGTTGTTTCATTTATCACCAGTAGAGGGTTCAGTCTCTCTCTCTCGCGCTCTCTCTCTCTCTCTCTCTCTCGCTCTCTCTCGCTCTCTCTCTCGCTCTCTCTCTCTCTCCACAGTCGAGCCCCTGAACCAGACGCTGTTATTGGAGCAGGAATCGCACGGATCACAGACGCTCCTCTTCTCTCCTCCACTGACGGACGGAGCACATGCTGGAACGGATACCGGACTGCTGCCTGTCCTCTCCTGGTCTCTCTCTGTGTGTGTGTGTGTGCTGGATTATTGTGCTGGAGCGTCTCAGAGGAGCTGATCTTCATCACACCGGTCCGTCAGGGACTCAACCAGCGCTCCGCTCCGGACTCCAGACTGCAGCTTCATGGGAAAGACGCTGGAGCAGCACCAGATGTACCCGTACTACACCTGCTACTACCCGCCCTACGCGCACAGCAAGGTACCGAGAGCTCCACTCTTCACCTCTCTTTGTTCTCGCTTCAGCTCCATCTCTCTCTGAGGATGGACTGGCCTCGACACTGACACGAGTTGACAGTTGTCAAGTCACATTTATTGTTAAAGCTCTTTACACATTACAGTTATAAACAGGAAAATACCGGTGTTAATGCTGTACAGTTCATCAATTATGAATACAGGTTCAGCTGTAAAGCAGAAGACAATAGTGTCGGCTCAATTCAGTTCAACCCGGCTAACAAACATATGTTTTGCTAACGTTATACAAACGTCAAAGGAACGTTCCTTTCGATCATTTCGGTAATTAACTAAAGGAATGTTTCAGAGAACGTTCAAAAGTAACATTTGAAAAACATTATACATAAAATGTTTCAGGACAAAACATTCCATGAACGATGTGTGATTTTGAGAACATTCCAGATAACTTTGAACGAACGTTACTGGAAGAACTTTGAGAGAACCTTGCCAGAACGTTCTGAGACCAGTGTAAAAATTCATCAACTATGAAACAACTTCAGTTTCAGCCGTAAAGCAGCTCTTGAGAAGACAATATTGTCATTATTCAACTCAAATCTGATCGTGTCAGTGCAGTAAAATCATATGACTTAATTGTGTTTTAAACCCCAACTGAACAAGACGAAGGCAACATTGGTGTGTGTTTTTAATTATAGTTTGAGGACAGATTTGTCTCCAGTAGTGAATTAAATCTGACACAACCTCCCTTTGAGGACATTTCTCAAAGGTAAAAGTCATTTGTTGTCGTTTTCTTTAGCCTTAGTGTTTGGATTCTAGAGCTGCAACTAATTATTTTTTCTGTTGACTAATCTAACGATTGTTTTTATTACTTTTTTTTTTTATTAATCTTGTGATCTTTTTTTACGTAAGAAGTTAGAACTAATTCAGCAGTTCATTGAGGTGTAGAAACACTGGGACACGCCATTATGTAATAATACGATTTGATTTTGATTAAAAATAAGTCATTATGTGTGTTCGTCCAGTGGGAGACATTTGAACTTTAACATGAAGAGTGTCAAAGACTTTCTCTACAGTCTTAAAGGAACTTTGATAGTGTTCAAGCCATTGAACAAACGTCTCCTGAACCATGTGTTTTTCCTCTTGCGCTGTCTGTGATGCAGTGAGTCTTGTGATTGGTTGTCAAGCCAGACAGTCAGAATTTAGCAGAATTGGCTGGAATTTTGTCACATTGTAACGCTGGTTTGTGTTGAGCGGGCGCGCAGTCGGCACTTAGCGAGCGAGAGCAACTCAAACCTTGCACGTGTGAAAGAGAACGTCCGCGCACATCCAAATAAACTTCGTTCGCTCAAAATATTTTCTTATTTGCGAGACGAAGATTTTCTCAACTCAGTTCACGCGCGAAATGCCCTTTTGCACGCTCAAAATATGATCTTGCGCGTGCAAAAATTTGGCAGAGATCCAATTCCACAGGTGGTACGCCATTTCGGTTCTGCAAAGGCAACAAATGACCGTTTTATTTGGCCTCTGTTTAAAGTATTCCCACACTTTTGATAATCGTGGTCTGGGTTTTTGTGATAGATGGAACTTTCTCCGTTCCCAGGAGCAGAAGCCGCCATTACGCCAGATGAATGTAAACAGTGTGACGTGATCGATGACGTCGACGCGTCGTTGCAGCACTATTGGATTCATCTGTTTCAGCTGTGTTGTTGTTGTAATTCTGGCTGTATTAGGATCAGGATCCTATGATCATGGAAAGATGAGGGAATTTTTAGATCTTAAGTCACAGACATTTCAATATATCCTCTGAAGTCTTTCACTGGCTATATATCGCTCTTTCACAGCGCTTGTGCATCTGTGTGCTCTCAGGATGGGGTTCAGGATGTTTTTTGTCTTCCCAGCAGTATCTTCAGATGACTTGAGGCAAGGCGCTGCAGGAAAAACCCTTGTGTTTTCATGCACTGGTCAATTTTGAGATTTTAGACTACTTTGCTTCCATAACTTGGCTCCTTTCAGACTAGTAGAAAACAAATTCTTGAAATAGTTTTAGCATGTTAATGTTTTTAGTCTTGCTAGTGCTAACAGACGCATAGATACACTGCTGTGAGCATGTAAGATATGATGCTGCTGCATAAATAGACATAAATCCGTATCAGATCTAGGCAGGTGGAGCTGGGGAGGTGGAGGGGTTCAGAGGAGCTAGCATACAGTAAACACCGAACCAGACTATTTAAATGATGATCGAGCACTCTCATTGGCTGCAGAATCAGCTTGTACCATGTGATTTCTTGCTGATAAAAGACCATCATCATGAGTTTCACGACTGAGCTGGATATTTATTTTATCGCACTTTTTCTATTTGTGTCTGGAGATTTCTGAATTACAGTAGACATGGATTGTAATTATAAATTTACACTTCAGCAGATTAACATTCATTTACATTTTTATCCATTTTATGATATTTTTTTATAGTTATGCCAAGCGTTAAGTTTTATCTGGGAGTAAAAATATCTTATAAAATTCTTATAGGCATGAAATCAAAATGATCCCGGTCCTGATAAACGTCCATCTCTATCGAAGAAAATAATGTTTGTCTTTTAAAAGCTTTCATCTGAGTTGCGATTCGCTGGTTAATGTTAACCTTCTAGTTATCTTGCCAATACTTAACAGTAATTTAATGCTGGTTATTGATCTTAAATGTAGTTTCATGTAGACTTTAATGCTTGTGGCTTCTCCTCATTTTGATGTCGGTTTATTAATTCATATAAATTTTGAATTTTATAGTCGTTGTAGCGTGTGTGTGTGTGTGTGTGTGTGTAAGGTCATCAGCGTGATTTGCAGTGTTATACATCTGTGCTGGTGGCATATGGCATCACACACACACACACACACACACACACACACACTCATAATTCTCGTACAGTGAGACACAGTGGCAAGATCACTAGAGCATCACACACACACACTCTGCATGCATCTTCATGCTCTGAATATCTCTGTGTCTGGAGGGTGTGTGTGTGTGTGTGTGTGTGTGTGTGTTGAATTTGTTGCCGTTCCTGAAGATGTTTTAATGATGCACTTATGAAATACTGCACATCTGTGTGCTGTTAAACACCACCTATAAACGCCCAGCAGATGTGCAGGTGTGAGATGACGCTCGTCTGCGTAAAGCGTTAGAAATGCAGATCTGTTTCATTCAGACATTCAGTTTGTTGCTCTACACAAGTTTTTCATTAAATCTGTTCCCGTGTGATGTCATCCTCTCTCTCCTGAAGGGTAAATGGTCACATCTGCTTGTTTACCTGCGGTTATCTGGCTGGTTATCATGGTAATCAGAACCACAGCTGTGTGTGTGTTTTATATCAGGGGTTTTCAAAGCGCGGGACGAGAGAGCGTTACAGGCTGGGAGATGTGATGGTGCCAACTGATAGAGGTTTTTCTATACGGTTTATCTGTATGTAAATATATAGAAACGTACAATATACTGCTTAAACATGATAGAGCAGCAAATAAACACAGAAGAAAGAGCAGAACGTACTTAATGATGAGTTATTAAAAGCGCAATAAACCGCAACACTTTCTGCGGCTGAAATCAGTTTGCGGCTTATTGCGCTTGAAATGTCAAATATACACATTTAGTATTTACATAAACACAGTCAGTTATGTCTAAAGTAAATAGTTGGGCGAAATGATCATCATATTGTGTCCATGCATCAGGTCTTAAAGTGACAGCAGCCTCATAAAAAAAAAAAGAAAAAAAGTCGTTCACTGCTCTTTCATAGCTTTATTAAGAATCTGTGAATATGTAATTCATACAGTGCAGTTCATACTATGCAGTTTAAATTGTGTTAGAAAGGAGGCCCACTGTCCACCACGCACACACACTTTGTTTTCATGTTTTATGGGGACATTTGGTCCCCATAACGCAGGGAATACCCACACACACACACACACTGTTTTCATGTTTTATGGGGACATTTGGTCCCCATAACGTAGGGAATACCCACACACACTGTGTTTTCATGTTTTATGGGGACATTTGGTCCCCATAACGTAGGGAATACCCACACACACGTTGTTTTCATGTTTTATGAGGACATTCCTTAGGCGTAATGGTTTTTATACTGTACAAACTGTACATTCTGTCCCCCTACACTACCCCTACCCCTAAACCTACCCATCACACAAAATGTTCTGCTATTTTAGATTTTCAAAAAAGATAATTCTGTATGATTTATAAGCTTGTTTCCTCATGGGGACCAAAAAAATGTCCCCACAAGATCAAAATTTACTAGTATTACTGTAACTGTGGGGACATTTGGTCCCCGTAACGTAGGGAATACCCACACACACGCGTCTGGTGTAGGTCATTACATAGACTTCATTGATTTTATATCAGGTCAATGATGTTTTCTCTCTCCTAACTCAACCTCTACTCCTAAAACTACCATCACAGAAACATGTGCAAAACATTACATTTAAATAAAAACCTCTTTTGGCTGATTTATAAGCCTTTTTATCTAGTGAGGACCAGTCACATGACCTCACTAGTGGCTTGAGAAAGTATTTCACAGTATAGGACATTGAGGACATTTGGTCCCCACAAGTATAGCCAAAACGAGTACACACACACACACACACACACACACACACACGATTAAACAAGTAGATAACATTACAGTACAAAACATTTGCCAGATTAAACTTTAGAAACATTTCGGGATAGACGGTGTTGAGGCGATGGTTGTTTCCTTCTGAAATGAGCCTTCATTTTTTGAGTCCAGAGGCAGTCAATGATGATATAGAGAGTGTGTGTGTGTGTGTGTGTGTGTGAGATTGCTACTGTTGCCTTGACCTGCACAGATTGAGAAGTGACCCAGACCTCTGCAGTGAAGATGCAGAGAACCAATTCAATCTTCTGTGAGCGCGTGTGTGTGTGTGTGTGTGTGTGTGTGTGTGTGTGTGTCTTTTAATAGCTGTTTCAGCTTTCAGTGTGTTGTGATGAGCTCAAGGCTCAAATGAATGTCAACATTTATAGATTCAATCAAAACCTCTCCATATTCAGAGTTGATCATAACTGATAAAGCTATATTTTGTAGACAAAGCGATCTCAATCTGACGAAACCTCCCCTTGGGGACATTGGAGGACGTCCTTTAATGGAAAATCAGTTTTTACATGCATTTCCCCCTCCAAAAAAAAACACAGTTCCCCTTAGGGAGCAAATACAGCTCTGTCTGTAATCATTATAACTAGCTCTAGAGTCAATTAGTTCCCGTCCACTTTTTCAGCGCTGGTGGTTCTGGAAGTATTTTTTCCTTTCATTTCTCCTTTAGGGATTAAAAAAAAAATCTTTGTGAAAGCATCATAAACCAAACCAACCATCTGTGAGGTGAATTACAACACGACCAACTGATTTGAAGCAAAAAAGAAGACTGTGAACTTGTCAGCTTTAATGAAAGAACTACATTCCCATGAGTCTTTGCAAAGAGCATAAGATAAAACTACTCATTTGAAAATGTAGTTTTCATATATATATAAAAACTATATATTTTGTTTACAAATATTCAATTATGTCCCCAGCGTAGGGAGACCGACTCGATTACATCATTCGCAGTGCTTCATGGGATAGCTAAAGGGCTCTTTAGGTGCGTTTTGACTCTCTGATTGGTGGAATTTTCTGTACAGCATCATGGGTAATGTAGTTTTTCACCAGGAATTCCACTGTTGAAATAATGCAGACTGACGATTAACAACCTTATAGCTCACAGGTTTATAAATTACCGTTCAAAAGAGTAAAAATGAATGTTTTACTTCTAGAAGTGACTCTTGTAGTCTATATAAAACTGTAGGTCTATGATGCATCCTCATTTACATATCTAGATAAACGTGTGTGAACTTACTGAATAAGAAAGCAAATACACGAACGTCTCACAAAAGGACTTCCTCATGTCTTTTCAGCAGTATGTGTTTATTCTCTGTGTGTGGTGAGTTAAGTGAGCGGTTTGAGCCTCATTGTGTAAAACTACTGACCTTTAAAACAAAGCTAATCGGATGGGTGGGACGTACACATTCCTACAGACAGAGACTGCAGCCAAGAGAGAGCAAGGGATCGTGGGAGAGAGTCAGAGACACCAGAATAGAGTTAAGAAGTCTATTTCAGCCTGGATCCACATATCATCATGTGTTTGTATGTTAACGGTTTGGTCTGATGCTCCATTATAGATGGGAACTCATACTGCAGCAATAAAAATGAGCAAACGATTTATGATTAAACATGCAAAATATTATTGCCCACAATCATTTTGCACCAGTACTGATTTAATATACTCATTATTAGATGCTCCATGAACTCAACTGGATATGTAAATGGGAGAAAACATGTTAATGTGGATGATTATTGAGGGAGGAGCTCTGTATATTTTTTCTTCAGAACCTTCACGTTAACCACGCCCCTCTCTGTCTAACAGCCGTATGCCCCGCCCCCTTATTCGATGGCCCCGCCCAGTCCAGGAAGCAGCAGCTGTAGTCAGAGTGCAGTGGAGCAGCTCAGCAAAACCAACCTGTATATACGAGGACTTCCACCTGGAACAACCGACCAGGACCTCATCAAACTCTGCCAACCGTGAGTGAAAACACACACACGCACACGCACACGCACACGCACACACACACACACACACAGGTCGCACATTAAACTAGTGATGGGAGAATCCAAGCTTTTTGAATCAAATGAACCAATTACATAATGATTCACTGTTTCGAAGCTCTTGCTGGTCAGAAATGCATCAAAATGCTACTTCAGGGTCTGATGTTGTTCTTCAGTATTTTTGGATCATAGAAAGAGGAAGTTCTGTATGTTGTTTGTGTAGGTAAAGTTAACTCTTCAACTTTTAATGAGACAGAGAGTGATGATCCTCTGAAACGCCTCTCACTGTCCCCACAGAACACACACACACACACGCACACTCACACTCACACACACTCACACAGTTTCCCAGCGGACACAAACAGTATGTCTGTAATGAGATGTGCTTATGGCACACTACATCCCTCAAGAGGACAGTCTGTGTGTGTGGAGCTTGAAGGCATGTTCACTCTCAACACACTCCAACACATCTTTAATGATTCCTGATTCTTTACATTTGTTCATATTTTCCTTTTTGCTTTGTGTTTTCATGACAGACCGTCATGATATTACACTACAAGTCTTCATGAAACAGAAGCTGCAACTTTAGGGTCCAATTCTCAGTATTAACTAACTATTAACGAAGACTTTGCCTCCAAACTCCTAATTACTGCGTATTAATAGTTAGTAAGGAGGTTAAGTTTAGAGATTGGGTCGGATTAAGGGATGTAGAATATGGTCATGCAGAATAAGGCATTAAAATGTGCTATAAACAGCCAATATCTACTAGTTAATAGTGAGGATTGGAACCAAAACTACAATATTACCAGTGAAAACTATTTTAATGAGATTATTGGTATGTCTTTCTACTTCAACATTTCACATTTAATTCAATTTTTACTTTTTTTTTTTTTTTTTTTTTTAGTGTAGGACAGGACTTGATTTTATCAGTGTTTTAAATTTTAATTTATTTAATTACTCATTTACATAAAATGTCTCTATTTTTATATATTTTAAACACATTTTTCATTAGTTTTTTATGAAATATTTTGTTTTAATTTTAGATGGTCTCACTTCAGTTTTAGTTTTTATTAGTTTTAGTGCTTCAACAAACGTATTTATATCTAATGTTTATATTTTAGATTATTTTATCTTTATTTAAATTCAGAAAATGTTTGTAGTAGTGTTAGTAATAATGACCCTGTTGGTTGTTGACTGGACAATGATATAATGAAATAAAGCAACAATTGCAAGATGTTAAATTAAATTATGATGTCAAAAATGTGTAAATAAAAAAGAACTTATAAATCATTCACAACAAGACTAGTAACATACAGAAAGAAAATAAATAGGGTCAGTTTGGATTTCTTTCCTGCTTTAAAATTTTTAAAAGGTTAGCACACTCATACACAGACACACACACATGTTGTGTTTTCATGTTTTATGGGGACATTCCATAGGCGTAATGGTTTTTATACTGTACATTCTGCCCATCACAGAAAATGTTCTGCATTTTTACATTTTTAATAAAACATTTAATATGTCTTTAAAGCTATTTGAAATATGAGGACGCAAGAAATGTCCTCATATTCCATGTTTACGTCGTAATACCAGTGTATTTGTGTCCTCATAAATCACAAAAATGCGCACACACACACACACACATTCTCTCACACACACACACACACATTGTGCTGTAAGTAGTGTTTCTAGTGCTGTGGGAAATGGCACAATTATCCCTGCTGGAGAAAAGATGACAGACTGAGACACACTGACACTGTTGAGTTTATTTATACACACACACACACACACACACACACACACACACACATTGAGTTCACACTCACATTCTGACCAAACTATGCAGCCGTATTTACAGTACACAGCATTTAGTGTGGATGTGGAAGAGATTCAAGCTCAAACACGATTGTGATTTAAAGGTACAGTTGTAGAAATGAACACGAATAGCTAACGTCTGACTGTTGAAAACTGAAAAAAGGGAGAAATACAATGATGTTATTGTGAGCTGCTTCAAGTATCTGCTAAATGCATAAAAGTTCTGGATAAATGTGCAAATAAAACGTGAAAATGAGACGCCTGCGAGATCTGCAGCGACACAGACAAACCCTAATCTAACCCTAAACTGTAAATGTGCATCTGTAAATGCAAATGTTTTACCAGTGTCTGATGTTTCTGTCCTCACAGATATGGGAAAATCGTGTCTACCAAGGCCATCCTGGACAAGAACACAAACCAGTGCAAAGGTAAACCACTGCTTTTATATTTTTAATCATGCAATGTTGAAGGGATGGTCAACTGCTCGATCAGTGAGGTGGACTAGTTTATCTAGATGTTTTCTGTGATTATTTCCAATAATCAGAGTAAGGACGTGATGGATGTAAGATGTTTAGATCACATGTGAACGGCTTCTCTACGGTATGGAGTCTTACGTGAATCTCAAGACTTTGTTTGTCCGAGAAACTCTTCCCGCACTGATCACATGTGCACGGATTCTGTCCTGTGTGGATCTTTAGAGTGTTTCCTTCCCACGCTGACCGCAGGAGAAACATGTCTTTGTTTTACTCTTTGAGCGACTCATGATGTTTCTCCTCCACTTCACTCAGTTCTTCACTTTCCTCGTTTCTCTTCCATCAGGTCTGAAAGGAAAGAAAAAAAGAATGAATTTATTTTTCAGCGCATCAAAATAATTCCAAGTGAGAAATATGGACATAAAAGTGAGCTCTGATGTAACAACTGCTATAAAATATTACCATCATTTTTATGCCTTTTATATTATACGTCTCTGAAACTTTACATCAATTATTATTTTTTAAAACATTATAGACAAATCCCATGTTTCCGTAGCAAGAGCTATTAAATATATTTGATAAGTGACACTATCTAATGTTATATTAGCATTAAAATATACAATACTACCATATTTTGACACCAACTTTTAGATTGATATTTAATTTATTTTACTGAAAGATTTTTAATTATTAAGGGCTGGTCACTCCACTGACGTCCATTCATGTGAATGTTGGACTCCAGGAACACGTTTTTCAAACCTTTTCACTCCCATTTACATGCAGTTTTAATTATTCTGCATCAGTTTGATCGAAGTGTTGCATAAACATGAGGTGAAGTTTATGATGAAGCGTCTCAGAGCTGGATCTGGAGGTTTCTGTTATTTGTGAGGAGGATCATGACAGTTTGTGCCGTTATAGACGTCTGTTAGTTGTTAGTTACACTATTGAAGGGATGTTTTAGTTGTTTATTCAGCATTTCGCAACAGGAATTGAGTATTTATGATGATGTGCTCTCGTTTGAACCCGTTTTATACTGTTTACTGGTTTATTATACCTGAAAATATCTACTTTTAAGTCATTCTACACTTTTTTTTGTCTACTTTTTGTCATCAGAGTTTGCGAAACCTTCATCATAAGACTTCTTTCAGTGTTTGTGTTCTCAGGCGGTCAGTGAATGTGTCTCAGATGGTGTTTGTAGTTCAGCTCAGAGTTTGTCCTTTAAGTCCTTTAAGGGTCAGAGGATCCACTAGGAATATTTTGACAGCAACGATCAATCATAAAAGTGCAATAAATGTAAGACTTTTCAACATTTTTTATATATATATTTAAAAAATGTTGAAAAGTCTTACATTTATTGCACTTTTATGATTGATATGTGTGTGTGTATATATATATATATGTATACACACACATATACATACACTATATATATATTATATACACACACACATATACATACACTATATATATATATATATATATATTATATACACACACATATACACTATATATATTATATACACACATACATACACTATATATATATATTATATACACACACACATATACATACACTATATATATATATATTATATACACACACACATATACATACACTATATATATATATATATATATATATATGCATACATATATATATATACACACACACACACACACATTATATATACACACATATACATACATACATATATATATATATATATATATATATATATATATATATATATATATATATATATATATATAATGTGTGTATATATATATGTATGTATGTATATATGTGTGTTCCTCAACATCCTGATGATCATATTTGATTTTTGATTTTTCTAATAAATGATGTCTGAATATTCAAGTAAACCTGCTTCAGTCCAGGTTTATTACTTATGAAACATAAGTAACTAAATCGAAGTTATTCTCACATTTACGTGATAAATCAGAGCAGATTTGACAGCAGGAAAACGTGAGCTGAAGGAGGACGCTTGTACAATTACACTAAAAGACTTTTCCTTGATAAAACAGTCAGAGACCGGAGGACTGGAGGAGATTGTGTGTGTGTGACAGGATTATTAGTGAAGTTTTGATCATTTACAGTCCTTCGCACATCAAATATTGTACAGTACTCTTTTTAGGGTTAACTAGCCCTTCTATAACTCTTTTCCCCAGTGTGTCCGTGAGGAAGGATTTTAGGATTTGATGTGTGAAGAGGGTCTTATAACCTACTTCCTCTCTAATTAAACCTTCATCTCTCCTGGATAACGGGCTGCCGCTGACGGCTTTAATCCAAAAACTGTGTGTGTGTGTACGCATTTAATCTGCCATGAAATTTTAATTAACACCAGTGTGACCCTTATCTGCTGATACAGCCCCGAGAATGAAGGTGTGACGGAAAATAAAGGACCAGTGAGGGATTGTGGGAAAGAGCGATCGCTCATAAATACCTCATAACTCATTAATCAGGTTTGTGGGTTTCCTCTCGGCTCGCTGATGGATGAGGTCAGGAAAAATGGGGAACACGAAGGAGGAAAGTGAAGTCGGAGCAGAAAACGAAGGGTTGTTGCCAAGGAGACGAGTGTACGAGGAGTTTAATGTGAGGTGGTGTTTCTCGAACGGTGCTTGGTTAGAGGTGATCAGATAATGAAAAGCGGTTTAATTGGTCTAAAGTGGGTCTTGGTTTTCCTGGATACAGTTTCACAAAGATTGACCGCTTTTAGACACGATGCGCTCGAGGTTCGGATTCGGGAAACATTCTTAAGCATGAAGTTCTTCTTAGCTGCCACTGAAGAATTAAAAAAAAAGTTTTTCTAGAAATAATTCTTAAGAATGTTCTTAAAAAGAATGGGAAATCTTAAAAACCTTTGTAAATAATTTCTTATAGTTAGAATAACCTCCAATTTCTCTTAAATAAATCTCCCAAATGTATTTTTTTATGAATTTATTGGGTTATTTCAAATTAATTGCTGTGATTAAGCATCAAAACATTTTTATCAACTTAAATTGACAGATTAATAAATGATGTAAAAATATATATTGCTCATTGTTTAAGTCATTTTAGTTAGTTTAGTTTAACTAACATTGTTAGCGATGTTAACTAATTAAACCATAATATGTATATCCATAATGTTTTACCATAATATGTAGCTAGTGTATAACAACAAATCACTTGAAACAACCCAATAAATTAAACCTCTTACCTTTGTGCATTTAAGATTTAAGGATTTAAGTTATTTTATAGTTTTATTGTTTAAGTCTTTGTTTGTGCAGGTATTAAAATAAGCCTTGACAAAAAAAGACAAGTTGGATATTATCATTTATTGCAATGATTTAAGAAGATTATTTTCAAGGATTTGAACTCATTGGAATGTTTCGTGGTTGGAATCAGATTCAGCCGAGTGAACCGTGATTGGTCGCTTTACATGTCAGTCAGATGGTCTCTTCCTGTTTCAGACTTGATATTGCTGGTCATGTGACATCACATTAATGTTCTGCCGTGTCTGCAGGTTATGGTTTCGTGGACTTCGACTGTCCGGCAGCGGCTCAGAAGGCTGTTTTGTCCCTGAAGGCCATCGGTGTGCAGGCGCAGATGGCGAAGGTAAGACATCTTCATCCCTTCATCATCCTCACAGCTCTAACTAAACACTTCCGCACATTCAAACGGACATTTGGTGGGAATTTTTCACGCACCATCATGAAGGTCATGGGTTCGATTCCCAGGGAGTGAGTGAACTGATACTAGTATAACATGAACTTAGTGTCGTGTTTTTCGTCATGATGATGTTCAGAGAAATACAATGTTTTTCTACTAGTTTTGTCCCTCAGAAACAGAAGTTGCACTTCTTTTCTTCACTATTGTGATGTATGTCCAAGTGAAACAGGCTCTGGATCAAGAACAGATGTAGGCGGGGCTTGATTGTGTCTGTGGGGAATTGATTGGATGGTGGTGGTTTGCTATTGGTGGATCTCATGTGAGTGACAGGTTGCCCCGCCCTCGTCATCAGAGAAGAGATTCTGATTCAAGATTATGAGGAACATGAATTTATGTGATGTACAATAAATTATAATGATGTGCACGAATAAATCATTTGTGATAAACGCTGCGATATTCAATAAAAAAAACAAGAATTGTCCATTTTGGTTTCATGGTGTTCCATAGTTGTTCCATATTCATGGGAAGCGCTTTCTGTCTTAATAAAATCTGCTCTTCCTCTCTCTCTCGTTCCTGTTTGACAGTCGAGTCGGGTGTTAATTAGTTGGTCTAACAGATTCTCTCGTCTGTTTCTCAGACACACACACTGAATCAGGTGATGTGCCTCTAAATGAAGCTCTCGTTCTCACAGCGTCTCTTTACTGACAGGACTCGAGCGTCTCGTCAGACGCGCAGAAGTTTCGTTAACGTATGTGAACAGATCTGATTCGTTCTGATTCGGACGGATAGAGAGCGGAGCGTGTAAACACAGTCAAAACTCATTCGGTTTGATCAGATCTAAGGGTGTAAAGTCAATACAAACTGAAACATCTTAAATAGATTAAAACAAGTCTTTATTTTTTTAGAGAGTCCTAAATTTGGAAATGGAAAAACAGGAAATGCTTTATGGCCGAATGTGAGTATTACATTTCAAAAGTCTATGATTTAAGTAAATAAAAGTGTAGTTCAGAATAAAAATGCTTTTTTAGGTTTATGGTTTCAGCATGAATTATGACCATGTTTACATTTATAGTGTTTATATTGTAATAGCAGCTGAAAGTAGTAACACGTAGACATTTCAAAATAAGAGTCCCGGTGTATTTTGGGGCTTTTTTCTATAATGAAAAGTCTGATTTAATGCACAAAACCTAAATCTATCAGGTGAATTTGTATGTAGTGATATTTCAGTACACAAACTAACTTCACTACACATGCAAATATTGAATTAAATTTTTTTAGCTTGCGGTTATATTTGCTGCGTCCCAATTCACATGCAATCTGTCCTAAATAGAATTTGAAATTAGAATTAGTGTATCCCCAAGATTTTTCGGTTCGAATCCGAAGTGCAGATCCATGCTAATGTTACCCACAACCCACTGCGCGTTAGACGAGGATTTGATAAGAACTACAAACTAGAATGACGTGTTAAACTACAAACATGGTGGACGGGCCGACGGTTTAGTAGAGATGTTTAGATAAAGGAGTTTGAGTGATTTAATAATCAGTGTCTAATCTGACCAAAATATGATAATTTAATGTTATTCACATTGTTTCATCTGCAACAGCATTGTGAACTTTTATAAAGATGCGTTAAGTTGAATGTGGAGGTTTTAAATGTGACGATGATTGACAGGCCAGTTTAAACGCTGACAGGAAGCACTTAACTGAGTGACAGAGCGGTTCGTTAATGACGCAATTATGACAAAGTAGTATGTCCCAATCTGCTAAATAAGTATGTACGTTTTCTTCTTCTTCTTCAAAAAAAGTACATACTTTTAGGGCATAGTATACGTATGCAAATGGATTATTTTTCTGTTTAATGTGTAATTAAGTCACAGAATCTGCAATACATGATTTATTTTGAGATTGTAAAGGTTTGTTCGATAGGGACATATGCTAATTTTGTTTGTGCATCTTAATTTTTTTTAAAAATCTTAAATTCATCTTAAAAAAAAGACCTATAATGAATTGTTTTTGTTGGGCGAAGTCTAATTTTTAATTTACAAGATCTCTGCAGCCTCGCTGTATTGAGAAGAGTGTTTCTGTGTTTCTCAAACTGTGATTGATCCGTAATTAGAGCAGCGAGGCAGGGGAACCCAATCCCATAATGCATCTCTCTCCTCTGGTACCCACAACTCCCTCTCATTGCCCTTCAAAACTTACCGTCTGTTCTCGACATGAGCCAGATGGCATCAGCGGAAGTTGCTCAGAGCTGGAGAAAGTTATTAATTTTGATGAAATGTAATTTTTGTTTAGAATAACTTGCTCTGATAAATCGTTCACAATCCGAGCAGGAACAACACGAGTTAGACGGAGTCCGTTTTGCTTTCATATTAGCTCGATCAATGACATTTCGCTTCTGTTTTCTGCGGTGTTTCTTCAGCGGCTCGCTGTCAGTTCGCTAACTATATGATAATGAGATGCTAATCAAATGTAAATTTCCTGGCTCACCTGAAGTGACAGGAAGATCCGCTGCTCATTAGGCCGTGTTTTCCATAGGAATAGAGATTTGTATCCATACTATTCCCATGATGCTTTGTGTGAATTATGCATCATCGAGCGCACTGTACGCAATCAGTACTAAACTGAAGTACACATGCGTGTTTTGCATCGAAGACTTTGAAAGTGTCGTACACTGTTTGAGAGGGATCTCATAGTGATTTACCATAGTTTTACTGTGGTAACTAACACCGCATATGGTGATTTAGATGAAACGATGCTTGCTTTGGTAGTTTTTGTGTGGGATATCTTTGCATATTAACGCTTATGGTAATGAACTTGTGTTTTTGAGCAAATGTATTCTGCCTGTTGTTGACATGTACTGAACAGATCTCTAGAGAACACACTGTAACACTTCTTAGAATTTCGCATGCATAAACACACACAGTTGCCATGGAAACAGTAGTTTATGGGATGAGTGGGAGGAGTTATAACAAGATGCACTGCTTCTGAAATCACATACTGTGTAGTATGTGATTTATAAAAGCATCTTCTATATAGTATGAAGGAAATTTGCACATACTACAGTACATCTGCCACGCTGTCATGGTCATGTGACCCGGTCATGTCGCTTCCCGTGGCCTTATGGGATAGCAAAGCATCATAGTGATGGAGTTTAATATGTTAAGTTACTCATAATAAATGGCATAAAATACTTTATTTTAAAGTTTGATCGAACATCGAATGCAGAAAAAGTTGGCAAATAAAATAGAGATTAAA
The DNA here is from genome assembly GCA_038088235.1 of Zacco platypus. Classification (NCBI taxonomy): domain Eukaryota; kingdom Metazoa; phylum Chordata; class Actinopteri; order Cypriniformes; family Xenocyprididae; genus Zacco; species Zacco platypus. The sequence goes on from CM076071.1 coordinate 1,329,157, forward strand.
AATATGAGTTGCATTTTAAAGTGCACGTATTAAAGAAATTGGTGTAGAAATAATAGAATTGCAAGTTTGAAATTTTGAAGTAGAAATTGTATTTTCTTGGAGTCTATTTTATTCTCAAATCATTTTTTTTGACGTATGTGATGCAGAAGTTGAACTTTCACATTCTTTAATATTAACTGTTTTATGGAATGAAATAGAAACAAAATTCTGAAAGAAAAGATCCATTGATCCCGTTTGATAATGGCTGTTCTTCTAAACAGGAAACTTGAAGTAAAGTTTGGTCTCATTGCTGTCTGCTGTGAGAAGAAATGTCTCTCTGTTTCTCTCACGCTTCATCTCTCCAGTTAACCGTTGCCGCCTGATTCTTATTAGCGTATAGTTACAGCAGCAGGGGCTTCTGGGAAACTGAAGCTCTAATCTGAGGCAGTAAAGGGTCTGGAAGTTTTCTAGAACATGGTGTTCACAGAAGAAGATATTGAGAGCCTTTAATACAGACAGGATGGGAGAAAATGAAGCGTGGAGAGATGTGACGGAGCTTTAAACTCAAATTAACCTATTTATTAAGACCGATGAACTGTGAACGAGATCTGAGTCACATGATCAGAATCGTTATTTGATTTCTAAAGGCACACAAACAGGTTTCCCACAATAATCAGAGCGTCGGAAAGAACATATGTGTGTAGTCCAAATGTGTGTTTACATTTGTTTGCACAACAGGATGGAACAAGCACGCACACACACACACACACACACACTGTCAGGCACGTCTGTTTCCTGTGCCATCCTTCCAAAACATGAATGAAACACATTGACCATGTACATGCCAGACACAGACGGAGATGAACACACACACACACAGACACACACACACACAGACACACACAGACATGCATATACATACATACAGTATATATAGAAGGAGCATAACACACACTTTTCAGTCTATACTTCATATATATATATATATATATATATATATATATATATATATATGTGTATATATATGTATTTTGATTTATATATTTTAATTATTTTAAATATACGTATATGTGTGTGTAATTGTTAAAATATTTAATATTTTAATATATATTTAATATTTAAATGATCTCATAAATTGATAATTATATATAATTATACATATGAACACACATATAATTATAATTATATAATATAAATTATATAATTTATATTTATTATATATATATAAATATAATATAAAATCGATATATATATATATAATATAAAATATATAATATTATATATATATATAATATAAAATATATATATATGTAATTTATGAGATAATTTAAATATTTTAACAATTACACACACTCATATATATATATATATATATATATATATATATATATATATAATTATTAAAATAAATAATTTAAATTGTATAATTCTTATATATTAATTAATAATATTAATTCGATTTTACTATATTATATCATATAATTCTTAAAGTATTATTTAAATGATATTTCTTGAATTAAATTTAATATATCTTTTAAAATTATAATATATTATATTCTTGTTTTTGATGATGCTGAAAATTCGGCTCTGATCACAGGAATAAATTACGTTTTACAAAATATTCACATAGACCGCTTTAAAAACAGTAATAAAATTGCAATTTAAATTGTAAGTATATCTCACAATATAACTTTTTTTTTTTTAATCAAATGCATGTAGCCGAGCAGAAGAGACCGCTCTCAGAAACATTTAAAATCTTAATTATTATTTCAAACTTTTGACCGGTGGTGTATATTTATTAAATTCTTACATAAAAATGTTTATTTTATGATAATTGTATGTAATTGTATTAGATATGTGAAGCCAACATATTAAACCACTTCTAAAGAAACAAGCATTTGCGTAATTGACCATCAAGTCTCTAAGAGATAGACCTGTGACAACTAGCCCCGGTGTTGCTCCGTGTGATATTCAACTGTAAACACACACTTTCAGACACACACACACTCACACACCCAGGCTTCAGTGGCAGTGTAATTTACTCCATGGCAGTGAAGCGTGTTTGACTCACTATTAAAGGACATTAGCGTGACCGAGGAGCTTTATGTGCTGTCAGCCTCCTGTCTGTCTCTCCGTCAGAGTCTCTCAGTGCTGTTTATTAGTGTTTATTAGTGTTTACTAGTGTTTACTAGTGTTTACTAGTGTTTGTTAGTGTGTCAGTGTGTGAATGAGAGTCGAACCCTGATCCTTCATCACAAACTCACACTCTTACTCAGTTTGTGTAAACACCCATGTTCATGTTCTCACACTGACACAAACATTTATCATCATGCAAGTTCAAACACAATGTATCGTTTTTCTGTATTTCTCAGATGATGTTAATTTTATTTCTAGCTGTTTTTTTAGACATTTCATTGCTTTTATTCTGAAGTTGCGATGAAATCCCTTCTTTTTTACATTGGTTGTTCAATTTTAATCTTTCAAACTGTCAGTGCAAGTGTTTAAGTCTCATGGATGATCTGTGTGTGTCTGTGTGTCTGTAGCAGCAGGAGCAGGACCCCACTAACCTGTACCTGTCTAATCTGCCCGTCTCTATGGATGAACAGGAGCTGGAGGCGGCGCTTCGACCCTTCGGTCACGTGATCTCCACGCGGATATTACGAGACGCCAGCGGCGTGAGCAGAGGCGTTGGCTTCGCCAGGTAAACCACCACTGAGTGTAAAAAGGGTTAGTTCACCCAAAAATGAAAATTCAGTCATGAATTGACCCTTCGCAAAGCCCCGCCCCCTTTAGTTACTGTTGCTATGCGCTCTCATGCCACACATCATGTTCTCACGCAGAGAAAAAAACATCGTGGAGCAAAGGGGACACTGACAACGCATGAAATAGTTTCATATTTCAAATATTGTAATTTTTTTTAAAGAAGTTGAATCAATAAATAGCGTCTAGTGTGTGTTTAATGTGTGGTGACAGATCGCTGTAGCTCCTCGTGAAGCGATCATCTCTTCATACTAGTTCATTTATAGCATCAAATAAACATGAATGAACATCAGAAGGAATGTTGTTTCAAGCACGGAAAGACGTGATTCAAGTTCACCAACGTTAATCTAATATCTCACCTGACTGCTTTGTCAGACAAAATGGCAGATTCGGGGTTATGATTGGTCAGATCGCCTGTCAATCAAACTGCCGGCGAAGGGCCAGTTCCTCTCCCTCATGTGGTTCTTCACCCGTAAGATCTTCGTTCATCTTCAGAACACAAATGAAGATATTTTTGATGAAATCTGATGCTTCAGTGAGTGTCCAGAAAGTGAGTGTCCCTTTCAATGTCCAGAAAGATACTAAAACATTTTTAAATGTGACTACAGTGGTTCAACCTTAACATTATAAAGCGACAAGAATACTTCTTGTGAGCCAAAAATACTGACTTTTCAACTATCTAGTGATGAACGATTTCAAAACACTGATTCATGAATCTTTACGAATCTTTTGATTCGAATCAGTGATTCGGTTCACGTATCAAACTGCCAAACTCACGTGAACTATTGAAATTGTGAATCACTGATGACGTAACGAAGCCTCGTTTACTGAAATCATGTGACTTTGGCGATCCGAACCACTGATTCGCTACAAAAGATTCGTCAAGATTCATGAATCAGTGTTTTGAAATCGTCCATCACTAGATATTGTTGAATAAAGTTATTTTGTATTTTTTGGCACACAAAAAGTCTCTTTATAATATTAAGGTTGAACCACTGTAGTCACATGACGTGTTTTAAATATGTTTTAGTATCTTTCTGGACATTGAAAGTGTTCATTATCTTGTCAATAGAGACTCACTGAACCATCGGATTTCATCAAAAATATCTTCATCTGTGTTCTGAAGATGAACGAAGATCTTACGGGTGAAGAACGACATGAGAGAGTAATTACTGACAGAATTTTAATTTTTGGGTGAACGAACCCTTTAAATCCTCAGTAAAGAGTATTTAATAGACTTTAAATGAGGTGTTTTCAGGACATTGATTTATTCTGTGCTAATGAGGCTGAACACTCTTCATTCAAACCGCTCGAGCTTCTGCCTGACAGACACATGAACAATTCATTTTCAGGATTTTATAAAGAATTATATAATAATTACGAATTTATTTATATTCATGAAAATAAACTACATTGTGAAGTCTAAACGTACCGACTTCAAAAACAATTTTCTCTATTTTCTATCACAAAACAAATGCAATGATGAAACATGCTCTCCTGCTGCTGTGTTTTCCTGTCTGTTTTGTTCCAGTCATGTATGTGAATGTCTGTCATGTGTGTGTTTTTTTTTCCTTCAGGATGGAATCCACAGAGAAATGTGAAGTTGTCATACAAAATTTCAATGGAAAATATCTCAAAACTCCACCAGGCATCGCAGGTACCGGCGTGACTCTCTCAGTTCAGAGCGTTGGCATGAACAGATGTAATTGTACAGCCAAACAGAAACAGTAAAGCTTCCTGCATCAGTGTTTGATGAGTGATCAGGTTAAATGACTCTCGTTTTCCTCCAACATCACTGGAGAAACCGGTGATTTCTGGATCGAATTGCTCAGATGTTGGTTTCATAAAAGTTTCTACTTGGTCTCAGATGATTCTCAGTAATAAAATGTGAGTGAAATATGAAATCCAGTAAGAGTTCAGATGATTTGATGAAGCCCGTTTGAGCTCATATTGAGATGTTTTGGTTCAGAGACGTGTTTCCTCTCAGTGTCAGCTGCTGCGGCGACACTAACAGCTTTGTTTGTGAATGCAGGAGTTTCTGCTGCGGTATCGATCAGAACCGAGCTCAGACTGGACAGGAAGTAATGATTATTCAGCAAGCTTTACTCAAATCAGATTTTTTTTCCTGGACAAGCTAGAGATTCATTTGATAAAATCCTTCTTATTTCACACGTTTTCTGTCCATACCTCCAGGAAATGTCAAAAAAATAGAATCGATCTATCATGTATCTATCTATATATCGTTCTATCGTTCGTTCTAGCCTTCTATCTATCATGTTATCTCTCTGTTGGCCTCTATCTGTCTTTGAAGTAAATAGATTTAGACGGATGGAGTGATTAAATAATGTGTGTCTGTCTGTCCTTGTCTCAGTCTCTGTCTCCTCGTGTCTCTCTGTAGGTCCATCTGAGCCGCTGCTGTGCAAGTTTGCTGACGGCGGTCAGAAGAAGAGACAAACCCAGAGTAAATATGCACAGAACGGCAGAGCGTGGAGGGAAGGAGAGGTGAGATCAAACACACACATGTGTTTTCATGTTTTATGGGGACATTTGGTCCCCATAATGTAGGGAATACCCGCCCACACACACAGACACACACTCACATGTTGTGTTTTCATGTTTTATGGGGACATTCCATAGGCGTAATGGTTTTTATACTGTACAAACTGTACATTCTGTCCCCCTACACTACCTCTACCCCTAAACCTACCCATCACACAAAATGTTCTGCTATTTTACATTTTCAAAAAGATAATTCTGTATGATTTATAAGCTAAAATGTCCCCACAAGATCAAAATTTACTAGTATTACTATACCTGTGGGGACATTTGGTCCCCGTAACGTAGGGACTACACACACACACACACACACACACACACACACACACACACACACACACACACACACACACACACACACACACACTCTCTCGCACTCTCTCACACACACACACACACTCTCTCGCACTCTCTCACACACACACACACACACTCTCTCGCTCGCTCGCTCTCTCTCTCTCTCTCTCTCTCTCTCTCTCTCGCTCTCTCTCTCTCTCTCTCTCTCTCTCTCTCTCTCTCTCTCTCTCTCTCTCTCTCTCTCTCTCTCTCTCTCTCTCTCTCTCTCTCGCACTCTCTCTCTCTCTCGCACTCTCACACACTCACTCTCTCTCGCTCTCTCTCTCGCACTCTCACACACTCGCTCTCTCTCTCTCTCTCTCTCTCTCTCTCTCTCTCTCTCTCACACACACTCTCTCTCTCTCGCTCTCTCTCTCTCGCTCTCTCACACACACACGTTGGGGACTTTCCATAGACATAATGATTGTTATACTGTACAAATGATATATTCTATCCTCTAACCCGATCCATCATAGAAAACTTTTTTGCATTTTTACATTTTCAAAAAAACATCACTTAGTATGATTCATAAGGGGGGGACCAAAAAATGTCCGCACAAGGACAAAAAAATGAGTGGCGTTGCCATCATTCTGGGGACATTTTGTCCACAACACTGGGAATACCTGAACCATACGTGCTCTCTCTCACACATGCACGCACACGCACACACACACACACAGTGAGTCATTTACAGGAAATCAGGCTCATCATCATCTCCACACGTATCCTCCGGCTCAGATGCACCTGCTGCGTGTCACACTAATGCAGCACAGACGCGCCGCGGCTCTGATCCACACGCACATGTGTCTCCAGTCAGGAACATCTGCACACAGCTGCTCTTCATTACGACTGTGGTTCTGTAGTTCAGAAATAACCTTGAGTTTTTCCTTCTAATTAAAATAAACCTAACCTTTTGACTTTTGGATTTTGCAATGCAACAAGTTATGAAACGTCTATTCCGTTATCGTGTACCTACACACTGTAGCTCCACCCACATCCACTCACATCTCATTGGTCCAAAATCTGTTTGCGTGCATATATCAAGCATCGTGTGTTCCGATTGGATGTGATTTTTGTCGAGTCGAGCAGCATTTTTCTCTCCGGTGTTGACAGATAATGCGGCTGGGAATAATGGTTTTAAACTCCCTCATTATCATAAACTCTCGTGTGATGGAGTGAAATAGGATTAGGCAGAGAGAGCGAGACGGATGAATGCAGGAGACTGACAGCCGCTGTTCACACGCCGTCACATGTTAACGCTTCTCTGTGTTTCTGTGTGTCTCTGCAGACAGGAATGACACTCACATACGAGCCTGCTGTCATGCAGAACGGGTACGTCTCAAACACACACAGTTACGGAGAGATGAAAGAGAGACAGGAGGAAAGATGGTCTCTCCCAGTGTGTTTTGCTTACAGGAAATCCCTCACTTCCTATTTCCTGTGTCTGTCTCCTAATAAAACATCCTGTCTGATAAGAGATCACTTCCTGACAGCCCTGATTATTTACAGGTCAAGCTGCACAGCGCCGCCTACAGGACCTAACAAATGTCACGTGCTGACGAACTTAAATACATCATTTAAACCAGTTACTTTAGTATTGTTGTTTTCCACTAGTTTCATTTTTATGTTTATAATTACCATTTTAATTTTTGTTTTAGTGACAAAGTTTAGCTTATCTAACAAATTAATAATCATTTGATTGTTTTTAGGAGAGAAAAAAAACATGAATTATTTTTAAGATGAATTTAATATGTATTAATCCAAATGATAATTTATAATATATATATCGTATATTATTAAATGTTATTTGCATTCATAAAAATATTAACAAATTAAAATGAATAAAAGTATTATTATTTTTTTATACTTCTGTATTATTTCAATATTTTTGTCTATATAATCGTTTCCAGGTACACACGTTACAAATATTATCTCTGCTCTGTATATATATGTATATATAAAATATATGTGTATATATATATATATATTTTATTTATATATATATATATATATATATATATATATATATATATATATATATATATATATATATATATATATATATATATATATATATATATATAAAATATTATATATAAATAAAATATATATAAATAATAAAAAAAAAAAATAAAAAAAAAAAAAAAAATAATAATATATATATATATATATATATATATATATATATATATATATTATTATTTTTTTTTTTTTATTTTTTTTTTTTTTTTTATTATTTATATATATTTTATTTATATATAATATTTTATATATATATATATATATATATATATATATATATATATATATATATATATATATATATATATATATAATCATTATATAAGACATACATACATTATATACTGGACTATTTAGAGGACTATACGCAGGACTTTATTATTATATATGACATGCTATTTTTAATATTTAAACCCTGTCATCGTCTCTGCAGGTTCTACTCTTCTCCATATAGTATCACTACTAACCGGATGATCGCGCACACGTCTATCACTCCGTTCATCACCGCTTCGCCCATGTCGACTTATCAGGTGAGAGTCTGTGTGAGTTCACATGTTTCATGATCTCCTGTGAGCTGGAGACATGTTTGAGTTCATGTAATGAATATGATCAGGGACGGACACCTTCAAAAACCCGTCCGTGTGAGAGGAATCGACCATCTCCGGGTTCAGTTGTTGCTCTGACGGCCATGTTGCACAGAAAATTTTACTAACAAATGAGAGAAAGTGAGAAGGAGCGAAGCGCTGTCAGATGAGAAGGAGAGCTGTAATCCATCACTCTCAGATTGATTTATCAGTATCAGCGGAGGAACATTGTCTTCTGTTCTGCTGTCTGTTCACACCAAATGCAAATTTGCACCACTAATTAAACTCCAATATGTTAAAATGAAACGATTCATATCTATGAAACCCTTTATACTAGTTTATATGTTGTTCTTGTGTAGATCTTCATGTTTTGTGAGCACACGTTTGTGTTTCTTGTTGCTCACAGGTTCAGAGCACGGCATGGATGCCCCAACAGCAGTATGTGATGCAACCGACAGTAAGTGACCTCTGACCTTTCTTCTCTGTATGACCTTTTACATGCACAAGGCACAGTAGCACAGCTTTCTTAATTGTAAGCATTGGAGAGGCTGAAATTGACTGTTTTTGTTGCAAGAAAGCTTGACTGAGCTTTCTAAGTGGACTTGAGGTCTCTGCTGATTCAGACTTATTTTGTTACCACGTTTCTCACGCTGTTTCTTGAGTGTTAAAATCATTGATTGACTTCATTCAGCTCGCATTCTATCACCGAATTGAAGCCAGACAGATGAATCGTTCCACATCGGCAACACAATATGGAATCGGCCAACCATAACCAACGTTTATATTCACTAAATCAATTTCAGTGTGTTCTGTGCTGAAGTTTCATTTATTTTTACACAACTCAAACTCAATCTATAAAAACAAGTGGTTACAAACCTGCCAAGAGTTGCATTGATCTGTATATCCGTAGGGAGCGGTCATCACTCCAGCGCTCGAGCACAGTGCCGTATCGGTGCCACCCGCGGCCATGATGACTCCACTAACACAACAGATGAACCAGCTCACACTGGGCTCTGCTGCTAACGTGAGTTTGTGTGTTATGGGTCACGTCTGCTCTGAGTTCAGATTTACTCATTACTGAACGCTCCATAAAAACATCATCTGCCTTTGGTCACTGTTACATGTCAGTCAGACAGTCTAAGTGGTTGTTGGTCCGAATGCAAATCAGACTATTTCCCGGTTTGGGTTTGCATCGACTAAATTCCAGCCTATATACAAGACTATAGACCTAACTATACACCAGGTCTATATACTGGACTATATACAAGACTAAAAACCTGACTATTGGCCTAACGATTTACTGGACCTTTATACAGCCTTCTATTGATGACTATACACAGGTCTATAATCTGGACTCTATACAGGCCTATATAAAGGATTATACACAGGTGTATATACAGGACTATACACTGGACTATATACACGCCTTTTTAGAGGATTATATACAAGACTAAACTTGACTATTGACCTACAGTAACCATTCACTGAACAGTGTACAAATCTGTATACAGGACTATATACAGGCCTATTTAGGGCACTATACACAGGTCTATAATCGGGACAATATACAGGTCTATATAGAGGACTATACAGAGGTCTATATACAGAGCACTATATACAAGACTAAAAACCTGACTATTGACCTACAGTAACTATTTACTGGACTGTGTATAGGACTATATACAGGCCTATAGAGCCCTATATATATATATATATAATTCACACACACATATAGGGCTCTATAGGCCTATATATATATATATATATATATATATATATATATATAGGCCTATATAAAGTACTATACAAAGGTCTGTATACAGGACTAAATACCGGACAATATAGAGGACTATTTAGGGCACTATATATCAACAATATAAACCTGACTATTGACCTACAGTAACTTTTTTTTGGACAGTATACAGGACTCTATACAGGCTTATACAAAAGAATATTCACAGGTCTATATACAGGACTATATACAAGACTAAAAACTGGACCTGTTACTGGACAGTGTACAGGTCTGTATATAGGACTATATACAGGCCTACATACTGGACTATATACTGGACTATATACTGGACTATATACTGGACTATATACTGGACTATATTCAAGACTAAAATCCAGACTATATACATGACTATACTGAACTATATGCAAGATTGGTTCCCACATCTATGAGCTGTGAGAAAAAAAGTTTACCTCTCGACGATGCCTGCGTCTAGAAATTATTGGTGGAGTTTAGAGTTAATACATGGATGGGAGTTTGTTTAATGTGGTGTGTGTGTGTGTGTGCGCAAGATCGTTTAGAACCTGGTTCACGTATTCTGTCTCAAGACACCCTGCTGAACCCTCTCTGTCGTCAAACACACACCATCTGCCCCGTCTGTGTGTGAACTACAACACACACACTTTCCCTTCAGATGATAAACACTCCATCAGAGACTTCGTTTTAACATTCTCTTCAGTTCGTCAGATGTAAAACGCTGATGCAGAAATACATGAACGTTCACTACAGGATCTGAATGAGCGTATCAGTATGGCGCTGACGTGTTTTAAACCTGAGAAACACAACTTGTGAAAAGTAGAAAGCAGGTATTGTGTGTATGTGTGTGTGTGTCCTTTATTTCATGATTTATGAGGACACAAATGTGTATAATGACATGGGTATGACACTGCTGTTACAACTTATTTTATGCATCCTCATATGTCAAATAGCTTTTAAAACATACTAAACAGTGTCTTATTAATGGGTAGGTTTAGGGGTAGGGGTAGTGTAGGGGGGCAGAATGTACAGTTTGTACAGTATAAAAACCATTACGCCTATGGAATGTCCCCATAAAACATGAAAACACAACGTGTGTGTGTGTGTGTGTGTGTGTGTGTGTGTGTGTGTGTGCGTGTGTGTGAGGGCTCATCGAGTGATGTGCAATCAGTTTTCTGTGACACTGATGTAGTTTACCCTGTGCTCCGGTACAGGAAGTTAATCACCCGTGACCACGCCCTTTAACTCCACTCATTAGCACTGCTCTCTGAACCATCCTTTATACACACACACACACACACACTGGAAGCACAGCTTGATCTGAAGCTCTTGATCAGTCAGTGCCCTCTGCAGGACAGAAGGAGAACTACATGTGTGTGTGTGTGTGTGTGTGTGTGTGTGTGTGTGTGTGTTTCAGTACATGACGGCTCCAGCTGCTGTGGCCCCTATGCAAGGAACATTCATCCACCAGTTAACACCGGTCCCTCCGTCAGCACTTCCTGTAGAGGTAAATCACATGCATTTCATGAGCGATGTGTGTTAAATATAGAGCTAAAACAAATCCAGACCCTTCTCGACTTTCAGAAAATATCTAATTGTGATTTTTCTGATAAAAAAAATGCAACTGCAAAAAAATATGATATATATCAATATGACTATAATTATTGTTTTTTTGTTGTTATTACCAAATAAAATATTTAACAAAATAATAAATATTACTATTGTAATATTCCACTGTAAAATTAAAAAATATATAATATTTGTTAAAATTAAAAGTAAAAAATAAGTAAAATTGTTTGTAGAGCTGCACTACTTAGCCCAAAAATGTTTTAATATATAAATATGACTATAATTATTTTTTTGTTGTTATTACCAAATGAAATATTAAACAAAATAAGAAATATTACTATTGTAATATTCCACTGTAAAATTAAAAAAAATAAGCAAAATAATATAATATTTGTTAAAATTAAAAGTAAAAATTAAGTAAAAAATAAGTAGAATTGTTTGTAGAGCTGCACTATGTAGCCCAAAAATGTTTTATTATATCAATGTACCTATAATTATAATATTTATTATTAAATGAGAACATGAAGCATAATAAGAAATATTACTATTGTTATGTTCCACTGTAAAATTAAAAATGTTAAAGCAAAATAATAAATAAATAAACAAAATTGTTTGTAATGCACAACTTGGCCCAAAATAGTGTTATTATATATCAATATCAATATTATAATAATAGTAATAATAATAATTATTATTAAGAAATAAAAATATTAAACAAAAAAAGTATGTTTCACTGTAAAATAAAGAGAGAATATAATAATTCTATTTTACAGTAAACTGTAAAATTGTTTGTTAGGCTGCACTATTTTGTCATTATATATTAATTAAATAACAATTATTCTTATTATAATTATTACAGTACAAATGTAAAATTACTAAAAAATATAGTATATATTGAGTTCAATATGAGTTTAAGTGGCGCATATATGAACTGAATACCTGTACTACTGAATACCTGTCGCTAGCTGTGCATTTCCTGAATGATGATGTCACTTCCTGTTCTCAGGGCGTCGTAACAGAAGCTCCTCCACAGACCGTGGCTCCCTCATCACAGGACGTCCACGTAGCACAGCAACAGATCACCGTGGAAACCAGTGACCACATTCAACCCTGCTCCTACCAGTCCAAGTGCGCACTACGTCCTGTTCACTGCACACTACATAGTTAACATCAAACTACAGTCAACTTACCCAACAAAATCAGCTGTGAACGCTTACAGCCTGATGGCCTAACTAAAATAGTTAGTGTATGTAGAAATTAACATCATATGATTTTTTTTTTTTTTATATTTATTAAAGTCAATGTTAGTTAGTGTATCATTTAATACATTGGGAATCATTAATGTAGATTTATAAATATTCCATTAAAATAATTAAATACAAACTTAAATACATTAACATTAATATTATATATTAATTAATTTAATGCACATTACAGCCTAATAACTTTACAGGCATTTTTTATATATATATATATAATATAGTATATTTATATTTATTTTTTATTTATTTATTTGTTTATTTTTTATGGTCAAAAGTTAACTTAAAATGTGCATTAATTTATTTAAATTTTACATTTTCAGGTTTAATTCATTTTAGTGTATTTCGATTTGTTTTTTTTTTATTTACATTTATTTTAATCATTAATTTTGATTATTTGTATTTTTATTACATTTTTATGAAATTTAAATGTTTTATTTGTTTTTATTTCAAAATTATTTTAATTTTACATTTCCAAAATATAATTAATTTTAGTGTATTTCGTTAATGCTTCATTTATTGCATCTATGTATAAAATTACGCTATTAAATTAATTAGATATACAAACTTGAAACTTTAAAAGTGTGTTTGTATAGCTAGATATTAATGTTATATATTAATATTTTTTTAAAAATGCCTCAGTAGTGTTTATAATGCACTAATATATTGTAATAATAGATTAATAAAGAGTGTAAACTTATTATCCATTTACTTTTTAATTAATTTAAAATGAGTATTAAATTAGTGTTATATTTTGATGTTTTTTATTTTAAAATAATTGATTTAACATTTTATTGTTTTTTTTATTTTGTTTTTTATTGTAAAATATTACTTTTACATTTTCATGTTTTTATTTTACATTTTTATTTAAGTTTTTTATTTTATTTATTTTTTGACATTTTTAAGGTTTATTAAGGTTTTAATTTTACATTTTCATTAGTTAATTAACAGATTTCAAAGCTAATCATTTGCACGTATATTTTATTTTTATTTTATTTAGATAGTTTTTTAATTAATTATTTAGTTTAACATTTTATTATTGTAATTCTTAGCTCTTAAAAGTAATGATAAACCTAAAGTGTTTAAATGAGTTCTTTTACAAACTCTCATGTGATCTCTGATGTGTTTTAAATCGTTTTGACGATGTTTGAGTCTTGATCACATCTATGTCTGTGTGGTCAGATAGCGTCCAGAAGAGCTGGATGTTGGTCAGCGCTGCCTTCTGATGGAGAATCGGACGCTCTGCACTGAAAACATGGACTCAAGATGAACTTCCAGCTGATCTCAGCACCAAACACAGACTGGACTCATTTCCTGCCTGGACTAAAGCCACTGAAGGACTTCAGGAGGTGATGAGGAGTATTTCATGATTTTTCTTTATGTCTGTCGGACTGACGTGTGGATAGAGCGGATATGATGTAGAAGAAGAAGAACACGGACCGTCTTCCTCAGATGTTAAGCTGTCACATCTTCATATTCTGCTGATTTCCGTCTGTCAAATGTTGGTTTTGTAGGAATTTACAAAAACATCACTTGCCTTAATTTGAATGCATCTTAAGTATTTTGCGTGTGTGAGCCGAATCCTCATGTCTTCGTTTGAGGAAAAAATGAGGGAATTATAATTTTCCTGAATGGACTGCATTTTTACTTTTCACAAAAAGTTCAGCAGTTCGCTGCAGTTTATGAACACGCTTCTTGTTTTTTGATCATTTTACACTGACATTTTTAACCCACTTTAATGTTTTAGCCTGCTTTGCTTGACGCATCTCGAATAATAATTAGGAAAAAATGATTAAAAAGGTAAAGGAAAGGACGCAGTGATAGTTGAGCTCAATCCGTCTAAAGCAATAGAAGAAGTAGTTGCTGTAGTTTTGTGTAGTTGTGAAAGAACGGCGGTCGTTTCTAAACCAAAGATGAAGAAACTTCTCAAGCAGTTTTGGCTCTTGTGCTTCTGAATATGATGATGATGATGATGTTTCTAGAGCTGCTATTGTTGTTTTTTTTATTATGATTTTTATTTGAATATTTTTATTGTGGTAACCAAACGATTATTGTTTTATATAATTTATGTACAATCATGAGCGCAGTAAATGAGACATGTGATCAGACGGTGTTCGTGTTGCTTCTTCTTCATTAACCCCAGAAACAAGAGTTGGTGATTCGCTCATTAACCCGCCGTCCGTCTGGATCGGGCCGGTCCCGCGTCTCTCGTTCGGTGAGGCCTGACGGCTCAATTTGTCTTCCCACAGGCCCATTAGCTGAATCCAGCTTCAGTACAACATCACGTACATGTGTTAGGAGACGAGAAACATTCTCAAACGTCTGTCGGATGAACCGCTTCCAACTAAACGACTTAAAGTCTCTTTGAATAATCGATTGTGGTTCTCTGGTCACACGTGAGGTTTATTTTGATTTGTTTTTATTTTAAAATTATTTATTTTATTTTATATTTTTATGATTTAATTAATTATTACTATTTTGAGTGTTTTGGTTTAAAAAAATATTTTAATTTGATTTTAATTTTTTATTATTTTAAGTGTTTAAGTTGTATTTTTTTTTAATTATTTAGTTTAATTTTACATTTTTTATTATTTAATTTTTTAGTAAGTGTCTGATTTTGATTTGTTTATTTATTTTAAAATTATTGATTTATTTAACAGTTTGAATTTAAATGATTTGATTAAGTTTTAGTGTTTATTTCGATTATTTTTAAATTATTTATTTATTATATTTTACACTTTTATAATTTCATTTTAGTGTTTTATTTTTATCTGTTTTTTTACGATTATTTATTTTAAAATTAATTTTAATTCTACATTTATAATTGATTTATTTATTTTTAGTGTTTATTTCAATTATTTTAATTTTTAAAATTTTTATGAGTTCATTTTGTAAGCATATTGTTTTGATACCGTTTATGATTTAATTTTAGGTAGGGTTTTGTTTTTACTTTTTTATTTCAATTATTTTATTTTAAATATTTTATTTAAATATATTATATAATAAAATAATATTATATATATATTATAAAATATATATTTATTTTCAAATCAATGATTTATTTTAATTTTACATTTATATGATTTAATTTTTAGTTATTTTGATTTGTTTTAATTTAAAATTGATTAATTTTCATTTTACATTTACATGATTTAATTCATTTTTAGTGTTTATTTCAATTATTTTAATTTTTAAAATTTTTATAAGTTCATTTTGTAAGCATTTTGTTTTGATACCTTTTATGATTTAATTTTAAGTAGGGTTTTATTTTTACTTTTTTTTCATTTATTTTAATTTTACATTGATTAAAGTTATGAACTCTTCATAAACTCGCAGACCTCCTCATGACCTTCAGTGTCTCATTACACACTCAGAAGTCTGTGTTTCCCCTCATCGCTCAAGTCCACACTTGTATCCTGCAGTATGAGAGGAATGTGATGAAGTTCTGTCCTTCATTAACCCATTGAATCGGTCACAGCGTCCGATGCCTCAGCGCTGCGAACAGAGCAATAGCTGCTAAAGTTTTGAGGAGTTTTTAGTTCTGCAGGATCTTCACGTAAGGTGACCGGTGCTGATGAGAAACGGCTCCCGCCTCACCTCGTGCCCTTCTCCAGGACGGCGCGGGTTCCCGCCGGGTCGAGCAGGTGTTGAGCGCTCCGACACGCTGACTGAATCATTCAGAGAGACGTTTCTCCCGCCTCAGCGCTCGTGTCCTTTACCAAAAGCAGACGCACACTCGCCATCTGTGGCGTCGTACAGGTTTTCTGATGATGAGCGACTCACCTGCTGTTGAGAACGACGCCATTTTATTCTCTCAGTGACACTGAACATTAAACAAAGTTAAACGAATGTCAGGACGTCACTTGAGCCGCTCGACACCATCCAGGACGTTCCTCGGCTCGTTTTCTGCTTCTACAGTCATTGTCCGAATGTTAAATGTTGACTATTTATTCATAGCCATCACCTTAGAATTTTAATTCTAATCATTTAAAATAAAATACATTATATTTTTAAGTAAATTTCTATTTTTTATATAATAAATATATTTATAAATTAAATATATTTTAGTCATTTTTATAAATATAAAAAATACATTCATAAATACACATTTTTAAAATAATTTTAATTTAAAATGAGTATTAAATCAGGGTTTTATTTTGATATATTTTGATGTTTTTGTTTTAAAATTATTATTTAACATTTATGATAATTTTAGTTAATTTTATGTCTCATTTTATTTTGTTTTTATTGTAAAATAATATTTTTTTTACATTTTAAGATTTTATTTTTAGTAAGCGTTTTATTTTTATTTTACATTTTCATTATTTAATTAATAGATTTTAAAGCTAATAATTTGCACTTATAACTGATTTAAATTTCAGTGTTTTATTTAGATTGTTTATTATTTATTTATTTATTTATTATAATTTAAGATTTTATTATTTAATTATTATCTTTTAAAGCCAATAATTCACTCCTGTAACAGTGTAAAGTGTATCTTTTTAAAAGCGTGACGGATTCAGCTCTGTGGTTTGAGACGCAGACGTTTGCTGTGATTAATCGGAGAGCGAGTGACCGTGAAATCGCCCGCTTGCGTAACCAGACGCGTCGCAGCACAACATCGATTAGACACAGTTCCTCTCAAGTTCAACACACAAACATCAATGCGAGGAGATGCTGCTCTGAAAACACACATACACACAAATATTAGGGGTTTTTAAGCAGAACATTCAGACCAGCATCTCGAGCAGGACCCAGCGGAGATCGGGTTCAAGATTCTTTGTTATTTTCAGAATAATTGTGAGAAGGAAACGGCTTTGTTTTGTTTAGATTTGAGTAATAAAGAAAACATTTAATGACACTGGAGTAATGAATTCATCTTAACCTACTTAAAACCTACTATTTCAAAGCTTTTTATCGTCAAAACATTAAGGTTTGTGTATAAACAGAAATGGACAGTCAAAAAATGAAGCTACACTGAGAAATGCAGTGTGACAACTTGCCCCGGTCTCCTTCAAGACCTATACCGCCATGAAGAGGTGTGTGTGTGTGTGTGTGTGTGTCTGATTAAATTACAAAGATTTATTAAAGATTTTCAAACTTAATGATGTGGACTCAGACTGTAAAATGATGCTACTGTTGTCATTGCGTCTCATGGTCCAGTTGGAACCAATCCGAGGTCCAGAACCGCCGCGGTCTGCTAGACAGTCCATGTCTGAGTTTCTGTAAGTGTTTGGTTACATTTGAAGCCCAAATGTTTGAAAATATCCCTCACAAATAGAGTGAAGCATGTTGAGACTGTTTTGAAGAACTCAAATCAGCTGAATGATGTTTATTTTCTCCTCAACTTCTCACAAACTTCACTTTCCACACTGGATCTGTTGGTTTATTATTTCAAACGTCTCTTGTTCTGCTGGTCTTTATGAGGGATTGTCTGTGCGTCTTTGAGCCGTGTGTGTTGTGAAAGAGCTCGACAAATAAAATAAACCTGTCTGGACGTAATGAACGCCAGACGTGCTCTTATCTGGTTCTGATCTCGACTGTTGTGTAACTCGTATGATGGATGAAACACTGAAAAACACAATGGGATGGTTTGTATCTGTGTGCAAAACGATTTATTGCTCATGTGTTTAAATTGTTTCATTTCAGCTCATCTGGATCTTCAGATGCACTGAAACAAGATCAAGAACCAGATCAAAACTGTTATTGTTATTAGCCATAGCGTGTATGTGTGTGGGTATTCCCTACGTTACGGGGACCAAATGTCCCCACAGGTATAGTAATACTAGTAAATTTTGATCTTGTGGGGACATTTTTAATGCTTATAAATCATACAGAATTATCTTTTTTGAGGATCTAAAATAGTAGAACATTGTGTGTGATGGGTAGGTTTAGGGGTAGGGGTAGTGTAGGGGGACAGAATGTACAGTTTGTACAGTATAAAAACCATTATGCCTATGGAACGTCCCCATAAAACATGAAAACACAACATGTGAGTGTGTGTGTGTGTGTGTGGGCAGGTATTCCCTACATTATGGGGGCCAAATGTCCCCATAAAACATGAAAACACAACATGTGAGTGTGTGTGTGTGTGTGTGGGCAGGTATTCCCTACATTATGGGGGCCAAATGTCCCCATAAAACATGAAAACACAACATGTGAGTGTGTGTGTGTGTGGGCAGGTATTCCCTACATTATGGGGGCCAAATGTCCCCATAAAACATGAAAACACAACATGTGTGTGTGTGTGTGTGTGGGCAGGTATTCCCTACATTATGGGGGCCAAATGTCCCCATAAAACATGAAAACACAACATGTGAGTGTGTGTGTGTGTGGGCAGGTATTCCCTACATTATGGGGACCAAATGTCCCCATAAAACATGAAAACACAACATGTGTGAGAGTGTAATGAATCCGCTCTGCCTTTCATCCACTTACCACCAGATGTCGCCCTCTCACTCTATGGACCCTGTCACACGGACTACATTTCCCATAAGCCCCTCACCCAGTCACTAATCACCCTGCCAGCTGTAATATATTACACTCACTTCCCTTCACTATATAAGCACCACTCTCACTTACACTCACTGCGAAGTATTGTTAATCCCTGCATTGCAATTCCGAGCGCATTATCCTTGTCTTGTTTGCCTGTTTCCTGATCCTGCCTGTTTCTTGTTTTTGATGTTTATCTGCCCGCCTTTGATCTTTCGCCTGGATACTTACTACGAGTCTGCCTGTTCCCTGCTACTATTGTTTGCTGTTGTGTTGACCATTGCCTGACTACGTTTGTAAATAAAGCTGCAATTAGATTTTAACCCGCTGACTCATCATTACAGAGAGAGAGAGTGTGTGTGTGTTTATGGGAACTGATGAAACACTGCTCAGATTTCCGTAAAACATCTGTTTTTAGATGATCTGATATCGAAACTGATTTATTATGTGTGTGTGTGTGTGTGCGTGTGTGTGTGTGTGTGTGAGTGAGAATAGTTGTGCAATATTATTCTTGTTTCTCAGATTGTGAAGCCTGATTCCTGCTCTGAAACACTGAGTATTTGACCCAGAGAATCGTCAGTAGATCATCTGCGGATCCGATCAGGTAAAGTTGAGTGTGTTTGTGCTTCAGACGCGAATGATTCCTTGAGGAGAGTGTGATGTTACTTTATGAAGTGATCAGATGCACCATTTTCTCCTGCAGGATCAGAAAGCTGAGCTGAGAGATGGAGAATCGTGGGTAAATTGTCAGCACAAACACACTCACAACCTCTTCTTCAGAGGCTCTTCAATACGTTTCAAAGAGGAACATAAAAAATGATCATCCATCTCAAAGGATGAAAATCAGATTTTGATCGAGTCTAGTTGGATAGTAGTGAGGGTTAAATGTTTGAATGTCCTCAAATATACTGAAACATGATGAAAAGAGACTCATGAGGACATTGAAAATAAATCATAAGTGTCTCAGTCTTGTTTTTCCACGTAAAATATCATTGAAACAGGATAGATTCACTGAAGAAGTGACTGCACAGGATTGTTTTACTGATATAAGTTTGTGGGACAAAGACATGCAGTGATTTTATATACAGAAAGCACATTGAATGCAAATAAAACGTCTACTTTTAAGGTTTCAAATAAGTTTTGGAAGAATAAAATGTTAAAATGTGGGTGAAATAATGTTCCATTGTCGTTCCAATTTAAAAATTGAAACAATATACTTATTCTGACTTGTATGTATTAAAATGAAAGTGGGCAAAACTAAATTTTATTGCCGTTTAAATGAGTAAAAAAAATTCTTCATTAGATAGTGGCAGAGTTTAGAAATGTAATTAGCATTTGGGGTGAAAGTAATTAGTCTTTAAATAGATTTTAGCATAAATAGATTTTTTTTTGTTGGAAATATATTCCTGACAATATTGTTACACTGAATGATGTTTTAGCGAGTGTCTAAATCATGATAAAAATGTATATTTAATTTTTGCTCAGAAAAACAACAACAATGATTCTGTGCTGTATTGCACTTACTGTTGATGCTTGAAAACCCTTTTTCGTCTTACTGCACTTGCAGATTTACTGGTTTTTAACTAAACATACCCATGCAGCAAGACTAAATACACTTGTATTAAATATATAATGTATGGAAACATGAATTTCTTATGCAGACAAAATGATCATGTTTCAAAGATTTTAAGAATACAAGAAAAAAGGACCAATTCAGAAGACCTAGCTTTGAAAAAGACTCAAATCAGAAGCATCTGCTTTAAATCTTTGGCTTTTACAATGAAAACAACTGCATCTGTGAGACGGTCACTCTAATACACTAAAATGTATGTAAAAATGTACTTTTTACAAAATGTTACTGTAAAAAACTTTACAATTTACAGATTGAGAATAAATTCATGGTAAAAAGAACATTGTGTATTATTTCACAACATTTATTATATAAAATACAGAGGTCCAGACCTCAATGGCCCTGCATTTAACTGTAATTTACTGTAAAATGACATGTAATGTCACATTAGATCTATTACAGTTTTTCACTGTATGGAATAAGGGAACTTAAAATAAAATTAACAGGTTTTTATTATAGCATTTTACAGTCTTTAAAATTATGATAATGACTAAGTGAAACCTGTGTGTGTGCGTTATATCTGTCGCTATATTGATTTAGATCTGAACATAGTACATGTTCTGACATGCTGTACATTCTCTCTCTCTCTGCGTCTAGACATTCCATAAATGCAGTTCTGGTTTCCATGGCAGCAGACGTCAAAATACAGAAAATTTAGAATGGAGACAGAGAGACGGAGATGCTACAGTCAGATGGTAAACAAACGTGTCAAGATTCGATCAAATGTTTAAATAATAGTGTCAGTGAGAGACACTGTCGATCAAACTCAGAAAAACACACCATTACACTCAAAAAATATTTACACCTAAATGTATATAAACATATGAACAAACTAATAAACTTAATGTGAGCCATATTTATCAGTCATAAATAAATAAAACAGATTTCTGTAATAGTACTAATAAACTGAATGTTTTAAATGTACAATAACCAGGTTTTTATATATATATATATATATATATATATATATATATATATATATATATATCAAATTAGTTTGAAAATACATTTTAACTAATTGAATATTGTTAATAATAATAAATTATTCCACTACTAGTTATATTTTAACCATAGCTTTTACCTGAAAAACTGTAATTCTTTTCACAATTTAAAGATTTATGATGATTCTAAGCAATTTGAATGAATGAATTTTTTTTTTTAAATATGTAATTTAAAATAAATAATAAACGATTTATGCATTGCTTATAAATATGCATTGCAATAAGTTTATGTAAAACTGTCATTCAAATGGATGGAAATTTTGTATGAATTTAAATGCATAAATATTAAATTTGGGCCTAAATATTTTTTTGAGTGTACTTAGAAATAATTGAGTTTTAAAAAGAGGGCGTATGATCTGATACATGTGAAGTGAAGATAACACTGGAATAAACCAATGCAAAATATGTCTTTTATGTTGTAAGTACATAAAACTGCATATATCACATTATATTATGTATCAGAAATACACACCAATCATGCACAACATTATGACCACCTTCCTAATATTGTGTTGGTCACCAAAACAGTCCTGACCCATCAAGGCATGGACTCCTCTAGACCCTGAAGGTGTTCTGTTGGATCTGCTCCAAGATGTTTGCAGCAGATCCTTTAAGTCCTGTGAGTTGTGAGGTGGATCCTCCATGGATCGGACTTGTTTGTTCAGCACATCCCACAGATGCTCGATTGGATTGAGATCTGGGGAATTTGGAGGTCGAGTCAACACCTCAAACTCATGTTGTGCTCCTCAAACCATTCCTGCTTTGTGTCAGGAGCATTATCCTGCTGAAAGAGCCACAGCCACCAGGGAATACCGTTTCCATGAAAGGCTGTACATGGTCTGCAGCAATGCTCAGGTAGGTGGTTCGTGTCAAAGTATCATCCACATGGACGGCAGGACCCAAGGTTTCCCAGCAGAACATTGTCCAAAGCATCACACTGCCTCCGCCGGCTCGCCTTCTTCCCATGGTGCATCCTGGTGCCATGTGTTCCCAGGTAAGAGATGCTCACGTGATTCATCAGACCAGGCCACCTTCCTCCATCGCTCCGTGGTCCAGTTCTGATGCTCACGTCCCATTGTTGGCTCTTTTGGCGGTGGACAGGGGTCATCATGGACACCCTGACTGATCTCGTCTCTGCAGCTCCATAAACATCAAACTGATGCTCTGTGTGTTCTGACACCTCTCAATCAGAACCAGCATTCACTTCTGGAGCAGTTTGAGCTGCAGGAGCTCGTCTGTTGGATCGGAGCCTTTGCTCCACACGTGCATCAATGAGCCTCGGCCGCCCGTGACCCTGTCCCGGTTCACCACTGTTCCTTCCTTGGACCACTTTTGATAGATCCTGACCACTGCAGACAGGGAACACCCTACAAGAGCTGCAGTTCTGGAGATGCTCGGACCCAGTCGTCTAGCATCACAATTTGGTTCTTGTCAAACTCGCTCAAATCCTTACGCTTGCCCATTTTTACTGCTTCTAACATAAAGTTTATATATATATGTATGTGTGTGTGTGTATATGTATATGTATATATATATATGTATATATATATGTGACTGTGACAATTTTGTTGAAAAACACATTGTAAAAAATCATATCAGATGCATGTGGCCTTGATCAGAGGTGTGAATGAGAGCCATTTGTAGAGCTGGTGTGTGACAAATAGTCTGCAGTAGTTTTTAACACTATTTTGAGTGTCAGTGATTCAGTACTGATGTGGACGGCAGACAGTCTCAGCGCTGGAATCTCAACATCAACATCAACACACTGCGCCACTTTATTTAGGAAGTAAAACCTCAGCGAGGAGGATTGTGCTGATTCGACGGAAGTTGGCAGCAGGTCAGCTTATTACTAATCATTCTGTCATCAGAATTCAGTTCGCCGTATGGTTATTTCATAATCAAAGACATAAGCAATGCGAATAAAGTCAAGTTTGCATCATGTCATGTTATTTCTGTTCAAGTAACCTTTGATTCTTATAACATGCTTGTGATGAAATGTGTGTGATTCTGTTGTTGTTGTTGTTTTTGGGTTAGATGACGTGAGTGACCTGGTGTCAGTGTGAAGAGGAGAATTTACCGCTCATGACATCTTAATATCATGCAGGTTTATGTGCAATTAAACATGTTTTTTGCATTATGATCATCTGTCACTTTAATGTCTGCATTTCTACTTGCTTTTGAGTTTCTTTGATGTTTGTCATCAGTAGCTGGTTGAATATAATTAAGTAATAAATATGATATTTATTTCACCCCAAAATCAAAAGAAATAAGAGTTGACCAGATTCCAGTGAAGGCTCCAGCTGCTGACTAGAGTCCAGTGCCGCTCTCCTCCCACAGTTCAGTCCAGTGCCGCTCTCGTCCCAGAGCTCGACCCAGTGCCCAGTTTACCACCAGAATCCTCAGCCATCATTGTCATCATGCCAGAACCCAGTCAGATACTTCCGAGCACAGAGGATTCGGAGACCCCTCTACCAATGATTGTTCTCCCTGTGGTGGTGACCATAATGTGTGTTTGGGCCGGACACTGCTCTCCCACTTGTATCGAAGTGGAAATATTCTTCCCTGAATTTCCTGTATATCCAGATGCGACTACAGAGGTCATGCCCAAGTTTCCTGTCTGTTTAGATACGATCATGGAGGTTGTTCCAGAATTTTCTATTTGTCAGGATCTGATCAAAGAGATCATCCCTGTGTTTTCTGTTTCTCCGGATACGACTAAGAGGCCTGATGTAGCCAATGGAGGCCAATTTATATTCCCTCATCACGGTCACAGAGGTCGACCTGTGGTCGGCCTGTGCTTTAAGTTCCTTTCTTGCAGCCTTGGAGGCCAATCTGAATCCACCATGACCCATTCTGTTCTCCAAGTTCCTTCGATGTGGTCAAGGAGGCCGCCATGATCCCTGAACTACCTATACCGCCATGGTCCCCTGAATTACCTGAACTACCTGCATCATGATGACCCTTTGAGCTACCTGCACCACCACGACTCCCTGAGCTACCTGCACCGCCACGACTCCCTGAGCTACCTGCACCACCACGACTCCCTGTGCTACCTGCACCACCACGACTCCCTGAGCTACCTGCACCACCACGACTCCCTGAGCTACCTGCACCGCCACGACTCCCTGTGCTACCTGCACCGCCACGACTCCCTGTGCTACCTGCACCGCCACGACTCCCTGAGCTACCTGCACCGCCACGACTCCCTGAGCTACCTGCACCACCACGACTCCCTGAGCTACCTGCACCGCCACGACTCCCTGTGCTACCTGCACCGCCACGACTCCCTGAGCTACCTGCACCACCACGACTCCCTGAGCTACCTGCACCGCCACGACTCCCTGTGCTACCTGCACCACCACGACTCCCTGAGCTACCTGCACCACCACGACTCCCTGAGCTACCTGCACCGCCACGACTCCCTGTGCTACCTGCACCGCCACGACTCCCTGTGCTACCTGCAGCGCCACGACTCCCTGTGCTACCTGCACCGCCACGACTCCCTGAGCTACCTGCACCGCCACGACTCCCTGAGCTACCTGCAGCGCCACGACTCCCTGAGCTACCTGCACCACCACGACTCCCTGAGCTACCTGCACCGCCACGACTCCCTGTGCTACCTGCACCGCCACGACTCCCTGAGCTACCTGCACCACCACGACTCCCTGTGCTACCTGCACCGCCATGATCCCTGAATTACCTGCACCGCTATGACCCCCTGAGGTACTTATACCGTGATGATCCCCTGAGCTGCCTGCACCACCATGGTCCCCTGAGCTACCTGCACCATGACCCCCTGAACTACCTACACCACCACGATCTCTGAACTACTTACACCGCCATGACCCCCTGAGCTACCTGCACCACCATGGTTCCCTGAGCTAACTGCACCGCCATGGCTCCCTGAATTACCTACACCACCACAATCTCTGAACTACCTACACCGCGATGACCCCCTGAGCTACCTGCACCACCATGGTCCCCTGAATTACCAACACCGTCATGACCCCCTGAGCTTCCGACACCTCCCTGGTTTCCTAGGCTGCTGGTGTCATCCTGGAGGTTCCTTACCTGCTCGTATAGTCCTATTCACCAGCCTGTTACTTGACAAAGCTCCAGAACAACCACCCTCCCACCCTTTTGTTTTGCACGAGGTCGCACCTTTTGGAAGGGCGGAGTACTGTCAGTCACCTCTGCGCACATCTCCCACAGTCCTCCTTTATCACATGCACTCATTTCACACTTACCACACCTGTCTGCATAAGCCAGCACCACACACAGAGAGATTTCCTGATCTTGTCTCTAACTAGGACTGTAGAATGAACTGCTATGCTTACCTGAGTCTACTTACTTGCTCCATTCGTCAGTATTCCCTCCTTCCTGGATCTCTGTTTTCTCCAGATCATCTGTTTACTACCTGTAAAGATAAGAGATTTTGTTAATATCCAGTTCAACAGTGATTTAACAGTGTGTGGTGCTACTTCTGGCTGTTGTTGTAGATAATCCTCTCTCACTATGTCTCACCTGCTTGTTATTAAAAGTGAGTCATTCACTTTTACTCACCTGTGACATCAAGTCTGTTTTCCCTGACAGTGTGTCAAATTTTTCTCATAATTATGACATAGTATGTCATAATTATGATTTACCAAAGCATTTTTCGATAATGTGAAATCAATCATAGAGACTAGAGTGCGCAAATGTTTTTGATTACTGGCACGTCACTCTACAAAACATGTTGAAGATAAATAGCAGAAAATGTGTTGATATTATTTTATCTTCTGCTAAAGATCTAGTTTACTAAAAAAAACCTGAATATCTTTCAGAGATCCGATGTGATGAAGCTCTCAGACTTTCAAATTTGTCACTGGATCACATCAAGTCTGTGACAGACAGACTGTGTCACTGTCATCTCGCTGTTTAGGGAACTTTGGTCAGCCTGCAGACAGTCTGTGTGTGATTTATAGACGTCTGGAGACCACAGCCGCTGCATTTATAACGGCTAATGAAGCCTCTTACAGTAAAAAAAAAAAAGTGACATTTACTGCACATCCTTCATAGCCAAAAACACAAGTATCAGTTCAGTAACACCTCGACAAGACATGTCAGGACGACACAGACACTGAAATGTGCATTGCATAAAAACTGTTCATCATCATTTCATTGAAATATTTATATTTAAGATGGCTGTAGCTTCGCCAAAAGAACTCAAAGTCCAGTTTGAGTTCATAAACAAACACAGCTGGGTTCAATCATGCTCTAGACACTGTTATTTATAATGTAGATTCAAATTAGTTTAACCAGTGCATATTATGTGAAACAGATGCAGAAAAATGTGTTGTTTTTTTTCTTGCAGTCGGCTTCACTTCCAGTTAAAGGTGGCAAAAGAGACAGACATCCGTCTAGACCAGCTAGCGCGACCATTCTCCGGCTCCTGGGACTTTTTCCATGGAATAACGTGTTTCGCAAGCCTTGCACTGATTTCCAGGAACAGAATTCAATCATCTCGTCCTGACAGGA
Organism: Zacco platypus; assembly: GCA_038088235.1. Lineage (NCBI taxonomy): Eukaryota > Metazoa > Chordata > Actinopteri > Cypriniformes > Xenocyprididae > Zacco > Zacco platypus. The sequence continues at coordinate 1,356,630 of CM076071.1, forward strand.
TAAACATCATCCAAACTCTACTGCCAAACTCTACACTTACGGCAAATGATTACTGCTACAATCTTAATGAGCTTTATCTCGCTTAAACCGTTGAAACTAATTGCATCCATTTGAAAAGCAGATATGAGATATGAAGTGTGGTGTATGCTTAAAACATGCATTGCCAAAAAGTGATGTCTTATTTTCCTGCACAAATATCTAAACATTCTTCAAAACAAGATAGTTACTTGAGATGCAAAATGACAAGATTTCAACTTGTTTTGAATTAAATTCATTCTTCTGATCCTCATTTTAAGCATTCAAACTCATTTCCGCTCACTTGACTGATCAGTTTCTCAGAAAACAACTTATAATTGTTTTTGTCGTGCACTATTTTCTTCATATGCGGATGCTTTGGTCTGTGTGGTTGCTCTGATGTCATTTCGTCTCGTCTTGTTTTTCTCACTCATGACGATGATGCGCTTCTGCGACTCAACCTAGTGTGCTACCTAGATAAACAGCATTTTTTGGCCTAATTAGAGAGATTATAGCCTTTGACTGCAGCAAACCTTCTACATACTTGTGAAGCTCAGAATTGCTGTCTGGTTTTGAAACTCACAGAGCGAGTTTCATGTAGGTAGGTGGTGTGGCAGGTGTTGAGATGTCCAAAAACACTGTGTAGGTGTCGAGCTCACTATGTGGGACACGTGCTCAAAAATGCAAAAATGCAAAAAAAAATACTGTCTATGTCTAGGTTTTAAGACTATGATGCATTGATGCCAAAAAATTGTCTATGAGAGAAATGCAAGAGATTTTTAGACTATGAATGTTTTCTATGTAGGCAACTGACTAGGTTTTGAGACTATAATGCCTAAAAGTGCTGTCTATACAGGCCACTCACTAGGTTTTGACTATAATGCCTAAAAGTGTTGTCTATACAGGCAACTCACTAGGTTTTGAGACTATAATGCCTAGGCGACTATGACACCTTGAATGTTGTCTATGTAAGCAACTCACTAGGTTTTGAGACTATAATGCCTAAAAGTGTTGTCTATACAGGCAACTCACTAGGTTTTGAGACTATAATGCCTAGGCGACTATGACACCTTGAATGTTGTCTATGTAAGCAACTCACTAGGTTTTGAGACTATAATGCCTAAAAGTGTTGTCTATACAGGCAACTCACTAGGTTTTGAGACTATAATGCCTAAAAGTGCTGTCTATACAGGCAACTCACTAGGTTTTGAGACTATAATGCCTAAAAGTGTTGTCTATACAGGCAACTCACTAGGTTTTGAGACTATAATGCCTAAAAGTGTTGTCTATACAGGCAACTCACTAGGTTTTGAGACTATAATGCCTAAAAGTGTTGTCTATACAGGCAACTCACTAGGTTTTGAGACTATAATGCCTAGGCGACTATGACACCTTGAATGTTGTCTATGTAAGCAACTCACTAGGTTTTGAGACTATAATGCCTAAAAGTGTTGTCTATACAGGCAACTCACTAGGTTTTGAGACTATAATGCCTAAAAGTGCTGTCTATACAGGCAACTCACTAGGTTTTGAGACTATAATGCCTAAAAGTGTTGTCTATACAGGCAACTCACTAGGTTTTGAGACTATAATGCCTAAAAGTGCTGTCTATGTAGGCAACTCACTAGGTTTTGAGACTATAATGCCTAAAAGTGCTGTCTATGTAGGCCACTCACTAGGTTTTGAGACTATAATGCCTAAAAGTGTTGTCTATACAGGCAACTCACTAGGTTTTGAGACTATAATGCCTAAAAGTGTTGTCTATGTAGGCAACTCACTAGGTTTTGAGACTATAATGCCTAAAAGTGCTGTCTATGTAGGCCACTCACTAGGTTTTGAGACTATAATGCCTAAAAGTGCTGTCTATGTAGGCAACTCACTAGGTTTTGAGAATATAATGCCTAAAAGTGTTGTCTGTGTAGGCCACTCACTAGGTTTTGAGACTATAATGCCTAAAAGTGTTGTCTATGTAGGCCACTCACTAGGTTTTGAGACTATAATGCCTAAAAGTGCTGTCTATGTAGGCAACTCACTAGGTTTTGAGACTATAATGCCTAAAAGTGCTGTCTATGTAGGCAACTCACTAGGTTTTGAGACTATAATGCCTAAAAGTGTTGTCTATGTAGGCCACTCACTAGGTTTTGAGACTATAATGCCTAAAAGTGTTGTCTATGTAGGCCACTCACTAGGTTTTGAGACTATAATGCCTAAAAGTGTTGTCTATGTAGGCCACTCACTAGGTTTTGAGACTATAATGCCTAAAAGTGCTGTCTATACAGGCCACTCACTAGGGTTTTCAACTATGACACCCAGAATGTTTTCTATGTAAGCAACTATCTAGGTTTGGAGACTATGATGCCTAAATACGCTGTGTATGTAGAGTGCTTGCCAGCTTTCGAGATGCCTGAAAGTGTTGTCTAGTTAGTGAGTGCTGTGTGTTTTTACACACAGGCAGATGCTTGAGAAAGTAAAGCAGGAAAAGACACGCTTCCTCCTCCCTCAGTGTTTGTTCTTGAACATTTCCTGTCAGATTTGTGACTCATGTGCATCTCCGCTCGTTTGCTCTCAGATGAGGGGAGGAGAATGAGACGCGAGGCGATATAAGACCGTCGATCCGGATTCAAACGCGATCGCTTTGAGGTGTGATGGAGCGGTTCGGTTCAGTCGTCTTCGGACCGGTTCTTCTAGTCTGTCTGATGTCTGGTGAGTGACTTACCGCGTTTCAGCCGCGTTACTACAGCGCGACGCGACGCTGATGACAGGAGCGGTAGTGCGTCGCGTCAAACTAGATGTTTATAGGGTGTAAATACATTGATTATTAGTGTGTGAAACTTTCAGACAACACGAGTCTGACACACATTTCCTTGTGGGTGTGTGTGTGTGCGCGCGTGCATGTGCGTTTGTTTGAAACTAATCCATTCTGTTCCTGTTTTATTAGTTCTTTCTGTTTTTTATACGTTGTCATATTTATAATATAATTAAATTCCCATGTTAATTATATATATATATTATATATATAAAACAAGGTAATGTTTTGTGAGTAACAGTAGCAACAGCACAGTTTAACATGGTAAAAGTATTTTATAGGTGATTATAGTACCATAAAATACATTTTGAATACTTGAAATGTAAGTTTAAATATCATTAAATTAATGTATTATTATTTATATGTATTTTATTCACTTCAGCTTGTTGCCAATGCAACATTTCTAATACTTGATACTAATATTAATAAAACTAAAGACGTATATGAAATGACAAAACTCAAAACAATATTACTAAAACTTTAGAATTAACATGAAAATGTAACAAGTGTCACAGTGAGACTACATACACTGATACCATATTTATTAACCATCGCAGAATATAAATATGAACTAAATATAATGTATTATAAAATAAAATAAAAATATATGGAACACAATATATCCTTTTAATTTAGCTTTAGCCTGTTGTAGATTTGGTATTTAGATGAAATGAAGTGTTTCATCACAGTCACACACATGTTTCTGAGGTTCAGAGTGTAACAACATGAATCTGCGGTCGTGTTTAAGAGATCCTGACGATAAAAACATCATTTTCTGAAGGAATGTGTTTGCGTCTGTTTTCCTGGCAGACACACTTACTGAAGCCTCTTCCAGCTGAACGTGAGACGGTTACATCACCAGATCCTGAGACTTTAGCTTTAAATCAAAGCATCTGTTTGGAGTCGAACTAAAGTCACTTTTCACACTGTGTTTTTTTTTTGGATGATGTTTAGCTGATGTCCTCAAATCACATTAACTATCTGCATTAGACTGTGTTTGTTAGTGGAAGATGCAGTGTTATTCACACATTTTAAGAGTCCAGTTGCATTATGTGATCACTGTATAATGAAATGAGATGCGAGTGTGTGTGTGTGTGTGTGTGTGTGTGTGTGTGTGTGTGTGTGTGTGTACTCGTTTTGACTATACTTGTGAGAACCGAATGTCTTCACTTATATTGTGAAATACTTTCGCAACCCACTAGTGAGACATTGACTGGTCCTCACTTGTTTTAAATCAACAGAAGATGTTTTTATGTAAATCTAGTGATGGTCACATGATTCTCTGATGGTAGATTTAGGAGTTAGGAGAGAGAAAATATCATTGACCTGATATAAAATCAATGAAAGTCTATGGAGTGCCCTCACTAAGATAGAAATACAGATGTGTGTGTGGATGCATAAACTGCTTAGATTAGACTTACAAGTGAGTCATTTTACATTAAAAGGTAGATTTGTAAGACAGATCAGCTCTAACTGTTTGTTAGCTGGTCTTCACTCCTGATCTCATCTCATCTCTGTTTGTCTCTTTTGCAGGAGCATCCGCTCTGGTCCACACAGCCAATCCGCACAGTCAATGCAAGTCATGTGACCCTCACCCGGCTGAATGCGAGTCGTTTCAGTGCATCTCAAACTGCAGCGTGTCAAAAGTCTGCCCGAATCCTCAGGACGTCTGCGCCGCCGTCTGGTATGACCGACCGCACGCGTGAACGTGAATCGCTGGCGTGTTCCAGCACGCTCTCAGACGTCATCAGCGCAGAGCTTACTGAAATAAACAAGTCCAAGCCAAACAGCTCCATCTGAAAATCTTTCACTCTAAAAAAAATCTGTCATTGTTTACTCTCCCTCGTTTGCCTTTTTTGGGTGAAAGTTCTTCACAAAGTTCTCTCTTTCTTTGCAAATTCTCATCAGCATTTTGCTTGCTCGGTTCTTTAAAGCACCAGAATTTGCAAAGAATTTGAAAATGGATGCAATGTGTTGAAGTTTGTAGTGATTACAGGAAAAGAGACTCTCTGATACGGGAACAGAGACCAAAACACTGGTGTAAATCAGCTGACTGATCTGTATTATATCTGCTGTACTGTATGTTTAATGACAGTACGCAACCATTTCACTAGTATTTACTGAGCTTTAAATTTAACACTATTTAATTTTAAACATTTCACTGACAGTCATTCAGCCATTTAAATCAGTGTTATTATAGCATTGACATGCTATTATAGATTTTATTTTACATTCATATTTTCAGTTTCATTTTAATTATTATTATTTTTAATATTAAAAATATTTTGTTTTTAATAATTATGTATTTTTGAGTTTTTATTTTTATATATTTTCCATTTTATTTTATTATTCATTTTAATCGTAGTTTGTTTTATTAATTTTGTTTTTTAATTTTTTATTAGTTTTTTTTTTTTTTTTTGTTAATGCATCTGTATAGTTTAATTTTTATTTCAGTTTTAACTAAAGAGAAATTTTGTAAGTCCAAAGCTTTTTATATTCTATTTTGTTTCAGTAAATGTTTATTTTATTTCAAGTAAAGTAAATGAACATTATTTTTATGGTTTTAGTTAATTATAATAACCCTTATATATATATATATATATTGTATTTATATATATTATATTTATATAATATAAATATATTAATATATATAATATTTTTATGTTTTCAGTGTGCGTTTGAATTTTAGTTATTTTTATTTTTAGTAATTTTGTTGTGTTTTTGTCATTTTTATTACCTTTTTTTTGTTCAGAAAAGCTGCACACAGTGTTATTACAGTAATATATACTAACATCATGAACCTCATCTCTCCCGTTCAGGTGGAGGGAAAAGGGGATTGTTACCGTGGAGACGAGGTGTCACGACCCGACGCAGCCGCTGCGGGGCGTGATGTTGGAGGACTACAGCAGCTCGGACTGTGTGTTGACCATCAGACAGGTGTCCGGCCGTATCCTCCGTCTGTGCGCCTGTACGGGACACGAGTGCAACGAGCGCATGCTGCTGAACAAACCCAGTGAAGACTCTGAGTTAGTTCTCTGTGAGTGCAGACGTGACGTGCCTGTGGATTCCTATGCAAAAATATGCTATAACATCATCAGCGCTGTTTATTTGTGTGCATATAGGCATTTAATCTCTCTCTCTCTGTGTTTATGCAGTGACAATGCCAGAAAAGAAGCCGTTCAAACTCCCTAAGCTCTGTAAGTTCTGTGACGTTGAGTCTACGGCGTGTAACTCCACCGGCGTCTGCGAGTCCTCCTGCAATCTCACGTCCATCTGCGAGGATCCGGCAGAGGTGTGCGTCAGCGCCTGGTGCGTCAACTCTCTTTCACTTTGATGTTTTGTTTACAGACTTCAGTATTGCGGCCGATCTGAGCACATCTTGAGATGTTCATCTCTCCTGAACCGCTCCGAGTTGATCAAAAGCAATCTGATCACATCTCGGCTCTCCGATTGGATCGTTCAAAAGAAAAAAATCACAATCAGAATGGATCTCAATCTTGGTTTTGATCTGGATCAACTCATCAGTTTGTGTTGTTCAGACGTTTCTGCAGAGATTGGAATACCTTTGATCCAACAAATCTGGATTATACTGATCCCAGGAGACAATTCCAGGAATATACACTTTAAAACTGGTCAAAAATGACATTTAGCTCTTAATTAGTTTAGTAAAGTAAACATTATAGGCCACATATTAAGCTTTTTGGGAGCCTACAGTGATGTAAAAAGGCGGCATAAAATAATCTGTAAATATCAAACAAAAATATATTTAATTGAAAGCGTTTTATCACTGTTTGGAAACTACATTGGCACTTCTTTTACATTCTTGCAAATGCAAAGTTTCTCAAATGAACTTTTCTGAGAGAACACAAAAGCATTGAAATATTATTTTTCCCCCATCATGTCCCTTTAGAGGCTCCGTAGAGCACTAGAAATCCAGATTTGGTGATCTGAGAAAGTGTGTCTGGATCAGGGTGATCCAATCCAATTTTGCTTTGAAAAATCGACACAAAGGTAAAATGGATAACCTGATCCTGGATCGCAAAACATCCAGATCATTCTGATAACTTTTTGAACTTTTTCTCCTGAGGAAAGCTGCTTATTCTGGTTAACTGAAACTAAAAAAAGCGCAACAAAAGTACTAAAAAGAGAACATAAAATATAAATATAAAAACTAAATCTAAAATATTAACTCTTTCCCTGCCATTTTTCACTGTTATATACGGTAGGGGGCGCTATTACACGTCTTCTGAAAGAATAGAGAATCTCCTGATCAAAACACAGGAAAAGAAGCAGCAGAAACAAGTGATAGAATATGTAAAATAACGCAATTATCAACATTAAACGGCATATAAATCACAACAGCCTCACGTTACTGAATGAATTGTTGACCCAGGACGAGGTTTAGGTGAAGCCGTGGGTGTTTTGATCAGACGTCTTTGACAAAAACATGATTTTCTCAGATTTTTGCTCAAAAAATACTTACCCACATTCAAGTGTTGCATGAAGTTTTTTTTAGACTATTGCATGTTCAGATATTCATACAACAAAATATTCAGGACGCCTTGAAAATTTTGCGAAAATCATCAAAAAATGCTGGCGGAGAAAGAGTTAATAACTATATTAGCCTCTAAAATACCCTGATATATGCCATGCTACTCAATTATTACCATGATGATGCATTATAGAATTATATTGATAATACTAACAATATTTCAGAGATATGTATTGACATGAAGCCTGTCTAAACGTTTGTGCGTCTGTGTGAACTCTGAGTTCCTTCGGTCTGAATGACCGTATCTCGACAGCGTTAATCAGGAAATGGCTTCACTGAGATACGGGAAACCCTGTCTGACTTCCAGAAAATCCCGCAGGACATTGTTCCAGTTAAACTCTAAGAGTGAAAACACACAGAGCGAGCACACAGTTTCCATAATGCATGATGTTTTTTTTATGACTGACCACTCCTAATGTCCATGCTGTGTTTCAGGAAGAGAATGGAAGGAGGCACCTTCATCGAGACGGTGTGTCACAATCCAGCGGTGCCGTTCCACGGTCAGGATCTGACGGACTTCAGCGGCAGCAGGTGTGAGATGAAGCAGGTGAAGGGGATGGAGGACGACTTCTACATCTGCTCCTGTGATGGAGACGAGTGTAACGATCGGCTCATCTTCACTGTCGGTGAGGGACAGCCTCTGAGTTTCATGAGGAACCTTTTCATTCTTTATTGTGGGAAAAGGTTTAAAGCTGGAAAAAAAGTTTATTTTAAGAGAAAAAAAGCATTGCCCTTTATTTGAAGAGTGAATCTGACTGATGATGATGATGGTGAGGAGGAGAGGAAAAGTTCAAACATTTCATTCATTAGGACGCATTAAATCAATCAAAAGTGACTAAAGACATTTATAATGTTACAAAAGATAAACGCTGTTCTTTTGAACTTTCTGTTCATCAAAGAATCCTGAAAAATAAGCATTAAATCATGATTTCTGAAGGGTCATGTGACACTGAAGACTGGAGTAATGATGCTGAAAACTCCGCTTTGATCACTGGATATAAATTATAATTTAAATTGGAGTAATATTTCATTGTTTTTACTGTATTTTTATCAAGTAAACGCCGTCTTGGTGAGCAGAAAAGACTTTTCAAAAACGTTAAAAACTATTCCCGACCCAAACGTTTGATTGATGGTGCATCAATAGCTGTTTTTCCATCAAAAGCAGCAAATTTAACTTCGCATAAAACATTTGTGAATAAAGCAGGAGAACATAATCATAAACTTCCTCTGAAATTAACACAAAATATCAGTAGTCAAGTCGAGTCAGCTTTATTTATATAGCGCTTTTTACAATGACAATTGTGGCAAAGCAGCTTTACATTAATAATTGACATAAATGAGTTGAGTTAAAAGTTGAGTTGAGTTAAAATTTGAGTTGAGTTAACTTGAGTTAACTTGAGTTGAGTTAAAAGTTGAGTTAAAAGTTGAGTTGAGTTAAAATTTGAGTTGAGTTAACTTGAGTTGAGTTGAGTTAAAAGTTGAGTTGAGTTAACTTGAGTTGAGTTAACTTGAGTTGAGTTAACTTGAGTTGAGTTAACTTGAGTTGAGTTAACTTGAGTTGAGTTAACTTGAGTTGAGTTAACTTGAGTTGAGTTAAAAGTTGTTGAGTTGAGTTAAAAGTTGAGTTGAGTTAAGTTGAGTTGAGTTGTTGAGTTAACTTGAGTTGAGTTAAAAGTTGTTGAGTTGAGTTAAAAGTTGTTGAGTTAACTTGAGTTGAGTTAACTTGAGTTGAGTTAACTTGAGTTGAGTTAACTTGAGTTGAGTTGAGTTAACTTGAGTTGAGTTGAGTTAACTTGAGTTAAAAGTTGTTGAGTTAAAAGTTGTTGAGTTAAAAGTTGTTGAGTTAAAAGTTGTTGAGTTAAAAGTTGTTGAGTTAAAAGTTGTTGAGTTAAAAGTTGTTGAGTTAAAAGTTGTTGAGTTAAAAGTTGTTGAGTTAAAAGTTGTTGAGTTAAAAGTTGTTGAGTTAAAAGTTGTTGAGTTAAAAGTTGAGTTGAGTTAAAAGTTGAGTTGAGTTAAAAGTTGAGTTAAGTAGTTGAGTTAAGAGTTCGGATGCTGGTGTTTGTGAACACCATGTGACGCTTCTGAGGGAATTAAACTAAACCATTCTGATGACAGACTTTGGCATTTCAGAACCACCATGCGATTGGTCCACTGGTTAGTGCCGTTATCCAATCACAGCCTCTGATGAGGCAAAGTCACATGAGTTTTTGTGGTTTATTCAGTAAATGTGTTTCGGTTTTGCGCATATCAGCTTATCCGATCAAATACTTATCTCTTCAATCGAGCACATTTTTCTGTTTGATGATAAATCATGACTTTCTTGACTATATTAAGACTCTTTGCTGTGTTTTGAAAGTGTCCATCGGGTACATGTTGCTCATGACGGCGGAGTCTCTGTGGAGCGGACGGTTCAGACGTGTGGTTTCCTGTCTGTGTTTACAGATCTCTGCGCACGTGTGCAGTGGTGTTGTGCTGCGCATCACTGCGTGTTTACTCAAGGAAACTCCCACTCGCGATTTCTTCTTTTGTTTTTTCTTTTTTCCAGAAATGGCTAGAAGTAGTTTTAGATTTGGTAAACAGGAAGTCACATCATGTGATTCTGTGAGGAAACTTTTGTCGCCCTAAATATCTGTGATCAAATATCTGTCCATCTAAACACTGTGGATGGATTTTTGACTTTCTTAAGTCAAGATACATTTGAGATGTTTTCTGACCTCACCGACAGATACTTGTTTCGTTCAATCAGTCTCAGAAAACAAGACTTTGCATGTCATTTTGCATCTCAAGTTGATTTAAGAGAGTCTAAAGCACAGATGAATGTGAAATAACATTGAGTAACATTGAATAAACGCTTATTAAACCTCAAGTTAAATAATTTAATAAACAATATTATTAATTAAAAATAATTTAATTAAATTAATTAAATCTCTAAATAATGCTTCATTAATCAACAGACAATCAAAACAACAGAACTGTAATGATTACGACATATGGTTGAAATCACTTTCAGAACTGTTGTTTTTTTCAGCTGATGAAGGATAAAAACACTGACAGCCAATCAGAATCCTTCCTGCTTTGAGAAGCATTTAAAGAGACAGACGACGAAACTGCAGCCGCGCTCATAATAAACAGAACGTTCATCACAGGAAGATAAAATATATTAAATATTACATAGAAATGTAATTAACATTAAAAACATATAAATAGACGTAAAATATACTTAATATTAAATATAAACTTATTTTATTATAGCTAGTTGCCAAGTAAAACGAAAAACAAAAACTGTATAGACATTTTTTTTAAAAATAGACAAAATTACAAAATAATTTACTCCAGAGAGTAAATGTGGTTTTGTAACAAAATAATGTTTTTTTTTTTTCTTTAAACAAAAAAACAAAAACAAATGTAATTTTCCTTGCTTTATTAATGATTTCTACATTTATGGGGAATTTATATAAATTAATAAATATTTTTTAAATAGTTTTTGTTTCTTTTCAAAATAACAACCATTTATGTAAATTTCACTTACACAAAAAGACCCTCATTTCTAACTTTCATTCATAGAGAAAACACAATTTGCAGTGGTTTAGTGTCAAGAGTTTTGCCATCTGTTGGAAAATATAGGCCCGGTTTCACAGACAGGGCTTAAATTAATCCAGGATTAGGTTTTACTTCAATTAGGGTAAATAGTGGCACAACTCAAACATGCATTTTAGTCTGTGAACCCGGGAATAGATCTAAAAGTGAAAATATCACTTTAACCAGCAGATGGCGGCAGAGACCCAGTTTGACTAATTAAGACACACTTTCATAAGGTTTTCCAGCTGGATTCATATATACATGTGCATATTATGAAATCAATTATAATATATAATTATATTATAATTATAACAATAAAAAATACTTTTTGTCCAAGTTTAGGGTTTTCATTTTTACTGAAGTTAATGCTAAATTGTATTATCTCACCCTTTCATCGCGCTCTCTCTCTCTCTCTCTGTCTCTCTCTCTCTCTCTCTCTCTCTCTCTCTCTCTGTCTCTCTCTCTCTCTCTCTCTCTGTCTCTCTCTCTCTCTCTCTGTCTCTCTCTCTCTCTCTCTGTCTCTCTCTCTCTCTCTCTCTGTCTCTCTCTCTGTCTCTCTCTCTCTCTCTCTCTCTCTCTCTCTCTCTCTCTGTCTCTCTGTCTCTCTCTCTCTCTCTGTCTCACTCACTCTCTCTCTCTCTCTCTGCGTGTGTGTTCTTGTTTTCATGATTTATGAGGACACAAGTTTGTATAATGACATGGGTATTACACTGGTATTATGGCGTAAACATGTTTTATGAGGACATTTCATGAGTCTCATGCCATTCGGACATTTTGTTTTATTTCAGTGAATGTCATTTGGGGTCAAAGTAGCTTAGAAGGGTTTAATGAGTTGTTTAATATTTTACTCTAAAATAATGAACATTATTTTTCTAAAAATAATTCTGTATACAGTGTATATATACAATTAGAATTCATGTTTTTATATATATATATTCAAAGTAATTTACATTTTTAATGAATATGTATATAGATATTTTTCAAAAACTATTCAAAATAAAAAAAAATTAAGCTTTTTTTATAGTTAAATATTTAGAATTTAAGTGACTTTTAATAAAAATGAAAATCTTTCTCTCTACAGAAGCAGTTTCAGATTCTCCCAGAGACTATCCGAAGATTGCCCCTTCCCTGCTGCTGGTCAGTCTGGTGCCCTCGCTGGTCCTGGCCGTCCTGCTCCTCTCGCTCTTCTTCTGCTACTGCGTGTGTCGCCAGCAGAAGCTCAAAGCGCCCAAGGCCAAAGGCATGGACAGCGAGACCTGCGCCATCATCATGAGCGACGACAACCGATCCGACAGCAGCTCCGCCAACGCCAACGCCAACAGTCTGAACCACAACACGGAGCTGCTGCCCATCCAGCTGGACGCCGTCGTCGGGAAGGGCCGCTTCGCTGAGGTCTTCAGAGCCAAACTCAAACACGCCAGCGAATCCTTCCAGACGGTGGCGGTGAAGATATTCCCGTACGAAGAATACGCCTCTTGGAAAACCGAGTGGGAGATTTTCTCAGACGCGGAGCTTCGGCACGAGAACGTCCTGCAGTTTCTGACCGCCGAGGACCGGAAAGCGTCGCGGCAGTACTGGCTGATTACGGCCTATCACGAGCGAGGAAACCTGCAGGAGTTTCTGTCGAAGCACGTGATTGGCTGGGACGAGCTGTGCCGACTGGGCGCGTCTCTGGCGAGGGGCGTGGCTCACCTGCACTCCGACCGGACGCCCTGCGGACGAGCCAAAGTGGCCATCGTGCACCGCGACCTGAAGAGCACGAACGTCCTGCTGAAGACGGACCTCACCTGCTGCCTGTGCGACTTCGGCCTCAGCCTGAGACTCGACAGCTCCACGTCTCCTGAAGAACTGGCCAACAGCGGACAGGTGAGTGTTTCCATCGGGTCTCGTCGTCTCTAACTCCTGAGGTTTTGAGCTCTTTACTTCAGAGGGAAGAAACAAATTGGGCGGCACTTTAGCTACGTTCACCTCAAGATATCTCAAACAACAGGGCTCGGGAGGAACTACTGAGGAACTCTCTTTAAAGGGATAGTTCACCCAAAAATTTAAATGATCCTCAAGCCATAGGTGTGCATGTCTTCTTTCAGACGAACACAATCTGAGATATATTTAAAAATATCCTGGTTCTTCCAAGCGTTATAATTGTAGTGAATGGGAGGCAAGATTTTGAAGCGCAAAAAAGTGCATCCAACCATCACAAAATTAATCCACACGACTCCAGGTGGTTCATAAAGGCCTTCTGATGTGAAGCGATGGGATCCATATTTAAAACTTTATAAACTATAATCTTTGTTTAAACCTCGAGGGTTGCGATACTCTACATTCTGCGTCATACAGCGCGTCACGGGTTACTCTTGTGGCGCAAGTCGACTTGCGCAGCATACATAGAGTTATTTTAGTTTGTAAAGTTTTAAATATGGATATTTTTCTTACAAAAACCCAACGCTTCGCTTCAGAAGGCCTTTATTAACCCCCTGGAGTCGTATGGATTATTTTTATGATGGATGGATGCAGTTTTTTGGGCCTCAAAATCTCACCTCCCATTAGTAGAGCCAGAATATTTAATAATATTTCTCTGATTGTGTTCATCTGAAAGAAGGTCGTCATATCTTGGCGATGGCTTGAGGATGAGTAAATCATGGGATCATTTTCATTATTGGGTGAACTGTCCCTTTAAATATCAGATCAGAGAGATAAATCCAGGAGAGTACAATCCACAAAATCAGGCAGGAAAATCTCAAACCTAAAAATCCTTGAGTCTGACATTGTTTGGGCAAACATCAGGACTGAACAAGAGCACTAGGCAGTGAGAGGTGAGCGTGTCACATGTGCAGCCATTTAACAAAGCAGGAGAAATCTGTGGTTGAAATGGCGCCCTCTAGTGGTGAAATCAAGGAACATCAGAAAAATATATATCTTTTATATATTTATATACATTTCGTATATTAAAAAAAGTGTTTGGTAACACTTTATTTTAGTGTCATTGTTACATATGTTACATTTATTTACTATAGTAATAACTATAAATTAATTAAATTAATGCAAATTCTTAATTAAATGCAACTAACCCTAAACCAAACTCTCATCCTAACCCTATAGTAAGTACATGTAGTTACTTATATATATATATATATATAATGTAATTATACATTTAAGTACTGAGTACTGATATATATATATATATATATATAATTTAAAAAAAATTACTATTCATATGTATAAGTAATTATTAAAATACTTAAAAAAATAAAAATAAATAAATATATATATATATATATATATATATATATATTTATATATATATATATATATATATATATTTAAATATTTTATTTAAATATTATTATAAAATATATTATAATTATATATTATAATATATTATAAATATATATAATTATTATAATATTATAAAAATATTTTAAATATTTTATATATATATATTAATATTATATATTAAATTACATTTTTAAATATTTAAAATTCAATATCCGTTATGTTTAAAGTTAGTTTTTAGAGAAAATTAAATAATGTTAAATAATTAAATAATGTTAAAGACTGTAAAAGAAACTGACATGTGTTTGAAGCACATGCTCAAAAATTATGATGATGTCAGAAAGATTAAAGCATTAAATTTAAAGAGGAAATGACACGACATTGAACTGAAAGTGCAGGATGAAGACAAGTGAAAGTATTTCATTATAAACAATAAGTATTTTTTGTTTTTTAATTCTATATAACCAATAAAAATATAACAGTGGGGCTGATATTCTGCTGGAAAAGGAACATTTCAAAATAAAAGTCTGCAGTGTGTTTTATATTAAAATGTATTTCACACACTAAACCGAGTTAAATCTATCAGATACTGCGACAGAAGTTCAGTATGAGTGGAAGCTGACAGACGGCTCTTTATCTGATTCTGGTGTGTGTTTCTCAGGTGGGAACGGCGCGATATATGGCTCCTGAAGTGCTGGAGTCCCGGATGGACCTGGAGAACATCGAGTCCTTCAAACAGGCAGATGTTTACTCCATGGCTCTGGTTCTGTGGGAGATCATGTCCAGATGCAGCGCCACCGGAGGTAATAATGACCATCGAGTTTAGAATCAACACAAACACACTGAACAAGGGAGGTATGGAAACTCCTCATGGATCTGACCTGATCCCAATCCACAGATCACAGCAGATCCTCTTCATGATCTCTGAAGTGAACTGCTGGAGAAATTGTCCGATTTAAATATACATGTATTTATATTAAGGATAAATAGTATAACATTTTTATAATAAAAATAAATGTAAAATAATACTAAATTAAATACAAT
This sequence comes from Zacco platypus, assembly GCA_038088235.1. NCBI lineage: Eukaryota > Metazoa > Chordata > Actinopteri > Cypriniformes > Xenocyprididae > Zacco > Zacco platypus. Next base: position 1,371,899 of record CM076071.1, read on the forward strand.
TTTATAATATACAGTATATCTACAGTATTATAATATATATATATATATATATATATATATATATATATATATATATATATATATATATAATGTTATGTTAATAAATATATACAATGTATAGTTTCAAAAACAGGAAGCATCATAGTTGTGACTGAGCTGTGCTACAGTGGTACACCACACAGGAGCTACTTCCTGTCTCTGCACATTCTGTACGGTTTTGTTTTTGTTGATTAAGTGTCGTTTATATCAGGTTTAAATATACTTGCAGGAGAAAAACCAGAAGATTTGTGTAACTTGGAAATGTTTGGTAAAAACCGTGGTGAAACACTTCCCATAATGCCTTTCTCTAGTGATTTTCCTGCAGGTCAAACTCGTCACACGCTGTCAGGCTTTGAAAGTTTCATCACTGATGTCTGTGTGTCTCTGCAGATGTGCGGGAATATGAACCTCCGTTCGGGAAGCTGAAGGAGCATCCGTGTGTGGAGAGCATGAAGGATGATGTCATCAGAGATCGACTGAGACCAGAGATACCGGCCAGCTGGAGCAACCACACGGTAACTCGTTAAACTAGTCTGAGACGCTTGACTAGCAGCGTAAACCAGAGAGTAAAATCAAGACTGTTTTACACCTGCACAAGTAAAATTATGACTATATGTTCCTCAAGATGAATGTGTCAAAAAGAATGTTTTATATATATGTACTTGAGCTGGGTTTTGCACTAATATGTCAATGCATTAAATTACATGCATTACATATATTACATACATTACATACATATATATATATATATATATATATATATATATATATATATATATATATATACACAGTATATACAGTTATAATATATATATATATATAGAGCAGCAAGGGTCATAAACGATAAATCCGACAAGGTAATAACAGGAAGACAAACACAGGGAAACAACGCTCAGAACTGCACCAATAGGAAACAAGACTTCGCAAATGTGTGTGTGTGTGCTGGGCTTAAATATGGTTCTGGTAATGTGCTGCAGCTGGTGACGTGATCAGTGACAGGTGCGGGGATTCTGGGAAATGTAGTCGGTGTCTGTGAGTGAGTGAATGGGTGGGTGAGTGAGTGAGTGAGTGAGTGAGTGAGTGAGTGAGTGAGTGAGTGAGTGAGTGAGTGAGTGAGTGAGTGAGTGAGTGAGTGAGTGAGTGAGTGAGTGAGTGAGTGAGTGCGTAGTGGAGTGTCCTCTAGAGGAGTGCTTCCCCCCCGGTGGGCCGTAGCGGTATTGCAGGGGGGGCCGTAGCTAGTCCAAATCCATATATTAAAATAATTAAAATATTCCAATTGTTCTAAAATTAGATTTTTTTGAAAGTATGTAAGGTTAGTGTTATGGATTTAAATATATTTGTAAAGAATGTTTACATCATAGTTCTCATAATTCACATGAAATTCTTACAAACGTGTTAATAAATGTATTTGTAGGTAAATGTCAGTATATATTTTTTTAACGGCGGCGTCGTGGAGCTTTTCCAATGTTTTTGGGGTCCTTCCCCCTCTTAAATTTGGGAAGCTCTGCTCTAGAGTTTCCAGCGGGCACTTCAACTGACAACCATAACACATATATATATATGTATATATATAAAATGCATAATGTGGGACTTTAAGGCCAGAATACATCAAGACTCTTATTTTGAAATATTAACTTCCAGCTTTTCAAAAAAGGTGAGGGAGAGAAAACATGCATCTAGCGGGTTTTTTTTGTTTTTTTTGCAATAAGTTCGCATAAATTGGGTGGGTGGTAACATAGCAGGGGCTTCTGTGTACACAACACACCTTTAAACCCACCGCATCCTCTTTTTTGAAAACTAAAATACGGTCACCAACACTAAACTGACCCGCAGAAACCCTGCTGACATCATGTGTTTCTCTCTCTCTCTCTCTCTCTCTCTCTGTCTCTCTCTCACTCTCTCTCTCTCTCTCTCTCTCTGTCTCTCTCTCTCTCAGGGCATTCATCTGCTGAGCTCCACCATCGAGGAGTGTTGGGATCACGACCCCGAGGCCCGTCTGACGGCGCAGTGTGTCGTGGAGCGCTTCGGTGACATCAGCAGCGCCGTGATCCCGCCCCTCAGCTCTGACATCATCAAGAGCACAGAGGATTCTGGGAGCGACCAGAATTAGAGCCCAACAACAACCTGATATTAGTCATTTCAGACGAGTGACACGTCAGTTCACAGGAAGATCTGAACATGACCATCATGATCATTTACACTCGTCAGGACAGAAGCGGTGATTTCATTGAGCTGCTGCACTGAAAACATGATGTTCTTCCTCAGTATTTCTGCCTTGTTTTCCAGTACAAACATCTAAACTTTCTTAAATCAAGATACATTTACTGGAGAAGCAAAAAAAAACGGGCTTTTTTGCAGTGTATGAACTAATATTCAGTATCTAGAGCACATTTATGACGCCAGTTGCTCGTTATATATCGTTATAAGCTTCAGGGAAAATCTGCTTCAGATGTGAAACCGTCAGAGGAAGAGGAAGTGATGTCATATCTGGATGTGAACAATGTTCAAATGCAAAGGATTCTGGGACATGTGAACGCATCCCAGAGACACAGTGTGAACTTACAGTGTTATAAAGCCACAAACCCTTCATGCACAGGATGATTATGAATCAGATCAAATCCAGCGGGTTTAAGTGTTTATTAAAGGAAAATAGAGAGAACTGTGAGCCAAAGATGATCCAGATGAAATATTAACCCTGCTGTATTTCAGACTCTCAGGTGAAGCTGTTTATTAATGTGAAAATATCTGAAGACTTTTACACACTTACAGAGCAAAGACTGATGAGCATCTTTTGAAATGAATGTTGATTATCAGTTATGATGTTAACAAAGATCTTATTCTTCATCATATGAAATATCAACAACGTTCAGGTTCAACATGCATGTAAAAGCAACATTTATAAAGGAGAAAAGCACTTTTTTTTGTCATTGTGTAAACTCATAAAATCATTGATTATTTGTGAATGTGTTTTTATGAAGCAAATTCACTGCAGCTGAATTACCATGAAATCAAATTTAACTTTCTTAAAGTTGCAATACGTCAACCATGGAAACAAAAAAACGCTTAAATATATATTATATGTGGGAACACACAAAAGGGAACAACAGTTTTGATACATTATAGACAGAAAATTAATTATTGTAATATAGCTCAACACGTTTAGTCTTGATTAAATCTAATTTTCTTGATTTTTTACCACGCCTCAGAGAAAAACACTATTTTGTCAAGTAGCTAATATCATAATCAGATGCAGCTTTATTTTTAGTAACAGATACATTACGTTTTAAAAGTAATTGCATGTCATTTATCAACACAAGCCATTCAGAATTTAACATGATATTCTAATATCGATCAATCTTACTGCACTGTGAACAAGTGTCTCACAGAGTAACGTTATAACATCACTTTCAACACGTTCAATTGATAAACAGAGCAGCATTACCTCATACTCATGACCGGAAAAGCGGAAGCGGCGCCGGCGACTGTGGCATAATAAAAGTCCCGCTGCTCTCGAGGCGTGTGTTACGTTCTAACCAAATCTATTTTGTCCAATCACATTTTAATTTGCAGTTAACAGCGTTACTGACATGAAAGAAACTGTGTTGTAATATGCTCGAAATTTTGTAAAACTATATGGGAGCACAAATGCATAAATCTGGAGCACTTTGACAGTTCAAAATTAACAGCTTCAACCCATGTACAGTGTGCAAATTGAACAAGAAAAAGCATTGACTTGCACATTAAAACATCCTTTTAATTGTGATATAGAATCTCAGTCTACATTACATTACTGACAAATAATTATTACAATAATATAATGATGATTTATGTAATTATTCCAATGACAGTAATATCCATATATTGTAACAAATGCACTGAAAAATAAATTAAAATTTCATAAGTATATTTTATTCTTACACTACAGTATAGGGAAATTATAACTTTTGCCTAATTTCTAAACGTTCGATTTTAGTTTCCTTGGCAAAATACAGCGTTAGAGGCCATTTATACGGTGGCCGAGAGAGCTCAACGCGCTGCGAATAAGAAAACACATGCAAATTTAAAAAAACGTGATCATCAGTTTGACAACACATGTGCTGCATATCCTCACAACACATGCAAACTCAAAAACGCGCTGCATATGCCAAAACGCGCTACATTTGCGAAAAGCGCTGCAAAGAGCACAAACCACAACGGAAATGTTTCAAGGGGGACCCCAAAAAGTGACGGACCCTACTAGGACGTGCGTCCAAAACCAGTTCAACTCACCCTTCACTTATTCACTAATCCCTATATAGTGTACGGCGTTTGAGTGCACAAAGTGTTCACAATCATGAAATACTATAAAAACTGCAAACAAAAATAAACAACTGTACATTATTTAATGTATTTATTATTTTTAATAAAGTGTTTTTCAGTTTGCTAGAAGCTCACGCTCACAGATGACGTGGTCGTCGAGCGCCCTCTTCAGGCGGCCGTTACGATTACGTCACATTAGTACGCTACAGATGATTAACGAATATTTTTAAATCATCCACTAAATTATCATCTCTTAAAGTTTAATGAGTTAACAACAATGCCACATATTAAAACACATTTCTGTTAGTGAAACACATTACATTGAATTAATGCCTACATAATATATTTTAATATTTTTTAGTCTGTATTGTTGACAAGTAGGGTCCGTCACTTTTTGGGGTCCCCCTTGAAACATTTCCGTTGTGGTTTGTGCTCTTTGCAGCGCTTTTTGTAAATGTAGCGCGTTTTCGCATATGCAGCGCGTTTTTGAATATGCAGCGCGTTTTTTGAGTTTGCATGTGTTGTGAGGATATGCAGCACATGTGTTGTCAAACTGATGATCACGTTTTTTTTATTTGCATGTGTTTTCTTATTCGCAGCGCGTTGAGCTCTCTCGGCCACCGTACATTTAGGCTATGTTTTAAATTTTCAGTTCATTATGAAACGGTGGCAGCACAGGGTCACTAATGGGGAACATGTTTAGCTGACAAATGTGCTAAAGTTGAGAATATTATATCACAACAAACCCTCCAAACACAGTGTGGCCTGCGGCTGCGCAGGAGGCGTGTGCGTGTCTGAGGGACAGCGCGTTCACGCATACACCGATACCGCAGAAAAGCGGGATTGAACTGTTTGTCATATTTTAGTAGAGAGAAATGCATCGAAAAATACACTCTCAAACCTGAAAGATTCGTGGCTTTTGAAAAAAATCCCTCAGCCCACCACCATATACCGCCTCAGGTTTTGATGAACTCTCAGATGTCTCCATTTCTCGGCACCTCTAAAAGTCTCTGATCCAAAGACCTTAGGAATTTAACAGATATCTGCACTTAAAAAAGTCAGAGAGATGCTGCCAGTGCATTCAAAGCCTTAAACACAAACCTTTAAAGAATATTCTGACAGAAATTTATATCATTAAAATATAAGCGATTTAATTATTTTTAAAAAGAAAAAAGATTGTCTAATACTGTTGGCAACGAATTTAAATACTTTTTTTTTATGACTGAACGTTTTAGCCAAGGCAACTTCAAAACGAAACCAGCATCAGTTCAGTGGTATGCGCGAGACAGGATGAGCATCTCTGCGCGCGTCCGAGATATGAACGGAATCATGTCTCAATCGCTCTGGTTTAGAAACATGTTGTTCATAAATGAAGTTCTGGTTTGGTTCATGTTTCTCTCTTGTCTCAGTGAAGCTCATCAAGGTAAGAACATGTTCATTTGTTTCACTTCTAAAGCAGTTTCTTCTCCTGTTTCAACCTTTGAGTTTGAGTCCAGAGTCATTCAAATAATTTCAACAACCATATTTTATATTATTATGTTATGTTATATTATATTATTCTATCGCTTCACACACAGTGTGTTAGTGTTTGTTGTGAGACTGCTTCAGGAAAAAACGCGTCAAGTTTATTAAAGATAGTTTTGGTTTGATATTCAGATTTGGCTATAAATCCACAGTTCGCTGTCAGAAGATGTTTCATCCGAAGTTGTGTATTTAACTTATGCGCAAATTTTGAATATCGCTTAAAACATTTGCGAATAAAGCAGTTTCCATACAGTGAGGCAAAGAAAAAAAACTCACTTCCTGATAAACTGACTCTAACAGTAAGAAAATGTAAATTGCTGCATCAGAATCCACTGAATGTGGATTGGCGGGCGGAGGGAACATCTGTCACGTGATCTTCTGTTCAGATGCAGGTGTTTGTGAACTCAGTGTGAGAGAATTATCCTGAACTAGGGATGGGCGGATCGATCCTAGAGTATCGATATTTTCGATCCTGGCATTGTATCAAAAGGATCGATTCTCAAATTTAAATATCGATCCTACCTGGGATTTTTTTTTAAACAAGTGATTTTAGAATATGTTTATAATAGTAGTAGGCCGTATAGTATATAAATTTACTTAAATATGAAATGGGAGTTGCAGTCAATGGGAACTATTTCTCCTTCCGCTGTGTCTGTGCTGATCACGTGTTCATGTCAGAGGCAGCGAGTTGAGCGCCGTGATCTCTCACTCAAACCACAGAGTGCAACACTGCATTCATGATGGCTGAAAGAAAAAGAAGCATAATCTGGAGTTATTTCACTCCTCATTGTGAAAATGAAGCAAATCGTCAAATACAACTCACACACTGCTTTCTGTATTTATAGCACTAAAATGATACAGATATTTACAGATAGATACTCCAAAACATACAATAACAAGATAACTGATGGATCCTTTACGCTAATACATATATGGTACAACTACAGTTGAATGCAAATAGTAAATAAATGAAATAGTGAGAAGTAATAGTAAATAGTTTGTTGTATATAATATATATATATATATATATATATATATAGGAAATTTATGTATAATATAATATAGTCAATAATAAATTGTATAAAATTGTCAATAAAGAGTATACAGCAAATAAAATAGTAATGAATAGTATAAATATATAATAGTATAAGTACAATAATATAATATCACAATAATATATTGATAATACCGGTAGCATATGTATAATACTAACACCGATGGTTTAGCTCCGTCCCTATTCCTGACAGACCTGTCCTGCAGAACAGAGAACTCGCTTGCGGAAAAAAACTTCCCTTCCCATAGTTACTTCCCACTGTCTCCTCAACTCTTTGTCTCTGGGAAACCTTCAATGTGTGAGAAATGTGAACTAGCCAACTAACTAACTAACTAACGTTACAGTAATTCACAATGTCAGTGACCTCACCGAAACGAGTGCTTGTCTTCAAAGTCGGTTTAGGTTATATTTAAGTTTCAAGAAATGTAGTTTATAAAATAAGATAAAATACGCTAGAAAGAACTATAATATAAATCATTTAAACTCAACTTTCACAGCTACGCCGTTGACGTACGATTGTAAACCCATGGACTGTTGTGTTTAGTCTAGTGTTGTCATTCTCTGTTCATTTGCCCTCCGTGTGTTTGCCGGATTAGTTAATTACCCGCACCTGTTTCTGTTCACCTTGATTAGTTTATGCCTCATTATCTCCCCTATATATTCTCCTTGTGTTTGTTCAGTCTCTGTCGGTTCTCGTCTTTGTTTTGCTGCGTGTGACCTGCCTGTCTTCTGTGTATCCTGTCCTTGGAATTAAAACTACCTGTTGGAATTATATATTTCCGTGTTACGTGAGTTTATCTTCACTGCAGCCTGACAGAAGAACCGACCCACAAAATTGTGATAGTGTGATAGCAGCGTGTTCTCCGTTTTGTTTTCCCGTTTTGTTAGTTTCGTTTTTGTTTGTTACGTTTTCCCCCGTCTGTCATGGATCTCCCCGGTGTTCGTCTTCTGCTGTTGGAGCAGGAGGACAAAACGTTGGAGGACCACACGCGGACCTTCCTTGAGCTTGCTCATTTTACACATTTCCCGGACAACTGCCTCTGCACGTTCTACCAAGTGAGCTTGAATGCCACATGCAGAGCGCAGTTGTCCGGAGAGGGTCCGCGTGTGGATTTTGCTGCCTTTGTGGAATGGGTGCTGGCGAGCTGCAACTCGCCATTCACCGTCTGCCTGGGAGAAGATCTCGCCAGCCCCACTCCGCACCCAGAGCGATCCCCGGAAGAGGACGAGGAGCTTCCGGAACTCCTCGGACCGGACCCAGAGCAAGACCAGCCACCATCTCGTGGCACGGGACGCCCGCACGAGCCATCGCCAAATGGAGCGACAGAGCCATGGCCCGCCACGGAGTCAGACCAGAGAAGTGAGTTTGACCAAGTGCGTGAGCCGGCTACAGCGCTCGTGAGGGAGCCCGTGGTGGAGAGCGAGGGCAAGGAGGAAAGCCCCGCCCACTGCACCGCCGCCGAGGATGAGCATGGACTGAGCTCCGAGGACTCATTATTAATTTCTATATCTTCTGAATCTTCTGCATCGTCTGAATCATCTGCCTATCCTGAATCGTCTGCCTGGTCTGAATCATCTGAATCGTCTGAATCATCTGCCTGTCCTGAATCTTCTGAATCATCTACCTGTTCTGAAATCCCACCTAGCCTCCCTCTCCCACCTCCACTCATCTATCTACCACCATCTCCGCTGCATCCTGCCAGCCCCTCTGCTCACCCTCTACCCACCATCTGCGACATGAGCGTGCAGTGGGCCTGCCAGTCTGCAGCGCCATTGGGGGCAGTGGATCCCAGGTCTCCGCCTCCCACCTCCTCGACCTGGACTCCTCCTCGGCCCGTCAGTCCGCCAGCTCCTCGTTGGCTCCAACCTCCCTCGTCTCCACCGTGGCCCTTCAGTCCACCAGCTACGCCGGGCTCCCTCATCCCTCCGGCTTCGCCTTGGTCGTTCGTCGACCTGCCCTCGCCGCGGGACTGCACTCCTCTGGCTGCGCCTCGTCCCTCTGACTCCGTTGGCTTCCTCACTCCCTCCGACGTCGCCTTGGTCTTCTGTCGCTCCGGCTCCACCGCGGCCTTCAGGATCCCCGCCTGCGCCTCGGTCGCTAGAGCCGCCAGCGTCGCCGCGTCCCGCCGGATCCTCAGTGTCGCCCTGGCTCGTCGGCGTTCCAGCTACACCCTGGTCTCCCCTGCCACCTGCTTTGCCGCAGTCAGTCGCCGCCCTGGTGTCGCCAGCCCTTCCTCCACCATGGCTGCTTCCTCCAGCGGCTCCACCATGGGTGGTGGACTGTACTGCGGCCTGGGTCCAACCATCTTCCTCCTGCTCCAAGTCCCGTCAGTCTCCTCCCTGGCTCCTCCCACCATCTACTCCTCCCTGGTTCCTCCTATCGTCTGCCACATTGTCTGCCTGTTGTCCTGTCAGCCCTTCGTCTCCTCGTCCTCCACCTGAGCCCCCTCCCTCCCTCCGCAGTTGGTCCATCTACGGCGCGAGGACGCGCCTTCCGGGGAGGGGGTGTACTGTCACACCCATGGACTGTTGTGTTTAGTCTAGTGTTGTCATTCTCTGTTCATTTGCCCTCCGTGTGTTTGCCGGATTAGTTAATTCCCCGCATCTGTTTCAGTTCACCTTGATTAGTTTATCCCTTATTATCTCCCCTATATATTCTCCTTGTGTTTGTTCAGTCTCTGTCGGTTCTCGTCTTTGTTTTGCTGCGTGTGACCTGCCTGTCTTCTGTGTATCCTGTCCTTGGAATTAAAACTACCTGTTGGAATTATATATTTCCGTGTTACGTGAGTTTATCTTCACTGCAGCCTGACAACGATCCTGAGGCCTCAAGCGTCTGTATTTTATTATGTCTATGGAGTTCTCTAGCAGAATCCTTTCAGAGAGGCAGGCATTATCCAGGTACCAAGTGATGATTACATAAATTATATTTTTTTATAAAATAGTAAAGTCTTTTCCTTTTTATTTAATATTAATAAGGTGGCTTTCAAAATCATTATAAAATCACTCAAATAAAAATATTTAATAGAAGTATCGTATCGATATCGATGATACTGATCTTGAAAGTACTTGGTATCGGATCAAAAAGAAAAAGATTGGTATCGCCCATCCCTATCCTGAACCACTTTAACGACAGACTGTGTTCAGACATTACAGGTTCACCAGAACCTCGAGATCTGTGCTCTGATTGGACCAGCGTCTGGTACATCACAAAGTCACGTGTCTTTTTTGATGCTCATCGAGGAATTTATTCTGTGAAAGTGTTTCCGTTTTAGTTTTTGTGCATGTTCTTGTGTCGTATTAATAATGAATATGCGCATTATTTTTAATTCACCGTTTTTTATGCGATATCCCAAAATGCGCACAAAAATAGATAGATGGTAACATAGCTAGTTTTCTCACTGCTCTGTCCTCTTTTTCTTCTGTAATAATGACAAACAGGAAGTGCTGATGAATAATGATCCATCCATTAGATAAATCAGCTTATGTTTAAACATGATCATCTAGTCGGGTCAGAGACTCAAACACATTAGCTGTGATTTTTGAAATATTTCACAATACACTTTTGATCAGTTATCCCTCCATTGAGTCCTTAACTTTACTAATGTAATGTGTGAAATGTTTCACTGTAGAGTTTTTGATCAGTAAAAATTTAATGAATTAACCCTTCTTTGAGTCTTCAACTTCACCATTCCTATTCGTGAAATCTCTCACAGTCAGTTAACATGTTAATGTGAGAAAATCACATTACCAAAGTTTTGGACTTCTTTGGTATTTAAGAAATCCCAGCCTTGCACTTTTTAAGATCCATATAAGATCAGGGTGTATGATCACATGGCACACTTCTGTTGTGTGTGTGTGTGTGTGTGTGTGTGCGCGTTTTTGTGACATATCAGGACACAAATGTGTATAATGACATGGGTATGACACTGGTATTACAACTTCAACGTGAAATATGAGGACATTTCATATGTCCTCACTTTTCAAACAGCTTTAGAAACATACTAAACAATGTTTTATTAAAAATGTAAAATAGCAGAACATTTTGTGTGATGGGTAGGTTTAGGGGTACGGGTAGTGTAGGGGGACAGAATGTACAGTTTGTACAGTAGAAAAACCATTACGCTTATGGAATGTCCCCATAAAACATGAAAACACAACATGAGTGTGTGTGTGTGTGTGTGTGTGTTTTCATTGTTTTCCATGTTTCATTTGTTCCTCAGAGAAACACTCCATCCTCTACAAGTTTACAGTCCTGACCAAAGCAGACACATTCCCAGAGTTCAGTGCTGTGATTGTTGCTGATGACAGACGGATCAAACACTTCAGTGATGAAGGAAGAGTCTGGATTCTGACTGAAGATAACTGGACTGAACCTCCAAATCCACCTGGTACTAGAGACTGGTTCATTCATCAGATCCAGACTCTGTCAAACTGCTCAAACTCACAGTGTTCTGGTGAGATTCATGATTTACTCTTATTCATTATCAGACATTATATTTACTGTCAGTTTCTCATGAGTGTTCTGTGATTGTAGAGCTTCATGTTCTTCAGAGAATAATTGGCTGTGAACTGGAGATTCTTCCTGATGGATCAGTGAATCCGACTGTCTTTGATGAATATGGATTTGATGGAGAGGATTTTATATCCTTTAATTCTGACACTATGCAGTGGATTGATAAAAACCCCAAAGCCAAAGAAACTAAAGTGAAATGGGATCTTCAGACAGGACGAAACCAGTTCCTCAAGTATTTCCTCAAGACCTGCAAGAACTGGATCTCCAGATTTAACAACACAAAACAGAGTAAGTTCTGATCAGATCACTTTCATTTATTTCTTGTGTGTGTGAATGAGAGAGAAAGTGTGTGTGTAAAAGTTCAGGAGATTGTTTATAATTCATCATTATTGAAAAATAAATACAAATGAGTTTAAAGTAAAAAATGATTGAGAAATGTTGATATATCCTCATTTGAGTGTTTTATTTAACTGAGTTTGTTTGTGTAGGTCAAACATCAGCAGCCTTTTGCGCTATGAAACACTTTTAATTTAGTCTGAATTATGAAAATGTGTTCAAATATATGATTGTGATCTCTTAAAAAATGTTTTTTTTTAATGAATGTGAAGAATATAATAGTTTTACACACAGAACCAAATTCTTTGTAAAATTGCATGTTAATTTTATTCTTCTCCAGGTTCTCCAGATGTTCATGTCTCTGTGAGGAAAGCTCCTGATGATCACAGTCAGCTGGTTCTGACGTGTCTGGCCACTGGTTTCTACCCCAGAGATGTTCAGATGAACATTAGATTGAACAGAATTAAACTTGTGGGTCAAACATCTTCAGGAATCAGACCAAATGAAGATGAAACCTTTCAGATGAGCATCAGTGTGAAGATCAACAGAAACCGTGAAGGATCTTATGACTGTCATGTCATTCACAGCAGTCTGACAGAACCAGTTACAGTAAAATGGGGTAAATATCATAAATTCACTCACATACAGTATTTATAGCAGGAGAACATGATAATGCTGGAATGGATTAATGTTTCTCACCACAAACAAATACATTTAAAGTGTCTCAACTCATTTCAACTGTTCATAATGTTGATTAAAAACATTTATAATAAATTTGTTTTATTTTTTCATCCTGCAGATGGAAAATGTTCTGATTGTGAAACGGGTCACACGCAGATTGTTATAGTAGGAGTAGCAGCAGCTCCAGCTCTCATTGTGATTGTGACTGTAACTGTTTGCTGCATCTACGAAAGAAGAAGGTCAAATGGTGAGTTATAAATATGCAACATTGTTGTAAATATCCTTGTTTTCATTTTTTTGAATTTATGAACAAGGCATGGACAGTTTTAACCGTACACACCATGTGACAGTAGAAATATATGAACTTTTTGATAATTAGATTTTTTTAAGGCTAAAAAATATTATGACATTTAATAAACAAACATGCAGTTCTATATTTACAAAAGCAGGATATCTGTATGTTCTCAAGCTCAAGATTTATATAATGTTTTATCTTTTCTAGCTCAGAAAGAAACGACAGAGGAGAATAATACTGTGACGACAGAGAGATCTGATCCTCTTCTCCACACACAGGTCTCTACTTCACATTTATTGAATCATAATTCAGTTCAAAGATTCAAAAAGCAAAAGTGTGATTACTTGACCTGGAAAAAATTATGGAAATCAAAATCTTAAAATGTCTTGGAAAACTTTTTTGGTCCCACTTTATATTAAGTGTCCTTAACTATTATGTACTTACATCACAAAAAGTACAAAGTTCTTATTGTGTTCATATTGTATTACAAAACTCTTTTGCTGCTATTGAGGAGGATACGGGTAAAGTTAGGGACAGGTTTGGTGGTTTGGGAATGTTTAAAGGGGGTTACGGTGTACTTATAAATGTTACAGAAATGTATTACAGATGTAATTACATACAGGTATTTGTACAATGTAAAAACATGTATGTACACAATAAATGTAATGATTCGTCACACGAATTGGGATCCATATGCAGGCTTTTAATGAAAAGTAGAATGGTCAAACAGGCAAGGGTCAAACAACAGCGAACAGCAAAGGGCAGACAGACTCGTGGTGATGAGGCAGGCATAGTTCGAGACAGGCAGAACAGGTTCGTAAACAGATAAATCCAGGCAATCAATTCAGAAGGGTAGGCAGTAAGGGTCGTTAACGAGGCAGACAGGCAGGTCAGTAACAGAATGGCAGAGAGAAACGCTTAGTAATGCACCGAATTGGAAACAAGACTACGCAAATAACAGTAGCAAGGGAGTCTCTTAAATAAGTCTGCAGATAGTCTGCAGCTGGGCCATAATCAGTGCCAAGGTACGGGGCTTATGGGTAATGTAGTGCAGTCCATAGAGAGAGTAGGAGTGTTAGAACTCCGGTGACAGTGCCCTCTGCTGGCCAGAGGAGGGGATCACGGAGTTCGTCATCGTGACAATAAGTGTGTTGTATCAAATGATTAATATAAATGTAAGTACATAGTAGTTAAGGCCACCGAATATAAAGTGGGACCACTTGTTTTTTATAATGAATCTAAATGGATGAAGGTCAAACCAAGACTCCATCAATATGAATGAGGGTCGACTAACATGAGTTCAGTTTTATTCAGTTTAAGATCTTTAAGCCAAGAAGTGGATGGGGTGGAAAAACAGAATTGAGCAGCAAAATAGATTTGTGTATCATCAGTGTGAATGTGAAAATGAAGAATGATCTGGATCATGACTGTCTGTTTATTATGTTTCTGTAAGAAATATGAAATTAGATATTTGACAGATTATTAAAACATTTCAAAGGATCAAGAATATTTGAGATCTGTGTAACAATATTATTCTCTGATGTTGTTTCAGGCAAACGGACATGATGATTCAGGAAATGGCGTATTATTGCAGTAAAACTTCAGAGGATTGAAATGCTTCTGGACACACTGACCACTGTAAAGTTACACACTGAAATGAACACGTTTATTTCCAGGGATTTCTTGAGCTAAATGAAAACAATAATTCTGTAGTGGTGAATGTGAGACTCCACTTTTGCATTAATGTTTGCTCCTCTAGTAAAAAATAATAATCCATGATAACATTTCCATGATTTTCCAATTTAGAGAGAGATCTAGAGATTAATTACAGCGTCAGAAGAGAGAAAGATGTCAGATTTGCTGTCTCTCTCTCTCAGATGTTGTGTCAGAAACACTTTGAAATGTAGATCATGAGACACAATGATGAAGCACAAATAGAGATCTTCTGAAGCTCGTTGTGTTTTGTCTTCCGGTTTATATTTCCACAGCATGAAGATCTTACGGATTTATGAATGAACCGCTCGTTTTAAAATCTTCCCGCTCTACTCTTATTTGTTATGAATCAGCTTCAGACTCTACAATGCTCATGATGACTTTAATTAACTCTACAAGAAGTATATTACACTTCCACAGCGATGCCACAGAAACATATAAATACACACAACATTATGAAGATGGCTGCGCTTGTTTCTCTGATGCAAAGGGTCTATAGTGTCATAAATGAAGGCCTACATTAGACTTTTTAAAATGAAAATACAAAAACTTTGCTGGATGTTTATAGAAGTTTAGATGTTTTCAGTGTTAATAACTGTGGAAAATTCTAACAGTCTGTGATAAAGGGTGTTTTGTGTTGTTGTTCATATGTTCTTCAGTGTGTTTGATTCACCAAACAGAACTGAAGTGTTACAGTCTTCAGGAATTCAAGCTAACAATGACTTCTGGACTTATTTGTTGGAAATGAACATATTTAAATATAAAAATGGCTTTAGGTTTTGACATTTACTTGAATGAAACATGTTTCTGATAATCCTCCTTCTCTTCAGGTCTAGAGTTCATACTGTGAATCATGTACTGTAAACAATGTATTGTTTGTGCTTCTCATGTTTATTGTCATCTTAAGATGAATTACTTGTCATATTTCTCATTTTTATGTCACTTTGCAAAAAAAGATATATAATTTTTTTTTTTTTTTTAAATAAAATCTGTTAAATAAAGGTTGATAAGAGTGATTTGGGATGTTTGTTCTTTAGTTTAGGAGATTGTAAGAACTTTTTGTGTGTATTGAGTATAAAATTACATACATTATGATATATAAGTAAATATATTGTCACATATTTTTCAATAGATGAAAGAGGAAATTCCTTATGTATTATTCAATATATTGTAATATATTAACATAATATATTATTCTGCACTGCAAACCCTAATGCTCAAAATAATTAATTAGTTTAAATTAAAAAAATTTGTTCAGTCATATTAACTTTTATGAGTATTCAGCACTTTCTTTTTCTTTCAAGTTCTCAGAACTGATATATTTTAAGGAAACTGAACTGTTTCGTTGTTTTGAGTTTTATGAACTTATTTCTTTCAATTTAGACAAACTTAAGTTTAACTGAAACTGTGCTGGGATTTCTATTTCCCAGCATGCTCTGTACATGTACTTTGTACAAGGATCTACAGAAAATCATTTTTTACTGGTTTATATGATCGAGGTTATATACGTCATATACTGCCCCCTGCTGGAAAGATTTAATATCACAAATACTGCTGTAGATCTGTGGTGATTTCCTGTACTGATTACATCAAACTCCATCTGAAATCTGCTCTTGATCCACCCTGAAGTCTTTTTCTGATCCGATTCCTCTCTCTCCTCTCCCATGGTTTCTCGTTTGTTCTTCCACTGTCCTATAAAGTTGGAAAAGGCCCAAAATAAATGAATAAGACTGATGTCTAATCCCTCCACAACTGTGTCCCATGATGACAGACTGTCAACAAAAGAGCGATTTTCAGTGAATATTAAAGTCACTTTCAGTCTGTTCCTCGTATCACTCAATCAGATCCATAGGCATAAGTTGCGGGTGGGTCATGTCCACCACAAAGTTCTTCAAGACGTAAAAGCAGAATGTTAAAAGTGAAATTACTGTACTGTTGAAGAACGAACAAAATTGGATCTGATGATGAGACATTCTTCTTTGTTCTTCTCTTGTGTTTCACTCCTTCACCCCTTGTTCTTCTTCAAGGCCTCCCATTTTCCAACTAGGTCCTCGAGCTTCTTCACAGTGTGCTGAAAAAGTCTAATGGGAAAGCGGGACTTTTCCCAAAAGTCTTGGAGCAGTCCTTCATGGTCTGCACTGTTGCTTCATGCTTACCCTTTTTTTTCCCCCATTCGATACTCGAAAAACATTGCCAATGAAAGCGGAAAGTGACATGTGAAGGTCAAGTATGGTAACCCATCCTTATTTATCCTCTGCATTTAATTTACTCATTAGTGAGTAGTGAAAAGTGAACACACACACACACACACACACAGTGGGCAGCCATTATGGGTTCGGTGTCTTGCTCAAGAGTCAAAGGCTGTGTTCGAAGCCGCACTTCTTCACTATATAGTTGGCAAAAAGCAGTAGACGAACAAATCCTTAGTATTCATAAATGAGTAGGTGAGAATTACCGGGTCTTTCGACTAATTCTCGCGAGATTCGGATGTGTGTATACTAATGCTGCGTTCGAATATGCCTACTTACCTACTGTATACACTGTAATGAATTGCTGTAAAAATTACAGCATTATTTTACAGCCGCTGGCTGTTCTTTAATAATACAGCATATTGCTGTAAACTGCAATGCATTCTGGGGTCACGTGTTGGTTTGACTCAAATTTACAGAATATTGCTGTAAATTGACCCTTCATAATTTTAAAAAAATACAGTTATTTACTGTAATCAGAGAATACAGGGACATTCTGTAAATTAAATTACAGTAACACTACTGTAAAATTTACAGTAACTGGCTGGCAACCCTGCTGCCAGTATTATACCGTAAAATTTACAGTAATTTTTTAACAGTGTAGTAAAAGAAAACAGAACGTGAAAAGAGTAGTATGTTCGAAACCTCATAAAAGAGTCGGTGAGAAATCCCCGGATGTCCCACTGCTCCCGCCCAGATTCCCATATAGCACTCATTGTCGGATACTTTTCCATCCCTGCCTTCCCAGGAGGCCACGGGAAAGGATATGTCATTAGCGAACATGGAGGAGACCAGCGACACGGGTGTTTTCAAATGTGAGTATTAAAAACCAAAAACACGGTTCCTTGTGTTTTTTGAGCTATTTGTTGAGTTACTGTAGGAAACTGTTGAATTAAGATGTTAGATGATATAGTATATTTCTGATTTTGCTGTAACAACAGGTTTTATTGTGTATAGCTAACAGAGGAGCTCCATAAGCACCTCCAAAGGTGATTTACACACATTCTAAACCATATTCATCTTAAAGCTACTTATTAAATGTTTAACATTGCTGCTTCCTGCTGGAGAGATTCAGCATCACAAACACAATATGAATATAGCGTCAGATGTAGGCTACTACTGTTATGGAGTTTTTGTATTGTTTATAATTTTTATATTGATCACATTTTTCATTAGCCTACATTTGGTTGTTTGGACCTATGCGGATGAGGTCATTATGAAATTTGTCTTCTCAGTCTAGTGAGAGTATCAAAGGTGTTTTCAGATCGTTTTTCAAAAAAACCGTTGTTGTTGACAATGTTTTGTTTTTATGGCTCGAAAATGAAAGTGTAATTGCATCAAGCAGCCATGTGAGGGCGCAGCAGAGTCTCAGCTGCTGGTGGGCGTTTAAAAGGCTTTCTGTTTAGACAAGAATGGTTTGGCTCACTTTTTGTTATTATTGTCTTTTCTTTTCTGTTCAAAGCAATGAGAAACAAGGTAAGCACAGAGTTTTCTGGTCGATGGTATAGTACAGGACTACTTAATACTCTTAACACTGTCTACCCTTATTATCTATTACTGACACTTATTTGTGTTTATTATTCTGTCTGCATTTGTTGTGTATGCGGAACACCACGTGCCACTTTTATATCTCAGTGCCCTCCATTTATGTCTATAATTTTGTATGTTAATATTTTACTTTTACTCGTGTATTTTACTTTTCTTTTCTTTTTCTTTTCTTTTTTTTGATTATTTATGTATGGTGCTGTTATTGTCACTGTTTATCTGAGCCTCGTCACATGCACAGTTTCTCCCAGTATTAACTATGATAAATAAATGCCTCTTGACTCTTTTTTTGAGTTTGCTTTTAGACTGATGTAGCAACTAAATACTTGCGTTTCAACATTAAATTTAGTTGAAACGCAATTCTGTATATTTCCTTGTTTTTTTTTACAGCCCAAATTTAGGCTACAGTAGCTTTTAATAAAATAACGATTGAAATAAAGTAGCAGAATTTCTATTTTCGCGTTCTTTTCCTTTGTGTTGTTGCTTGTTTCCGTTGTGTTGAGGCTTGACTGTGTGAGTTTGCTTTGTGAATGTGATTGTGTTGTGCTCTGGCTCACTGTAACTTACTGTAAATGGCGCAGCAGGATAAAGCAAAGTCAGTAATAAACCTTCATCTAGTGCACTTTACTTTGCAGTTTATGTAAGAATTACGAACGGCTGGTGCGATCCTTGATGTTGTTTTACAGAGAAAAGGTTTTTCGGCTTCTTTTCAATGCGGATTATGTTTTCTATCTTCCACAGAGAGAATTTCCTCCACTGCATGTTTACAGCCCTGACCAAAGCTGACATATTCCCTGCATTCAGTGCTGAGATTGACTCTGTTTACAGACAGATCTCTCATTTCTTCTTGATGCTCTCCGGTCCACCTTAAAAGACGCGATGCTTCCGCGTTTTTCGCTTCTTATTCGCTCTCAGCTTCGGGATCCTGCGGGTTTTCTCTTTTTCACGCCTTTTTAAGGGATTGTGTTGCTTTTTGTGTCTATTTTCAGAATTAATATAAAATAATCTATTTTGATATGCAAATAACTCTGATATATCAACGAAAATAGACTGCAAAAATATAAAGGCATGAATATAATTACAGTATTTTTTGTTTATTGGCTCAACTTAAGGGACCATGTGGTTTTTCTCCTTTTAGGGACCCTGTTATTATTGTGTATGTTCAGAAAATAATATTTTGAGATGTAAATAACACCAAAATATCAGTGAAAAGTACTGTAAAATTACAAAGGTACATTAAAAAACTATTACATCATTCTTACTGCACATGACATCCTTTGAATGCATTAATCAATTGAATAAAAAAAAAATAATTCAAGCAAATATTACAGATTTCAATATCACAAGGTAACGCGAGACTATACCAGCTCCAGCTTGGATCCTCTTATAAAGACTTCAGATTAAAGAGCATCAAACATGGATGAATGATTACATGATCTTTACATGCACACAACTTTTGCTTAGAATATGATAGTTGGAAATACTACAGTTTGTACTTTCTGATATCATCTCATAAAAGACTATTGTGTTTTTGTCGCATAGAAACATGCATTTTCTGTAAAGCAGCTTTAAAATATGTATAGTGAAAAGCGTTATACAAGTGAATGTGAATTAAATTGCATTGAATTGCCCTTGCATTGTTGGTTACTGTACCATTTTGAAGTTATAGACCCAATCTCACACTACAGTTTGGAGAGCAGACATTTTTACTCCGGCATTATGAAGTTATGAACCCATGAATTTGACAGATGTGACAATACAGTTACAGAGGAAAACGCGTTATTGGCCCAATAGGAGGCGCTATATCTCAGATGCCGTTGAGGATGAGTTAAAAGTTGTACTGGCGCCTTATTCTCAATGCACTTGACTGTCACCATGCAAAATTATGGATATTTTTACTGTAGCATTATGAAGTTATGATCCCATGATTCTGAGAGATATGACACAGTTACATAAAAAAGTGCATTTTTAGTCCAATTGGAGGCGCTATATCTCTGCTTCCTTTGAGGGTGCGTCCAAATTTTAACTGGTGTCTTATTTCCAATGAACTTGACTGGCACCGTGCAACATTATGAGCAATTTTACTGTGGCTTTATAAAGTTATGGATCTATGAATTTGACCGATGTGACAATACAGTTACAGAGGAAATTGCATTATCGGCCCAATTGTTGGCGCTATATCTCAGCTGCTTTTGAGGGAGCGTTAAAAGTTGCACTGGGGCCGTATTCCCAATGCACTTGAATGTCACCTTGCAAATTTTCAGACATTTGTACTGTAGCATTATGAAGTTATGGATCCCTTAAATTGAAGTATGCTAATATAAACTTTAAAATACTAAAAGCTTTATATACCTTTGTAATTTTACAGTAATTACCACTGATATTTCAGTGTTATTTACATTTCCAAATAGTTTATTATTCTTTTCTGAAAATAGACACAATAATAACAGGTTCCCTAAAAAGTGTATAAGAGAAAAACCACAAGGTCCCTTAAGTTGAGCTGATGATATGTTCAATTAACAAAGAATACTGTCATTTGTTTATTTTACTTTAATTCTGAAAATAGACACAAAAAGCAACACAATCCCTTAATGAAGCACGCAAAAGAGAAAAATCGCACAGTTGAGGGTGAATAAGAAGCTAACAGCGTGGAAGCGTCGCATCTTTTATGGCGTCAATAAGAAGCTGCGAATAAGAAGCTGGATTCAGCCTCGTCTGAAGATGACTGGACTGAAGCACCTGCAGAACCACCTGAAACTAGAGAATGGTACCAAGATCATCTGAAGACTCTGTTGAAATGCACACCATCTGCAGAGTGTTCTGGTGAGTTTAATGGTTTCTCTTACCAACATCTAATTAACAAGAGCTCCGGAATGAAAACAGAGGTGTTATTGGGTTCCTCTGTCCAGGTACGAGGACATCATACGTTAGTGAATTTCTCTGAGACCTTACATGACACATATTTAAGTCTGAATGTCCTGTAAAGAGCACATTCAGGGCTTTTCAGAAATACCAAATGTTTGGAGGTTTCACCATGACCACTCTCTCTCCTTGGTCTTTAAAAATGACTGAATGATCAAATTTAGCACTCTTATGGAAATATAATATTTTGTAATTATTTAAATCTGACTAATCTTCATATTGTTTGTTATAAATCAACATGTCATGAAAATGAAATGGGGTTTCTAATCAAAATATGACTTTCTGTTTCAAAACATTCCATACTTGTCCACCGTAGAAGACACCAGGACTTAAATCATGTTTATCAGGCATTTTGGGAGACACAGTGAATAGGGAAAAAAATTACATATCAGTATTCCTATGAAATATTAGATTGATATTATTATGAAAATATTCAACTATTACTCCCATTATTACACATATTTTTTCAATTCATAAACGAGTAGGCGAGAAATCCCCGGATGTCCCACTGCTCCCGCCCAGATTCCCATATAGCACTCATTGTTGGATACTTTTCCATCCCTGCCTTCCCAGGAGGCCACGGGAAAGGATATGTCATTAGAGAACATGGAGGAGACCAGCGACACGGGTGTTTTCAAATGTGAGTATTAAAAACCAAAAACACGGTTCCTTGTGTTTTTTGAGCTATTTTTTGAGTTACTGTAGGAAACTGTTGAATTGTTGAAGGTGTAAAGATAGTATAGTATAGTCCTGATTTTGCTGTAAAAACGGGTTTTATTGTGTATAGTTAAAAGAGGAGCTCCATATACGTCTCCAAAGGGGATTTAAACACATTCTAAACCATATACATCTTAAAGACACTTACTAGGTGTCTGTTTAACATCTGACAGTAAAACCTTTGATAAGTAAAAGAACAGGGATTGAACAGCATGAAGGCAAGTAAATAATAACTGAAATTGGGTGAACTAACCCTTAAACCCCCCAAAATGTATGAAATTTATGTGTGCATTTATATAATAGAAGTAGCTTGAATAAATGAACTTTTCGAAATAAGCAGCTTTATTGAGTGTTTGTGCCTGAGACACTTACAAAAAAGGATTTACAAAAATCGCATTTACATTTATGCATTTGGCACAAATGCTTTTATCTCAAGAGACTTACAGTGCACTTATTACAGGGACGATCCCGCTGGATCAACCTGGATCAA
Organism: Zacco platypus; assembly: GCA_038088235.1. NCBI lineage: Eukaryota > Metazoa > Chordata > Actinopteri > Cypriniformes > Xenocyprididae > Zacco > Zacco platypus. The sequence continues at coordinate 1,394,276 of CM076071.1, forward strand.
GTGTCTTGCTCAAGGACATACTGGAGGTGAGAGAGATCGAACCAGCAACCTTCTGCTTACCAGTTCAGTGGTTTTGCCCACTACACTACAAAAAAACAAAAAAAGATGGCGACAATGATGTACAACAGTTCAAGTTTGTGGGTTTCAAGTGCTCCACAATCATGGTCTTCCTCATCCTCTGGCTCAGTGATGTCCCTATGGAGAAGAGCGAGATTGTAAAGCATGGCTCACCTCTGGACCTGGAGAAAATAGAGCACCGGCATGTTTTCAGCATGCCAAAAGCTCGCTCTATGCTTCATTCAGGGGAGTGCTTGCTGTATGAGGTGATGATGAAGATGGGTGAACAAGGATAGCCTTGATGTCCCTTTCCCATCCATGATCAGACTCCAATCTGATTGCGGCAATGAGGGACATGATGGACAACAAAGACAGGCGAAGATGGACATGGTGGTCAGCCGCAGAATGGGCACAGCTGTGTTGGGATGGCAGTATGATGTGGGGTTCATCACCTATAAATATGTGATTGTTAGAACAATAAGATTGAATAAAGCTTTGTTGACTTGTATTTGTCTAAGAGTGTATTCATGCATTGTTATGACAAAATAAAAGTTAAGTATTGGTCAGCGTTTATCATTGTTTTGGTGCGTAAGTGTTGGAGTGAGCTAGAAATGCAATTCTCTCTGAGGTAATCTTCATTTTTAAGTAGCAATACTTATATTTTTTGAATATAAAATCAAGTTTTCTCCAAAGACGAGATATTCGAGCAGCTGCCTGACGTCTGTGCAGACATTGCAAACATTGAGCAAAACTGTGTTAGGAAGGGTTGTCGAGTTACTGGTGCTATGAGGTGTTATTGCACCTGTCGCTCATATCTTTTTTTATTTCGTTTATTGCAGAACTACATACAAGTTCAGGGAAAAATACCATGGTTGTATCCTTAACAATGAACAATCATAACGACAAAAACAACCGAAAATATGGATTAGCATACATTGTAGTATGAGAATATATACACAGAATAAAGCACAATGACAAGGTCTTGAATAATTAAATACATTTTTTTGAGGGATCCCCTGATGGATAAAACGAGAGTTAAATTCAACAAGAAAAAGAGGAAAACATAAAGGAGATTTAAGCCCCTTTTGCTTGCGGATGAAAAATTTTGCATATAAAATGAAGAAATTAACAACATATTCAAGAGAAAATGATTTGGGGTTTTCGTAATAAAAAGTAATATCTTTAAAAGTTAAACTGTGGGGCACATTGGGGTTAAAAATATAACAACTTAAATTTAACCCAAAATGTATTTGTTATACAACAATCACAAAATAAATGCGCAGATGTTTCTTCAAGAAGACCGCAAAACGAGCAAGATCCATCAATATCAAGATTTTTACAGATAGATGAATTAAACCTGTCACTCGTTGCGCTTGTGATAACGTCATAAGTCACATGATTGTGTGTTTCTGACTTTGTGTTTCATGTCATGTGTTCCTTTGTTAAGTTTCCCGCCACTCCTTAGTTGTCATGGTCACCTTAATTATGGTTTGCTACCAGCCTTGTTGTATTAGTTAGTCTCTTATCTCCTCAGTGTCCTTGTGTTTATTCCCTGTGTTCTCCCTCAGTCCTTGTCGGATGACGTTTGTACCTGGATGTTCTGCTCTCCTATGTTTTCCATTGGATATTTGTTATTAAAGGTAATTATTCTGTAATTCAGTAGGTTTAACCCAATAAATTAAAAATCACCTTAAATTCAGTAAAGGTAACAGTGTCTATCCAGCTTTATGCTTGGGTGGTGTAGACATTTTTGATCGTAAATACAATAAAATCTTTCAGATGAACAGAGATTACTCTAAGGGGGAAATTCTATTGGGATTCTCTTGTTACAAATATAAACTGGAGAAAGGCTTGGCTTTTGCAGATTAAATTGTGTATAACTAAGTTAAGGAAATTCGTTATAAAATCCTTCATAAAATCTTTGCTGTTAACTCATCCATTTCTAAATATGCTGATATTGATGAGACTTGCTCTTTTTGTGCTTTTGTTGAGTTGCCCATTTCTTTTGTGGTTCTTATGTTTTTACTCCTATAAATGTGACCCACACCTTCATCCTTAAAGAAGTTCTTTTATTATGAAAACTCAAAGTTGCTGTTCCTTGAATATGTTCTTAATTTCTTTATCTTATATGAAAAATTCTTCATTTTCAAACAAATGGCTCAAGTCTCCCCTCTTTTTCTTGCTGAATTTAACTTTTTTATTTTATTGCTTAGACTAACAAATAACAGAAGAAAAAAAAAACATTTTTATCGTGTGATTTAACCTTATTATTGTACTTATTTTTCTATTTTCTTTGTAATTATACATTGCTGTATGCAAACCCAGGGTGTTTGTTTTCTCTTCTTGTTGTTTTTTTGTTATGATTGTTCATTGTAACAGCTTAATTTCACTGATTTTGTATATATTCTGCAAAAAAAAAAAGGATCAGGCTATAAACTATATGTACTCTTTAAGTAAGTACTTATAGAAATGAAGTACCTACTCAGTGAGTATGCGGTTTTGGAAATATAGTGTGCATAGAAATAGGTGATCAAACTAGAGTTGTTCTTTCAGGTGTGAGTATGCCGATTAAATTGAAGGAAAAACATTCTGACAAAAGTAAAGCTAGAATTTGAATTTCGGTCCGAGAGCACACACCCCCACCTCTGAGATGTTTGAAACACCAACGCATGAGACAAATATACGTAAAGGAAAATTGTGCTGTGGAAAATGTGGAGGAGAATGTAGCTGTGAGAAAGGAAGAGAGATCAAATGTAATGTGAGGGAGGTGAAAGCGCTGTGTGACGCCTCAAACAACAACAAGTTACAACAAGAAATACAAAAAATAAAGACGGTACAAAATATAATTTATGCAGAAGCTTCCCGTAAGACAACAAACAGCAGAAAAAAAGAGAATAATCTTCCACTCAAAATAATGTAAATCCTGAAGAAGAAATTAATCACATGTTCTGAAATGAATCAAAATGTTGAGTTGAGCCAAAATGCAACGGTTTCAAGTCAGTTTAAAACAATTCAATTGTTTGAATGAGAAACCCAATACAATACGGTGTTAAATGAGAATTAATTTCTTCAATAAACTGAACATCGTACCATATATATATATATATATCCAGGGTTGGGGAGTAATGAAATACAAGTAACTTAGTGACATATTTAAAATACAAAATTTGAGTGACTGTATTTCATTACAGTCACATTTTAAATGGGTGGTAATCAGATTACAGTTACATCTGAAAAGTGTTTTAGATTACCAAAGTGATTACTTTGAATTTTAATGTCATTTAAACAGCGATTGGTGATTCTCTGACTCTGACAGTCTGAAAAAGAGTTAAGTTTCATGTTTTCCACTGTTTTCATGTTTTGTGAGTCATTTTATAATTGTAAAAAAGGTCACTACAAAGGTCACTTTGTTTTTTCCCTAAAAATTGTGAGTTTGCATTTCACAATTCTGAATTCTTTTTCTCAGAATTGTTAGATTTAATCTCACAAGTTATAAAGTCAGAATTGGGAGATATAAACTTGCAATACTGACTTTTTTCTTGCAATTGTGAATTTAGTATGTGAGTTTATATCTCATAATTCTGACTTTTCTCAATATTGTGAGTTTATATCTCATAATTCTGACTTTTCTCAATATTGTGAGTTTATATCTCATAATTCTGACTTTTCTCAATATTGTGAGTTTATATCTCATAATTCTGACTTTTCTCAATATTGCGAGTTTATATCTCATAATTCTGACTTTTCTCAATATTGCGAGTTTATATCTCATAATTCTGACTTTTCTCAATATTGCGAGTTTATATCTCATAATTCTGACTTTTCTCAATATTGCGAGTTTATATCTCATAATTCTGACTTTTCTCAATATTGCGAGTTTATATCTCATAATTCTGACTTTTCTCAATATTGCGAGTTTATATCTCATAATTCTGACTTTATAACTCACAATTGTAACTTTATATCACTCAATTCTGAGGGAAAAAGTCAGAATTGTGAGATAAAAACTTGCAATTACCTTTTTTGTGTTTGTTCCACACTTATTAGTATTCCAAAGTATTCTAAAGTATTTCGATTAAGTTACTAAACTTGAGTAATGTAACGAAATACGTTACAAATGACTTTTTAAAGCATGTTGGATGTTCTAATAAATTCTTAAAATTAACAGGAATTTTAGCCGAAGAAGTACATGAGACTTTAAAAGTGAAAGAAAGAACTGTTGCATTGGAAATGACAAAAATTGAAAGAGCACCATGTTTGTATCCAAGAGTCATGGTTAAATAAATCCTTGGATTTTAAGATCAATAGATATGTAGTAGAGAGGAAAGAAAATGGCAGAGTTGGAGGTTGTGCATTTATTTATTAAAGAAAGCATAGCATAGAAAAGAACTTATTAAAATAGTAATGCAGAATGCATGGGAATGAATGATATAATCAGAATTATAATTTTTATAACCCATGTAAAGAAATAAGTAATACTGTTTTAAAAGAGGTAATGGGTCACACACAGGGCAAAATTATTGGAATTTTAATTCAAATATTGGTGTAGTAATGAAGGCAAAATAATATAATGATTTTTGGAAGAACATTCACTGTTTGTTTGAATGAACATCAACAAGAATGGATAACTAGAGGAAGCACATCCTGTTTAGATCTCACAATAATGTCTCACAAAAGCACATGTTCAGATCAGCAGCTTCAGCTGGAGAATATGAGTTCTTGAGCGGGAACATTATATCAGCGATCATTAGCCAGTGAAGTTCAAAGTGCAGTGCAAAAGCAAAATATTAATGGTGTGTAACATGGAGATTTAAACCGGCAAAATGGAAGGAATTTTATATGTTGTGTGAAGAATTTAATTAACATGAAATTGGAAGGAAGTGTAAATATAATAAAACAGAAGGAATCGTCTTTGCAGGAAACAGTCTCTTCTTTTAACAGGAGATCATGGAAAGAAAAAGAAAAGTGTTGGTGGTCTGAAGAAACACGGTGGCAATTAGAGACAGAAATACGGCATTTTGAATTTGAAAAGATCAATAACTAAAGAAAGTTGTGACAAGAGTTCTGCAAAACAATTACAGGAAAAAAATCATGTGGAGAATGATTAGGAAAATGAGTGATATTAAAAACGATAATCAGATCCCTGTAATAGAAGAGAAAGGAAAAACGGCCATTAAAATGAGTCTCAACTGCAACTTTCACTGAAACCGTAAGAGTTATTATTATTATTATTATTATTATTACTATTATTATTTTACCTGTTCAAGGTTTCTACGAGGTATGACAGAAAGCATGTATGTTGCATGTAACCACAAAACAACAAAAAAGCGCATGTTTTGCTCTCTTCCTGTCTCTAGAACACCGTCTTCTAGTTTTCAAAGACAACATCATGAAATCTTAAGTCTTTCTGGGTCACGTGTTTGTTCTGTCTGGTACAAAATGCAAAATGGTGTTAAGTGCACATAATAAAATGCAACGATAGCCGCATTAATGGTCAAAAGTTGCTAAGCTGGTAAAAATGTTTCTTCTTTTTTTTTTTTTGAAAGAAGTCATGTATGTTTCACATGGCTGTATTTATTGGGTAAAAAAAAAAAAAAACAGTATAATATTGATCAATATTATTACAATTTAACATTTTCTTTGTTGCTTAATATTTTTGTAGGGAAACAATGATGCATGTTTTCAGGATTGAGTTGAAAAGAACAGCATTTATTTGAAATAGAGATATTTAGTAACATTATAAGTCTTTACTGTCACTTTTGATCAATTTAATGTCTTTTCTGAATAAAAGTATTTTCTTTCCAAAAGGGAAAAAAACTTATTGAACCCAAACTGTTCAGCAGTGCTGTAATATAGTTCGGATGGCAAAATTATAGGCTTCATTTCAGTCAAACTGGTGCAGGATAAACCGGTAAATATAATGGGTAAGAATAAATATATGACCCAGAGTAGGTCTATTATTGGCTGCCGAAAGCATGAAACCATCAGAATAGAGACCTTTAGAAAGTAAACTCTCAATAATTGTGCATATTATGGGGTTCATCATAGCTGTAGCTTGACATTTGAGCATAACTCAGAATCAAAACCAGAAGAGAGTCGCAAAATTAATTGAAATTATTAGGGATGCAGCGAAACAAAAATTCTGGGCTGAAACAGAAGATTCTGGATGTACTTAGAAGTGGAAAATGAACTTTTTCCAAATAAGTAGAAATTTCTTATTTTAAAGTTGTTTTTTTAAAAATTGTATTAACATTAGACTTTTAATTTTATTTTCAACAATTTTATTGAATCTGAATTGAAAAAGATACAAGCCAATAAAATAAAATATCCTCTTTTATTGAAAGTAACACGAAAAAGGATAGAAAATATATTAAAATAATATTCAGAATCAGATTTAAAAGATGTTTTTTTTTTTTTACAGATTCTTCAAATAATGTAGAGTCCAGCGGTGGAAATAATACTGAAGATTTATACTGTTAAACTGCTGAGCTGATACTCAATTACAAGTAAAATTATTGGTGTTAAAAAGTACTTTAATAAAAGTATAAAGCACTCTTCTCAAAAACTACTAGTACTAGTTACCTTTTAGCCCAAAATATTTAATGAATTACCAATAACTATTCAATCAAACCAGAAATTCAAATAGAAAATGGCTACACTGTAAAAAAAAATTACTGTAAAATTTACAGCAACTTACTGGCAATTTTGGTTGCAAAGAATTGTAAAGAACTGTAAAAGCTGATCTCGTTTTGCCGCTTTCACAGGTGTGCTGTATTTTTTACAGTATAATTGTAGTTGATGATTTACAGTACCTTGTAAATTTGGTGTCATGAAGAGTCAGTGGAGTGAGATCCAAATACAGGCTTTATTGACAGAGTCAAACAGGAATAGGCAGAATCGTGGTCGCTAGAAAGGCTATAAATCGAGACGGGCAGAATATAATCACAATCCAGTTGAACAGGCAAGGGTCAGGGCTGGCAGCAAGGAATCAAATAACAGGACACAAACAGAATCAACAACAGGCAGGTAAGTCAGGAGTAAATGCTCAGAATTGTTACCATGGGAAAACAAGACCTCGCACTGGGTTCTGGGCTGAGTGTCTCTTATATAGTCCAGGTAATGAGCTGCAGCTGGCGTTGATCAGTGACAAGGTGCAGGGCTTCTGGGAAGCGTAGTGTGTGAGTGAGTGTGTGACGCCTTGTGGGAATTGGAGTCCGGCGGTGAAGCGATAGTGACGTGAAATGCCCACTGGTGGGAGTTAAGGGGCTGTCTAGCCGGTAAATCTAACACGTTGCAACTAAAATTGCCAGTAAGTTGCTGTAAGTTCTTACAGTGTACTTTTTTAACCTTATTGATATATGAATATGAATTGGTGTTGTCACAATATTGGAATTTCTAGCTTGGATATGATATCATATGCTGCATAAAGATATTTCAGCATCTCATAATATTTTGTCCATCCATTGAAAGTCTAGACAATTTTCAAGCTTCAGAAAACAGTAATCTACAGTAATGGAGCCGTTTAGTCCAAGTGTTCTGAAGAGACACGTTCACTTAATATGATGAACCCATTTTAAACTTATTTACATTTTATTTATTTGTATTTCAATAATCTCACCTAAATGTTTGTTCACTGAGAGTTTGATGGAGTAACTGCTGCAATAATCCACACACAACACTGAAATACAAATAAACTGTATTAAAATAAAAATGACAGCCTAAACGGATACAATATTATCATAAAATTATGTTTAAAATAATGTACATTTTAAATTATTATTATATTGTGTATTTAAAACATAAAAGTTGGAAAGAAGTTTAAAATATATATATATATTTTAAACTGTATATTCAAAATAATGATAAATATCAGGTTATTTTATATTTAAAGATTGGTAATGAATACGAAACATTGTTTTTGATCAGTGTTGAAGAAACTCTTCTCTATAAAAGCAGATTCAGTTTCTCCAGGAGACGATCAGATCAAGTCAGTCACACATAAACACACTGAATGATGATCTGACCGGATCCCACAGATCACAGCAGTCGAGTTCTGGACAGAAGATGATCTTCATAACCTCCAAACACAATACAAATACATGTCAATTATATATAAAATAACAAAAAGTGTCAAAAACAGGAAATATTGTTGTGAACTCACGTGTGACATTTCACACAACCCATTTCCTGTCTCTGCACCTCCTGTACAATTTTGTTTTTGTTGATTACGTGTTGTTTATTTCAGATTTAAATGATTTGTGTTGCTTGGAAATGGTTTGCAAAAAATCCTGGTGAAACACGTCACATAATGCCTCTAGTGATTTCCCCGCCCCCTCTGTCATCAAACGCTGTCAGCCTGTGGTGGCTTTGACATTTGAAAGTTTTATGATGATGTTTGTGTGTCTCTGCAGATGTGTGGGAATATGAACCTCTGTTCGGGAAGCTGAAGGAGCATCCGTGTGTGGAGAGCATGAAGGATGACCGGAGATACCGGCCAGCTGGAGCAACCACACGGTAACTAGTTAAACTAGTCTGAGACGCTTGACTAGCAGCGCAAAACTGGGCTTCTGCAGAGAGTAAAATCAACACTGTTTTAGACCTGCAGAAGTAAAATTATGACTATATGTTCCTCAAGATGAATGTTTCAAAAAGAATGTTTTATATACATGTACTTGAGTTGGGTTTTGCACTAATATGTCAATGCATTAAATTACATGCCAGATAGAGTTATGTGTAACCAATAATATTCAGAAAAAAAATTGTATGCGTAATGTGGGTCTTTTGATTATAAACAAGCGTGAAATACATCAGGACTCTTATTTTGAAATATAAGCTTTTAAGCTACTTAAAAGATGAGAGAGATAAAACATGCATCTTACAAACATCCACATCATATTACAATAAAAAAATGTCCCGCATTTTACTTTAAAATCTGCAATGTTCACATGTATTTATGCACGTGACGTCACGGCCCGGACTGCGGTGACGCCCACTGAGTGGCAAAAAGACTGAGTGGCAGCATTGGTTTTCAGCCTGAATGTTGCTAAAAACACACAAAAAACATCTAAAACGGGAAAGAGCTTTGCTACTGACTGTAAAGATTTGCAAGAACTCTGAGATATATTTTTACAGACTGTCGAAAGCTACAGAAAAAAAATGCAATTCAGAGAAACAACTGGACTCCAGGTAGAGAAACGTGGATTTGGAGTTATGACTTTGTCAATATTTTGAATTTTGATGTAAAATCACACCCTATATACTGTATTGTTACATATTATATATTGACAACTCATCAATTAAATATTTTACACCTACGTTTTGTTTATATAAAGCGTTCACAGGCAAATTTGCATCATGTATTTCCCCGGCGTCTAAATGCCAGAAAACACAATTCCTGGCTGCATGTCAATATTCATGGATCGCTGGATCTTTGGTAAGTTGTAAGGAAAACTATATCGAGTCCAACCTTTATTTAAAACTGATAATCGTTTGTTTTACTCGTGTTTTCCGCTATTAAATCCAGTCATGCAGCAGGATCTTCTGCCACTCAGTGCGGCTGAGGAAGCGTGTTCCGGCGGGAAAGTGACGTCACTGTTGCATCATAACATAACAGTCCTAATATACAACCTTGTTTGATGGTGGGATTTACAAAGAGAATAACTAACAAAAAAAGGTACAAATACAAAACGTTGCAAAGCAGTTTTCCAGTATTTCAATATATATGGAAAAGAAAAGAGATGTAAAAATAAGGCAGAAGGATAAAGGATATTTTACATGAAAAATAAATACATTTTAAAAATGAAGAGTGCAACCCCCTCATTTATTTAATTCAGTCACAGCTTTTTGAAGATAATAATCACATGAGGTCAAATTGTGATTCGCATAATTGTGACATCAGCAGTGCTTTGATCTTCCCTCTCATCAAGAGCTCTGGGGATTTCTGAGAGCGACCACAAGTAGAGCACAACCACAACCTGATATTAGTCATCAGACGAGTGACAGGTCAGTTTACAGGAAGATCTGAACATGACCATCATGATCATTTACACCCGTCAGGACAGAAGCGGTGATTTCATTGAGCTGCTGCACTGAAAACATGATGTTCTTCCTCAGTATTTCTGTCTTGTTTTCCAGTACAAACATCTAAACTTTCTTAAATCAAGATACATTTACTGGAGAAGAAAAATGACTGAATATATCAAGTGTTTTCTGAAAAATGTATCAAAATGAATCAAGAAGAAATATCTGCAGTGAGTTCAGAGAAATGCACTTAATTCAGAGAAAAACAAGAATCTTTGGCAGATATTTGTTCTCGTTTTAAGCATAAACTTGCTGAATTTTGATACATTTGTAAGCAAATTAGCTCAAATGAAATAAATAATTTAGAGGGAATTTTAGTCACTTATTTTATGACCGAGTAGCTGAATCGTCCAGCGTTCATATCCACGGGCCGTATATTAAGCTCTGTAGCCGATATGAACGTCCAACTACAGGTAACAATAAATAGGCAGTTTAAGACATTAAATTTGTAAGCACAACACAAAACACTTCTCTTTAAAATATAAACATGTGTTTACATGACATGGAATTATACAGTCGAACGATGTTTGATTACAAGTCCGTTGAGAACTGTTTTGGAACAATTTGATGTAGTTCTGCCAGAAAGACTCGGGAAGTAAATTAACTTACAATGAAATTTATTAACAATCAACAAGCAAATATAGTAAGATAAAGTTCTTTGGCGTAGGCCCCGTCCGTAGCTTAGATCCTGAGGGTTGCAGACTCTGCATTTCCTGCCTGAAGATGAAGGCAGGGGCGTAGCCGACCCCTCCGGAGGTATGGACAGGGACCATCCTGGTGGTGGGGGGGGGGTGGAGGTTAAGTTTCACGTCAGCATCTGCGAACTCAGACGTGTGTGAGTACCGATCTTATATACTACAAGTGTTGGATAATGATTGGTTAGATCTAGATTAGTAGTGGCGTAACATTTGAGTCTTCCTGACAGAACTTGCGCTAGAGCTTTCATTTCATATATAAAAGAGTCTCTGTGGGGTTTTCTGTGGACTTGGATTCTGTGTCACTCAGGGGTCCCGCAGGAGAAGGTGACCTGTTTCATCTCTCTTTCTTGAGGATCAAACACTCTGGTGTTATCTTCTTGTGGCTCAAGTTGCATTGTCTTTTAACCATTTTCGGAATGGAGCCGCCAGTGTCTCTGATCTCGGGTCCTGCGTGATGATTTGGGTTGGGATGAGTTTTGTATGGAGTTATCTTTGAACAAATCATTTGAAAGATTCATTTGTCTGGTTCGTCCTCAATTCCTACACATTTGACTGAAAACTTTATATCTCATATCCAGAAATATTTCTTGATTTAAGTGTTTAGATGTTCGCACTGGAAAACAAGACAGAAATACTGGCCTGTTGCAGTGTATGAACTAATATTCAATATCTAAAGCAGGTTTATGACGCCAGTTGCTCGTTATATATCAATAAGCTTCAGTGAAAATCTGCTGATGTGAAAGAGTTAAACAGAGGAAGAGGAAGTGATGTCATATCTGGATTTAAACAACATTCGGAGGTAAATGTACAAGAAAATTCCAGAGACCCAGTGTGAACTTACAGTATTATACAGATACAAAACTCTTCATGTACAGGATGATTATGAGTGATAACTCTACTAATGACTTGAGTCTGAACAACAGCCTGAACAACTTCTACTGTCACTTTAAAAAATAATGGAGCAGTTCCAGCATCACCACGTGATGGAGCTAAAAGTCCATGAAAACACTGAACATAACTGTGATATCATTGTTGTAAGACTTGATTTTCTTTCTAAGACAGAAACTGAGAACAAACACCCTGCAATAAAACAATAAAACTCACTAATCTGGAGAGAAGAGCTCAAAGAAATTGCGCAGGACTTGCCCAGACTTCTCTCCTCGCTTTTCTAGGCATCCCAACTCCAACTCTCTCTCCTTCCCTCTGACTCAAGACACTGAAAGTTCACTAAGAATGACTATACATATATGACATCTCTTGTGTCTCTTCTGTTTTTCCCCTGACATGTTTGGTGTCACTTTAAATGTCTCAGTTTCTCAGCAGTCACTTGTTATTATGAGAAACACTGAACACTTATGAGAATTCTGTTATGCTTTATGGATGGAGTCTCTTCAAGATATCTGATAATCCTCTCCTCTCTCCCAAACCAGGTGTTGATGTAGTAAATATCTACAATCTTTTTGTTCTGGTCTGGGTATTTAAGGGAAAATTCAGAGTAGATATTTGGGGAATTCTGTAGCCAGAAACTGTGATGAAGAACACTCTGTGTGTGTCGCTGTCAGGTGTTCTTACTCAGTCATCTTTGAGCAATTGATCTTATGTATTTATTATGTCTGAATTGGCTTTCAATTGTTTAATTATGTAATTTGTAATAATAAATTTTTACCTGAATTCCTGCTCTGAATTCTTGTGCAGCTGGAATAAAATCAGAAACCAAAGTTTTATCAAGGTAAACTTCAGGGGAAAGACATACGCAATATACCATCACACAGGCTGTCAGAATCCGCCGTTGGGGTGTTTGTGAATGTGATTGTGTTTTTATGAAGCACATTCACAGTGCAGCTGAAAACAGTGACCAATCAAATCTGATTCAATTGACTTTCTTACTTCACTTTTCATCATTAATTCCTGATGGTCGAAATGAAATGATGTCCCACACGTTAATAACTCTTGATCTTTGTTGTGGATCAGTTGAAGGTTCATGTAAATCTGTTCTTCAGCCTCCAGTGGATCAAGATGATATTGATCTGCTTATTCCTGTTTTACAAAGAGAAAGAATAAAGATAAGATCAGTGGAGTGAATCTGAGGAGTCTGCTGCATCTCATCATGTCTTCATGACTCTCGCTCGGGTATTGATGAACTCATGGTCCATTACCACCACAGGAAAGACATAGGTGAAGGTTAATTCTCCGCTGTCTTTCGGCTGGTGTAAGGTGATAATGATCCACGCTCATAGGTTCAGGTGCTGGAAGGGCGGCTGGCAGACTGGAGGACGGGGACTGCAATATGGGTAGGTTGCGTTCGCAGGCGATGAGACGTTGGGAGACCCTGACCGTCTTCTGAAGACGGAACCACCGTCTCTACCTAAAACTGGAAAAATGCGAGTTTCATATTCCCGAGGTTCAATTCCTAGGTTATCACATCAACCAGGATGGAGTGAGAATGGACCAGAGGAAGGTGGAATCCATCCAGAAATGGCCGGAGCCTACAACGGTGAAGGAACTACAAAGATTCCTGGGATTCTCTAACTTCTATCGCAAGTTCATTCACAATTACAGCCTGATCAGTTCACCTCTCACCTCGTTACTCAAGAAGGGTCCCAAGTCTCTGTCCTGGAACACCCAAGCTAACGAAGCTTTCCAAACCCTCAAAGAAGCGTTCAGTACGGCACCGATCCTCCGTCATCCAAACCCCAACTTACCTTTCCTCGTCAAGGTCGACGCCTCTCAGACAGGGGTCGGTGCCATCCTCTCTCAGCGGCAAGGGAATCCTGCTCGGCTCCATCCATGCGCCTTCTACTCCCACAAACTTACCCCGGCGGAGCAGAATTACGACGTGGGTAACCGAGAGCTCCTGGCCATCAAACTAGCTCTCGAGGAGTGGAGACATTGGCTGGAGGGAGCGAAACATCCGTTTGTCGTCATCACCGACCATCGTAACCTGGAATATCTCCGAGACGCCAAACGGCTGAACACCCGCCAGGCCCGCTGGGCTCTGTTCTTTACCAGATTCCATTTCACTGTGACTTACCGCCGAGGTGAGAGGAATGTTAAGGCCGACGCCCTACCCCGGCTCCATGCTCCAGATCAGGACAATCACTTACCCGAACCTATCCTCCCTTCAGCCTTGATCGTCAGTCCTATACAATGGGAATGGGATGATCGCATTCGTCAGGCTCAAGAAACTGATCCTGCTCCGCCAGGAGTCCCGGAGGGGCTGATGTACGTTCCACCCACCTGTCGTCAGCTCCTCCTGGAAACAGTCCACACTTCTCCGGGCTCTGGACACCCAGGTAGCAAGCGAACCCTCTCGCTCCTCCAACAACGCTACTGGTGGCCCTCCATGACCCAGGATGTCTCCCGTCTCGTGAAAGGATGTTCTGTCTGCGCCATTACCAACACTCCACGTCAGCTGCCCGCAGGAAAACTCCTACCTCTGCCCATACCTCACCGACCCTGGACCCATTTGGGTATTGACTTCCTCACTGATCTGCCTCCATCTAACACTTATACCAGTATCCTCGTAGTCGTCGACCGGTTCTCAAAAATGTGTAAATTAATACCATACAAAGGACTCCCTACAGCACTTCAAACAGCGGAGTTACTCTTCCATCATGTGTTCCGGAACTTCGGTCTACCTGAGGACATCGTGTCAGACCGAGGCCCACAGTTCATCTCCCGTGTCTGGCAAGCCTTCTTCCGTTTACTGGGCGTTACCATCAGTCTCTCATCCGGCTACCACCCACAAACCAACGGCCAGACAGAACGCAAAATACAGGAGATCGGGAGATACCTGCGGTCCTACTGCCACCAGGACCAACCTGCCTGGAGCCAGTTCCTTCCCTGGGCCGAGTACGGCTGCCTCCTCCTCCAGACCTGGCCGAGACGGACACCATCTACCAGGTCCACGAAATCCTAGACTCCAGACGTCGCGGGACGCGCCTGGAGTACCTGGTCGACTGGGAGGGTTACGGTCCTGAGGAGAGATCCTGGGTGGCACGGGAGGACATTCTAGATCCTGCACTCCTTACCCAATACCATCAAGAACATCCCGGTTGACCAGGACCCCGCGGACGAGTGTCTTGTCCGTGTCTGACAACAGAAGCTTGTGTGAAAGGGACCGCAGCACATTTACTGTCTGAGAAAATTAAGATCATTTAATAGAGACTTTGATGAAACTGTTCAGTCAATGTTGTCCTTTCCCAGGATCTTCTGGTTCAGTAATCTGAATGTGAAATACAAAAATGCATTTCACAGAATGATCAGAAATAGACAGTGACTCATAGAGTTCTCTAGAATAATCAATACCAATATCTGTGCTTTCTGCAGTCCTAAGGGAAATGTTTCCTTTTCTTTTCATGTTTTTATTGTGCATATTTATTTTCTTTTTGTTATGTTGTGTTGTTCAAACTAACTTTTTATTAAAAGTTACTGGACTACATAAAAACAAGTAGAGAAGATGTTTCAGTGTTCATCCAAACACCATCTTCATTTGTAAAAACGACACCTGCTGAAACTGTAAGTTTCTGATGAAGCCCTTAGAGATTTCACAGATACTTAAAACATACTCTAAAAAGTATTCATTGGCTTTGTAAATATCACAATAATAACTTTATTAACTTAATAAATTCGATGAATATGATTAACTTGATGGTTTGAGTTGAACATACCAAAATAATTGCCTAGAAATCCAACAGTTAATTTTTTCTAAAATTTTATTATATTTAATGTTTTTTTTTTCAATAAAAGAATTAATATTTGACTAGCAAATTCGTTTTTAGAAATACTTCATATTTTTGTTAAATTTCTATCAAAATGTTTGAGAATGAGAAATGAAACTGATCTGTTTCAAGAATCACAGTTATTAATTCAGATCACTATTATTAATCTTTAACACTCTTAATAAATGAAGTTCACTCAGTTTAATCGATGCTCCTCCTCCTCCATTCACAGCCTTCAACACATTTACACTCTGATCTGACAGAAATATACATAACATTTAAGAGAGTTTATTATTATTATTTTTTTTAAAAAGAAAGAACAATAACTAGGCTAAATAACCTCGATGAGAGTAAAAACGAAACCAGCATCAGTTCAGTGATGAGTGTGACAGGATGATCGTCTCTGCGCGCGGCTGAAATATGAACAGAATAATAACGGTATAATAACGGAATCATGTCTCAATCGCTCTGGTTTAGAAACATGTTGTTCATAAATGAAGTTCTGGTTTGGTTCATGTTTCTCTCTTGTCTCAGTGAAGCTCATCAAGGTAAGAACATGTTCATTTGTTTCACTTCTGATCCGCTGCAGCAGTTTCTTCTCCTGTTTCAACCTTTGAGTTTGAGTCCAGAGTCATTCAAATACTTTCAACTACCATATTTTATATTATATTATTTAATATTATATTATGTTATATTATATTATATGATATTATTCTATCGCTTCACACACAGTGTGTTAGTCTTTGTTGTGAGACTGCTTCAGGAAAAATCGCGTCAGGTTTATTAAAGATAGTTTTGGAAGTTTTGGTTTGATATTCAGATTTGGCTATAAATCCGCAGTTCGCGGTCAGAAGATGTTTCATCCGCTGTTTTGTGTTTAACTTACGCGCAAATTTTGAATATCGCATAAAAAAAAATTGTGAATAAAGCAGTGTTTCCATCCAGCGAGTCAAACTCACTTCATGATAAACTGACTCTAAATATCAGTTAGAAAATGGAAGTTGTTGCATCAGAATCCACTGAATATAATCATGTTCATATATAATAAATGATTTGGCGCGCGGAGGAAACATCTGCCACGTGATCTTCCGTTCGGATGCAGGTGTTTGTGAACTCAGTGTGAGAGAATTATCCTGAACCACTTTAACGACAGACTGTGTTCAGACATTACAGGTTCACCAGAACCTCGAGATCTGTGCTCTGATTGGACCAGCGTCAGTCACATCACAAAGTCACGTGTCTTTTTTGATGCTCATCAAGGAATTTATGTTTAAGATGCAAACATAATTTTATTGTGTAAAATAAAATTCAACACAGTCATTAAAACATGATACAATCACTTTGCAGAAAATGTTCAAATTGATTCAGATTTCCAACAAATGGTGTTCACGTAAAATTAACTTTTCTGCTGTTTGATTCACTTAATTAAAATTAGCTCGTGTCACACAATTACTTTGGATTTTCTTCTCAACTTAATTCCATTGTGCACAATTAATCTAATTCAGTTTTGTGAAGTAAGTGAATATTATTTATTGCATCAGTGTATTGCTGAAAAAGGACTGAAAAACTCGGGTATGCAATGAAAAAAATAATTTAGTACAGTATATTGTATTACATATTGTTAAAAAATAATAACAAATAATTATTGCTTGTTTTCAGTTTTTTTTTTTTTTTTTTTTTTAATAATCAACTTCACTGTCAATCAAGTATCAGGACTCAATCAAGCAGTCACTCAATCACTTCCCATCATGCTTTACAAAAGGGCTGAACTGGAAGAGTAAATGTTGAAATAAAGTGTTATTTTAAGCAGTTTTTAGCAGGATGAGAAAAGAGACTTTTTAATGTTTACTGTTCTAGTATGTTGATATTTAAACATTTCTGTTATGTTAGTTTTGGGGTTACCATTGAGGTGAAGTGTTGAGGTTGTGGTTGGGTTTGGGTTGGGATGAGGTAGTTTTCACTCTACATTTCACATATCTGTTTGCAGTTTGTACAGTGCGTGTTGCAGTGCACTATATGGGGTGCAGTACACACCCTCGTGCTTTCACACATTAAGCGTTTGCAGTGCACAGAATATCCGGAGCTGTTCAAAAGTTGTGACATGGCTTGTCAGCATTGCGATTCTTGTACACAGGCTACACTCTTTCATAGATGTCATGTTTAAACGCACTACATTTATACGCTTGATTAAATTCATTACTTTGTCGCTATATAAAGTAATACTTTAGATTTATATATCACGTTGCAAGGAAGGTGGTAAAAATCACAAGCATTTTAAATTAAAATGTACGGTAGACAAAAACAGCCAAATCTCATCTTTACTTTTGATTTTAAATCTTTATACAAGAAATCCTGCAAGTCATAAAGAACTTTTGTTTTTCCACCTCCTCCAAGAGACGAGAGCTATCCATTACTTCTCCTTGTTTATGTAAATGTGAGGGAAGGTGTCGTTTTCCTTGCTTTACCTGAGGCAAAAAGCTGTGTTGACTTTGAAGCAGAGTTGACTATAAATTATATGCATCTGTGGTGAAATGACTAGAAATGATTAACAATGCTGTAATTAATCCTCTGCTGAGATCTTGAGAGATTTCATGTATTCTTTAATGCAGATCATGATCATCATACATGGCACACTTCTGCTCTGTGTGTGTGTGTGTGTGTGTGTTTTCATTGTTGTCCATGTTTCATTTGTTCCTCAGAGAAACACTCCCTCCTCTACAAGTTTACAGTCGTGACCAAAGCAGACACATTCCCAGAGTTCAGCGCAGTGATTGTTGCTGATGACAGACGGATCAAACACTTCAGTAATGAAGAAAAAGTCTGGATTCTGACTAAAGATAACTGGACTGAAGATCCTCCAAATCCTCCTGATACTAGAAACTGGTTCCTACATCAGATGAAGATTCTGACAAACTGCTCAAACTCACAGTGTTCTGGTGAGATTAATTCTTTCTCTTACATTTAAGTCTTTTTTTAAATCTTTTTGAAGACCTGCAAATAATATCACACACAAATGACATATGGTAGGTCAACATCTATGGTAGCATCCAAAACATAAAATGACTGTAAAAACAACAATTTAAACAACATTAACTTAAAGTCACAACATCAGGTGTCATCAGTGCGTTTCATGCTGTGCAGAGTTTATGTAGACAGATGTCAGTCACGGAGCACCGCAAACAAACATTCGATTCGAGGTTTGTCACAATCGTCACAATATTTTGTCCAAAACATCATCTATTGTGTGGGGTCATTCCGATTATTTAACAGCTCCCGATAGAGATGGAGTGTCCCGTATATTATAGATTACCCATATTATTTTGTTTTTCCATTTTGTTCTTCCCTTAAGTAAGTCAATTTATTCTTAGTATGTATATGAAGGATTTATTTTAGCATTATTTAAGCACGAAGATTTACCAATAACTTATTTCAAATGACCATAGCTACTTCAGGAAGGGAACAAAACAGATGCTGCATTAATTGTGTTAAATATGTTTAATGCAAGTAAGCAGAAAACATTGATTGTAGAAATGAATGCATTATTTTTGACAGCCCTAATATATATATATTCTCATGAGTGTTCTGTGATTGTAGAGCTTCATGTTCTTCAGAGAATAATTGGCTGTGAACTGGAGAAACTTCCTGATGGATCAGTGAATCCGACTGTCTTTGATGAATATGGATTTGATGGAGAGGATTTTATATCCTTTAATTCTGACACTATGCAGTGGATTGATAAAAACCCCAAAGCCAAAGAAACTAAAGTGAAATGGGATCTTCACACAGGACGAAACCAGTTCATCAAGTATTTCCTCAAGACCTGCAAGAACTGGATCTCCACATTTAACAACACAAAACAGAGTAAGTTCTGATCAGATCAGTGTAATAATCTTCTGTCTCAGTGTGAGTGTGTTGATATTGTTAATATATCCTCTTTTGAATGTTTAACTAACTGGGTTTGTTTGTGTAGGTGAAACATCAGCAGTCCTTTGCATTATGAAACACTTTTAATTTAGTCTAAATTATGAAAATATAGGAACATTTTTCAAGGTTGTGTTCAAATATATGATTGTGAGCTCTTAAAAAGTGTCTTTTTTAATGAATGTGAAGAATATAATAGTTTCACCCACAGAACGAAATTCTTTCTAAAATTGCATGTTAATTTTATACTTCTTCTTCTCCAGGTTCTCCAGATGTTCATGTCTCTGTGAGGAAAGCTCCTGATGATGAAAGTAAGCTGGTTCTGACGTGTCTGGCCACTGGTTTCTACCCCAGAGATGTTCAGATGAACATTAGATTCAACAGAATTAAACTTAAGGGTCAAACATCTTCAGGAATCAGACCAAATGAAGATGAAACCTTTCAGAGGAGCATCAGTGTGAAGATCAACAGAAAGCACAGAGGATCTCATGGTTGTCATGTCATTCACAGCAGTCTGACAGAACCAGTTACAGTAAAATGGGGTAAATATCATAAATTCAGTCACATACAGTATTTATAGCAGGAGAACATGATAATGCTGGAGTGAATTAATGTTTCTCACCACAAACAAATACATTTAAAGTGTCTCAACTCATTTCAACTGTTCATAATGTTGATTAAAAACATTATAATGGTTTTGTTTTGTTTTTTCATCCTGCAGATGGAAAATGTTCTGATTGTGAAACGGATCACACACAGATTGTTATAGTAGGAATAGCAGCAGCTCTACTTTTTAGTGTGGTTTATGTGATTATGATTGTGACTGTAACTGTTTGCTACATCTACAAAAGAAGAAGGTCAAATGGTGAGTTATAAATATGCAACACTGTTGTAAATATCCTTGTTTTAATTTTTTTTTAATGTATGAACAAGGCATGGACAGTTTTAACTGTAGACACCACGTGACAGCAGAAATCTGAGAATAGTCTGCATCTGAACATAAAAATTATGGCATTTAATATATTAACATGCAGTTCTATATTTACAAAAGCAGGATATCTGTATGTTCTCAAGGTCAAGTTTTATATAATGTTTTATCTTTTCTAGTGAGAGAGGAGAATAATACTGTGACAACAGAAACATCTAATAATCTTTTCCACACACAGGTCTCTACTTCACATTTATTGAATCATAATTCAGTCCAAAGATTCAAAAAGCAAAAGTGTGATTTCTTCACCTGGAAATATCATGGAAATTAAAATCTTAAAACTTTAGAGTCTGAGATCTAAAATAATTACAAATTGCAATTAAAAAAAAAAAACTCATAATCATGAATGACTAGAAAAGTTATTGCTAATAAAAAGCACAAACCTTAAAGATCATTCAGTTATTGATCCAGGATTAACTGTGGAATGTAAATATTTAAATTATTTTATTTGATCATTTTAAATTTTAGTTTCTGTAAATAAAAAAGTGCTTCAAATGAAAAAGTGTTTAAATAGATGGAGAACTGCAGGATTATGGGCTCTGATTAGAAATTAAATGTTTTTCATTTTCATTAATTCTGAAGAGGAACAGTACGCTGTTTTAAATTTTTAACTTTTTATAATGTCTGTTTATTAGTCAGCTCTAATTTAATACTACTAATAATAATGTTTTGTTTATATAGCGCCTTTCAAGGACCGAAGACACTTTACACAATATTAGCATATAACACAAATAATAGAGATATGCAAGCAATGAACAACAAAAAGAGAGGCAGACAGCAATTACAAAAAAGGGAGACGTCCTTTAACAAAACAGCTTGTATAAATACCTTCCCAGTTCTGTCTTAAAGTTCTGGAGTGAACTTACAACACAAAGGTTTTAAGGCAGTTTTTTTCCAGAACTCACCAGACAGTACAGTTTGAATATGGATAGTACAAGTGAGTTGTCAGAACTAGATCTATGAGTGAAGACAGAAAAATATGGATAGTTAATTCTGCTAGATATGAGTGTGTTAAACCCTGACAGACCTTCAAAACTAAGACAAGTATTCTGACCAGAGTCCAATAATCAATATGGATCCAGTGTGATTGCTGAAGGACGGGACTGATGATGTGAGCGGATTTTGTGTTAAATATAAGTAGCACAAGGCAAACAGGTCCTAGGTGATGGGCCAGACAAAGAGCAGTTCAAAACCCCCTTTTATGGATTCAATAAGAGCAAAGGCCGTTACGTCGCCCGGTATGGCGCAACCGGGGCCCCACCCTGGAGCGAGGCCTGGGGTTGGGGCTCGTAGGCGAGCGCCTGGTGGCCGGGTCTTTCCCTACGGGGCCCGGCCGGGCTCAGCCCGAATGAGCGATGTGGGGCCGACCTCCCGTGGGCCCACCACCTGCGGGAGGAACCATATGGGGCCGGTGCATTGTGGATTGGGCGGCAGCCGAAGGCAGGGGTCTCGGCGACCCAATCCCCGGACACGGAATCTGGCTCTAGGGACATGGAACGTCATCTCGCTGGCGGGAAGGAGCCTGAGCTTGTGCGGGAGGTCGAGAGATACCGACTAGAGATAGTCGGGCTCACCTCCACGCACAGCTTGGGCTCTGGAACCCAACTCCTTGAGAGAGACTGGACTCTCCGCTACTCTGGAGTTTCCTGCGGTGAAAGACGGCGGGCTGGTGTGGTCTTTCTCATAGCCCCCCAGCTCAGCCGCCATGTGTTGGAGTTTACCCCGGTGAACGAGAGGGTCGCTTCAATGCGCCTTCGGGTCGGGGATAGGGCTCTCACTGTTGTTTGTGCTTATGGGCCGAATGACAGTGCAGAGTACCCGGCCTTCTTGGAGTCTCTGGGAGGGGTGCTGGAAAGTGCCCCGAATGGGGACTCTGTCGTTCTACTGGGGGACTTCAACGCTCACGTGGGCAGCAACAGTGATACCTGGAAGGGCGTGATTGGGAGGAACGGCCCCCCTGTTCTGAACCAGAGTGGTGTTCTGTTATTGGACTTCTGTGCTAGTCGCGGTTTGTCCATAACGAACACCATGTTCAAGCATAAGGGTGTCCACCATTACACGTGGCACCAGGACACCCTAGGGCGGAGGTCGATGATCGACTTTGTAGTTGTTTCATCTGACCTCCTGCCGTATGTCTTGGACACTCGGGTGAAGAGAGGGGCGGAGCTGTCAACTGATCACCACCTGGTGGTGAGTTGGATCAGATGGCAGGGGAGGAAGCTGGACAGACTCGGCAGACCCAAACGTACTGTGAGGGTCTGCTGGGAACGTTTGGCCGAGTCCCCTGTCAGAAAGATCTTCAACTCGCACCTCCGGCAGAGCTTCAACCAGATACCGAGGGAGGCTGGAGACATTGAGTCTGAGTGGACCATGTTCTCTACCTCCATTCTCGATGCGGCTATTCGGAGCTGTGGCCGTAAAGTCTCCGGTGCCTGTCGTGGCGGCAACCCCCGAACCCGGTGGTGGACACCGGATGTAAGGGATGCCGTCAAGCTGAAGAAGGAGGCCTATCGAGCCTGGTTGGCTCGGGGGACTCCTGAGGCAGCTGACGGGTACCGGCAGGCCAAGCGGACTGCAGCCCGGGTAGTTGTGGAGGCAAAAACTCGGGTATGGGAGGAGTTCGGTGAGACCATGGAGAAGGATTATCGGTCGGCCCCGAAGAAATTCTGGCAAACCGTCCGGAGCCTCAGGAAGGGGAAACAGTGCCCTGCCAACACTGTTTACAGTGGGGGTGGAAATCTGCTGATTTCAACTGGGGACATCGTTGGGAGGTAGAAGGAATACTTTGTGGATCTCCTCAATCCCACCGACAAGTCTTCCTTTGAGGAAGCAGGGGCCGAGGGCTCAGAGGTGGGCTCACCCATCACCCAAGCTGAAGTCACTGAGGTAGTTGAAAAGCTCCTTTGTGGCAAGGCAGCGGGGGTGGATGAGGTACGCCCTGAGTACCTCAAGTCTCTGGATGTTGTGGGGCTCTCTTGGCTGACACGCCTCTGCAGCATCGCGTGGCGGTTGGGGACAGTGCCTCTGGACTGGTAGACCGGGGTGGTGGTCCCTATTTTTAAGAAGGGGGACCGGAGGGTGTGTTCCAACTACAGAGGGATCACACTCCTCAGCCTCCCCGGGAAAGTCTATGCCAGGGTACTGGAGAGGAGAATAAGGCCGATAGTCGAACCTCAGATTCAGGAGGAACAATGCGGTTTTCGTCCCGGTCGTGGAACACTGGACCAGCTCTATACCCTCTCTAGGGTGCTGGAGGGTCTATGGGAGTTTGCCCAACCAGTCCACATGTGTTTTGTGGATCTGGAGAAGGCATTCGACCGTGTCCCTCGTGGCGCCCTGTGGGGGGTGCTCCGGGAGTATGGGGCCCTTTGCTAAGGGCTGTCCGGTCCCTGTATGACCGGAGCAGGAGCTTGGTTTGCATTGCCGGCAGTAAGTCAGACCTGTTCCCAGTGCATGTTGGACTCCGGCAGGGCTGCCCTTTATCACCGGTCCTGTTCATAATCTTTATGGACAGGATTTCTAGGCGCAGTCAGGGGCCGGAGGGAGTCTGGTTTGGGGACCACAGGATCTCATCTCTGCTTTTTGCGGATGATGTTGTCCTGTTGGCTCCATCGGGCCAGGACCTCCAGTGTGCATTGGGACGGTTTGCAGCCGAGTGTGAGGCGGCTGGGATGAGGATCAGCACCTCTAAGTCTGAGACCATGGTTCTCAATCGGAAAAGGGTGGCTTGTCCTCTTCAGGTTGGTGGAGAGCTCCTGCCTCAAGTGGAGGAGTTCAAGTATCTTGGGGTTTTGTTCACGAGTGAGGGAAGGAAGGAGCGTGAGGTTGACAGACGGATCGGTGCAGCTTCTGCAGTAATGCGGTCGATGTACCGGTCTGTCGTGGTGAAGAAGGAGCTGAGCTGCAAGGCGAAGCTCTCGATTTACCGGTCAATCTACGTTCCTACTCTCACCTATGGTCATGAGCTTTGGGTCATGAGCGAAAGAATGAGATCCCAAAGGAGGAGCTCAAAGTAGATCCATTGCTCCTTCACATCGAGAGGAGTCAGCTGAGGTGGCTCGGGCATCTGTTTCAGATGTCTCCTGGACGCCTCCCTAGGGAGGTGTTCCGGGCATGTCCCACCGGGAGAAGGCCCCGGGGAAGACCTAGGACACGTTGGAGAGATTATGTCTCTCGGCTGGCCTGGGAACGCCTCGGTGTCCCCCCGGAAGAGCTGGAGGAAGTGTCTGGGGAGAGGGAAGTCTGGGAATCTCTGCTTAGACTGCTGCCCCCACGACCCGGCCCCGGATAAGCGGCAGAAAATGAATGAATGAAGGATAAGTAGCCTACATGGACAGCTGATTCTTGTACTACTTCAAGGCTTTAGTAGACCACAGAAGAAGTTACAGTAGTCCAGATGGGAGGAGATGAGGACATGGAGACAGTCTCAGCATCTTGAGCAAAAACACATACGGACAATGTTGTGAAGATGGAAAAAACAGTATTTAATAAGATTACTGACATGCAGTTCAAAAAATAATTCAGGATCAGATAATTCTCCCAGACTTCATATATTGGATGAAGGTCAAACCAAGACTCCATCAATATGAATGAGGGTCGACTAACATGAGTTCAGTTTTATTGAGTTTAAGATCTTTAAGCCAAGAAGTGGATGGGGTGGAAAAACAGAATTGGGCAGCAAAATAGATTTGTGTATCATCAGTGTGAATGTGAAAATGAAGAATGATCTGGATCATGACTGTCTGTTTATTATGTTTCTGTATGAAATATGAAATTAGATATTTGACAGTTTAATGAAACATTTAAGGATCAAGAACACTAAATATTTGAGATCTGTGTGACAATATTTTTCTCTGATGTTGTTTCAGGCAAACGGACATGATGATTCAGGAAATGGCGTGAACAATGAAGTGGACACACTGACCACTGTAAAATTACACACTGAAATGGACACGTTCATTTCCAGGGATTTCTTGAGCTAAATGAAAACAATAATTCTGTAGTGGTGAATGTGAGACTGCACTTTTGCATTCACGTTTGCTCCACTAGCAAAAATAATAATCCATGATAACATTTCCATGATTTTCCAATTTAGAGAGAGATCTAGAGATTAATTACAGCGTCAGAAGAGAGAAAGATGTCAGATTTGCTGTCGCTCTCTCTCAGATGTTGTGTCAGAAACACTTTGAAATGTAGATCATGAGACACAATGATGAAGCACAAATAGAGATCTTCTGCAGCTCGTTGTGTTTTGTCTTCCGGTTTATATTTCCACAGCATGAAGATCTTACGGATTTATGAATGAACCGCTCTACTGATATTTGTTATGAATCAGCTTCAGACTCTACAATGCTCATGATCACTTTCAGCACTGCAATACTCAGAAATATTCAGCTACCTCAAACCCAGAAGTTCAAACACAACATTATGAAGATGGCTGTGCTTGTTTCTCTGGTGCAAAGGGTCTATAGTGTTATAAATGAAAGTGTAAAAGGGCTTTAGCATTATAATTGAAGGATAACATTAGACTTTTTAAAATGAAAATACAAAAACTTTGATGTTTTTAGAAGTTTAGATGTTTTCAGTGTTAATAACTGGAAAATTCTAACAGGGTGTTTTTTTAAAATTGAAAGTGAAAGTCGTGATATATTGTCAGGTATGGTGGCCCATACTTGAAATTTGTGCTCTGCATTTATCCCATCCAAGTGCAGATACACAGCAGTGAGTAGTGAACACACACACAGTGAACACACACCCGGAGCAGTTTTGTGTTGTTGTTCATATGTTCTTCAGTGTGTTTGATTCACCAAACAGAACTGAAGTGTTACAGTCTTCAGGAATTCAAGCTAACAATGACTTCTGGACTTATTTGTTGAAAATGAACATATTTAAATATAAAAATAGCTTTAGGTTTTGACATTTACTTGACTGAGACATGTTTCTGATAATCCTCCTTCTCTTCAGGACTAGAGTTCATACTGTGAATCATGTACTGTAAACACTGTATTGTTTGTGCTTCTCATGTTTATTGTCATCTTAAGATGAATTACTTGTCATATTTCTCATTTTTATGTCACTTTGTGAAAAAAAGAGTCGGTGAAATGAACAAATCTAAATGTTTCTGAGAGCTGCTCAGCACTTACTCATATTTATGGGTGTTTTACATGAGTAATATGAGTAAGTTTTAAGACTCACTTTTCAAACAATATAATGTGAAGTCAAGAATAAAGATGAAAGTGTAATTTCTTAAAGCGCCAGTGAGGGGCTCAATGTGCTCAATACAACAAGAAGAGACTTTGGTGTGAACTTTCACTTTCTCATTTAAGATATACAGGATGTGCGACTGAAATATGAACATGCAAAAATGGCTAATACTCTGTGGTTTCGAAAAATGCACAGACATATTAAGTATTTTTCTCGTATTATTGTTTTTCCCTTTTCTATGGAAGTTTGTTTCTGTCACATCTGTTCTGCTTCTACAGTGTGAATAAATAAATGAGTGTTTTACCTGTATTTTAAATTTCACATTGCATTGTGCTATTTTAGAGTTCAAGGAAATGTCCACAAGTTTAATGGAAAAATACTGGTTGTTTTCTGCCAAGACATTATCTGTTTTTCTTACAGTTTGTCATGAGACTCGTTAGTTTTTGAGTCAGTGTAAAACATGTCGTCTTGGTTTTGGCCAGCTAATGTGTTTTTAACCCTTGTGTTATGTTCCGGGTCAATTTGACCCATTTAGATTTTCTAGTTGTTGGAAATACTGTTTTTTTTTTCTTGATATTTTGTGACCTTTTTCTCATTTGTCATCATGAACACGCATGCAAAGTTTCAACATGCTGGTGTTTTTTGACATTTACAAACACAATTACTGTTACGTTTGTGATGTTCGCCGGGTCGATTTGACCCGCATATTTTAACGCTCTAAGGCAACTGTACTGACCCAAGTAATAACATTATTTTATTGTTTTACTACCTCATGAAGCTAAAAAATGTTTTTTCCACACTTATTTCAATACAGAAAAAATGAATGAAATGAGTTTACAAAACAGCCAACTTAGGAAAAGTACATATTTTCATTATTCAGCTACATTTAATTGTTCAGTTGTGATGTTCTAAGAAAAAAAAAAGTAAAAAAAATGTATTTATTGTATTTACAAATGTACTGTATATTCAAATTTTATCAAAACAAAACAGTTTTAAAAAATGGTTAAAAAACATTTTCATTAAATCATATCTTCAGATGTATATTTTTTGGAATATTTGACAAATGTTGATATTAAAAGTTTACAGTTCGTACCTGAATCTTTGTTGTTTTTCATAGTGTGATTTTTGAGGAATCGCATTGAATCCAATTAGGGTCAATTTTACCCGCTCTATAACGAGTGGACGCAGAAATCGAACAGCACATAAGGGTTAAACAGTATTTACAGTATGTCTTAGTGTTTCAACATGGCTATTGTGGCGAAGTCCTTCTACAATTAAGCTGGTTGAGGCGGCCAAGTATGAATCAGATTCCGATTAGAGAATCAGGAGTGAAGAAGAGATTCTCGATAATGAAGCATTTGTTTATAATCTTGAATATGCATCTGAGGTATGGAGGTATGGTCTTCTATGGTCTCATTGCACTAATTAGACTCACAGAAATCAGTAACATAGTGCAGGAAATATATTCAACATAAATGTCAGTATTACAGTTTTTGCCTATTGCTTACACACTTTTTGCAGAATTTGGCTCATTATGTCAAAACTCTACACACAAGACAATCACACAGAGCACTTGGAGATTAACAACTCACATCTATGCCAAAATGAAACACTGCAATCAAAACTTAACACACCTTTCTAAAAATAAAATTGTTGCAACAAAACCGTTTCAATGACTCTTTCATATCAGCAGCGACACACTGATGGGCTTCATATAAAACACTGCAGTCTGCGTGTTTCTATTCTATTGTCATTTTCTCACACTCATTCTTCTGTAAAACTCAAAAGTAGTATTTCTGCAGAAATCAAACAAGAGTTTTTACAAAAAACAAACAGAAAAATAGGATCACAATTCATCAAATTTAGCAACAAAACAAAAGTAAAAAAATTACTGGATAAATTGGTATTGGGGGGAAAAAAAGCATATACTTGTTCTGTGTGTGTGTGTGTGTGTGTGTGTTGCGGGGGGCGAGGAGAGGGGGGGGGGGACTTATGGATCCCGCCTTCTATTCGCCTTCGGGACACAAGACCTCGTCAGCATCACAGGCGAAGTCCTCGCGGGGTAGACACTGGGGAAAATATCACCTCGTGAGCCGAACCCACCCTTGGATTGATCCCATCTCAGTGTCTCCTCGTGTCACTTTTTGGGGTCCCCCTTGAAACATTTCCGTTGTGGTTTGTGCTATTTGCAGCACGTTTTTGTATTTGCAGCGTGTTTTTGTGTTTGCTTGTGTTGTGAGGATTTGCAGCACGTGTTGTCAAACTGATGATCATGTTTTGTTTTTATTTGCATGCATTTTTTTTTTATTTGCATGCGTTTTCTTATTTGCAGCGCGTTGAGCTCTCTCGAAATGTTGTTTCAAGTGCGGAAAGACGTGAGGACACACAATTTATCAAGTTCACCAACGTTAATCTACTAACTCCCCTGACTGCTTTGTCGGACAAAATGGCGGATTCGAGGTTATGATTGGTCAGATCGCCTGTCAATCAAACTGTTAGTGAAGGGTCAATTGTTGTTTAAATGTGTTTAGTCTTAATCATTGATTATTTCTGAGATGTTGTTGTTTTCATAGATCACACTGCAGATGAATATCATTGACACACTGAGCTTTAAATCAACATGAAATCAAATCTGAATCTGTTTGCATTTTTTAAGTTCCTGCTGGTCCTTCTGTGAACGAGGAAAAAGAGTATGATTGCAGAAGACTTGTATATGTGTACAGCACACGAGTTTGGTCACATTAGCCCGATTCTGCTTTGATGACCTGTTAAACATTGTTAAAATCTTTCCGATCACTTATAAAGCCCTGAATGCTTTATCTCTTCAGTAGTTGAGCAAGTTCCTGTTGCGGTACAGTTCATGTTGTTCTCAAACTTCTAGACACTTGTTGCGTAATTGAAGTTTACACAATCACTGAACTGAGTTGAATCAGGACACTATTGTCATGTTAGAGCTGCATTAAAGCAGAATTTGAGTTAGTTCAAAATGAAGCTGCTTTGAAACAGAGCTTGTCTTGACATGAGCTCATGAATGAAGACAAACTTGTTTATGATTTCCTGTCTGTAGGATGTAAACATTAACGGTAACCCGCACTCTTGAGTTTTTCCTCTTTGTTTAACCCGTCCAGTTCCTGCACTCACATTAGGAGCAGAGAGAAGAATGATTTTGTTCGTTTTTCTAATGTTTTGCTCTTTAAGTGACGCACAGCGAGGTAAGAACAAAACTTATTCATTTCCGTATACAGCACTTCCTTCTGATCGACAGATAACAGTTATAAAAACATACTGTAAACAATCTGAGTTTGATTTCAGGTTATATTTAAGATGTTTTTTTATAGCAAACATAATTTTGCCTATCATTAGGGCTCGAGCACCGATGGTGTGAGGATACTACTGTAATTGCTCAGTCAATTCTTCTTCTTCTCCGAAATCAATCGCATTTTTGAGGGCTTAAACATGCTCGAACTCACTAAACTTTGCACACAGCTGGCAACAGGAAACAGCATGCTTTAAGTCCCAGAAACATATTTAAATATGCCACGAAGTACCAAACATAAGTGCTGTGGCCTGAAAACACTTACATGCCAAAATTTAGTTATAGGTATAGCGCCACCAGCTGGTGGCAGGAAGTGTGGCAAATACAAATGACTGATGTTGTCCTCCTATATTTATATATTTAAATCCATATTGCCCTCGGTGCTCTGTTTTCCTCTGACGTGTGTGCGAGGGTCCTTTCATCGCTGCTTGCAGCTTTAATCCTGGCATTCCCATGCGTTAATGGACCAAATGTCCCCACAAGTATATATTACTATAGTAAAACTCAAAATTTTTGACCTTGTGGGGTAATTTTTTGCTCCCCATGATGGAAACAAGCTTATAAATCACACTAAGTGATGTTTTTTGAAAATGTAAAAATGCAGAAAGTTGTAGGTTTCGGGGTAGGGTTAGTGTAGGGGGCAGAATAAACAGTTTGTTCAGTATAAAAATAATTATGTCTATGGAGAGCCCCCATTAAATATCAAAAACCAAAATGTGTGTTTTTGACAAAATAACTCCAGGTTGTTTCTCATTTTTCCTGATACAGAGACAATTTATCAGCAATGACAAATAAATACAAATAAAATGAAATTTTTTTCATACATGCGCTTGTAATTGTGTTGGTCATGTTTAGTGCGTCTAATACTGTTTAGTTATAGATAGTGTCTCTCTCTGTTCATCTGGACTGCAGGAGTTTGATTTTCACATTGGATTTCCAGATTGCATGTCAGCTTAATAAAGTATTGGATCTCATTAAAAAGATTCTCATTATATATATATTTCTTTCATCTGTGGAACAAAACCCTCATTTCTTCCCAGCAGATACCTGAGAGAAGAAAAATCTCTGTAAGTGTTTGTTCATTGCATTATTACTTTCTCCTCAGTTCCACCAGATCTTCATTCAGAGGTTTCTGCTGATCACAGTCAGCTGGTTCTGAGCTGTCTGGCCACCGGTTTGTACTCCAGAGAAGTTCAGATGAACTTTAGAAGAAACAAAAGCATTCTGAAGCATCAAACATCTTCTGAAATCAGACCAAATGAGGACGGATCCTTCCAGATGAGAATCAGTGTGAAGATCGACGCAAATCACAACGGCTTTTATGACTGTCAGCTCATTCACAGCGATCTGACTCTGTCACGACCCGCTTTAACACTCTACGGTAAATATCACCATCAATCTTATGATTTGAACATCCATTATGCACTAAAGCTGCTTCTATTATAATGTGAAGATTAAATACAAATCACTTTCTGTGAAAAGAGGAGTAGTGTTGATTAAAGGGGTCATGAAATATCATGTTTTCATATCATCTTGCTGGAGGTCATCATGCATTAAATATGGTCACAAACACTTCAAAATAAGGTGTGTAGAAACCAGCATGTTGAAGAAAAGAGTACGCTGATAAACGAGTCCAACAAACGAAGCCCTTCCTCTCAGGCACATCGTTAAAAAATAAACTTCATTTCTGATATTTTGATCTTTTGGAAGGATATTCTGGTGTTTGAGAAGGAAAGAAAACTGGTCAGTTAGCTTTGAGATGTTTTTGTTGTAGAGTAACCTCTGAATTTCCATTTCATGAGCCCTTTAAATAATGTTTATGGCCACAAACAATGAAGGTTAAAATCTGTTCCAAGTTCAAAAGCATGTGTGTTTTTCTTCATTCTGCAGATGGAAGAAGTTTTGACAGTGAAACAGAAGCGCAGTGTCGTGTGATAGCAGCAGGAGCAGCTGCAGCTCTGGCTCTCGCTGTGATTGGTTACTGCATCTACAAAAAGATCTCAAAATCAAAGTTCTAAATATTCAACATGATCATTGTTGCTTTATATAGTATATATATGAACAGTTCAACAGTACGTGAACTCAATGTGAACATTATTTCTCATCATTTTCATGATTTGAAATGCATGTTAAGAACAGAAGGTCTAAAACTCTAGAAAAATCTTACACTGAGTTCCTGAAGAGTGAAACACTGACACTGATCTTTTAATGTTCCATTAAAATGTTCCATTTCCACGATCGGCAGCTGATTTGAAGCAGTGTATGCGGGTAAGAAATTTTGTCCGACTTGAGACCGCGCCGACACCATGTGACCGTGATGTACGAAGTGGAGAGCAGCCGGCGCAGTTTCTCAAGAGCAGCTGCACCAGCTCTGATGACATCACAGCTCTTCCACGATTGGCCGGATTCGCCGCATGACAACGATCACGTGTGTTTCGTGTTTATTCTCACACCTTCAGTTCCACTAATGCTCAAAAATCAGATTTGTACCAAATAAAACGAACGTAACTTTTTAAGAAACTAACGAAAAGATAAATTGAAACTGAATCAAATGTCTTTGAAACAGAAAAAAAAATAAATTGCAACCAAAATGTTTCACTTCGTTTTTAATACACTGCATGTTTTGCTCATTGTTTTCTCCCTTTTCGATGTATTTTTCACTGCGTGAGAACATGATGTGTGGCGTGAGAGCACATGGGTTGTCGGGCATAGCAACCGTAACTAAAGGGGGCGGGGCTTTGCGAAGGTCAATTCGTCTTAAAGAGGCAATAAACATGAGAAGTGCAAACAATACAGAAAGCTCTGAAACACTGTCTAATAACACATGATTTCATCACTGTATGAAGGACCTGAACAGAAGGATCTTAATCAGAAACATCAGAAAAGCTAAAAAGCTATTTTTAATATTAAACACTTGCATGTGAACAAGTAGTCATTGTTATTTAACACTTTTGCAATGAAAATACAGTATAAGAACAAAATACAATACAACGGTTATTACATCGCCGTTTCTTTTTTGCGATGACACTTTTCTACAGTTATTAACACGGCATCTAAACTTCAATAAGCACCAATTTTTTTGTAAAAGACTTTAAAAAAATGGTACCGTAAAAACTTGTTCGCTGGTTAACAGTAAGATCCTTTACTAGGAGGAAACAGTCTAACCTTACATTTCATGTAATTTTACAGTAAAACGCTGTTAAATGTGTGTTTGGAAGTTAAAGAGATCAAATGATCTTATAATCTATATTGAAAAGCTGAACTCCCAGTGAGGCTTTTTTTATTTTGATAATTGTTTCTTATTTCTTTTTTTAAATGATGTACATTAAGAGTTTATATTACATCTTAGGTTGTTGAATGAATGTTTATTATTGCATTATTATTTTAGTGTTCTGTATTTGTTTGTATGACACAACATATACAATATGTCTACACTTCTATATATTATTTATCAATGTCTGTACCTGCAGAAAAGCTACTTGTGATGAACTTTCCTGAGTTTTAAATAGTAAAAGCTTGTTGGAAACCACAGCTGCCAGATCTTTTCTGTAAAAAACGAGAGGATTTTTTTGAGCTTTGACTCTGTGTTATCTGAATTGAGTGACATCGTTCTCTCTTCTGACGGCCGTAATCATTTTTTCCCCCTAATTTAGAAAGTCATTACATGCATTATTTTTGCTACTGGAGCAAAAGGTAATGTATATTTATCATATTTGCTGTAGTCTCACATTCAGCACTACAGAAATATGTTTTAGCTTATGAGACTCGTGTGCAAAAACAGTACATTCTTGATTTCAGTGCAAAATACTTCAAGTCCAGAGTGAATTCTGCAGTGGTCAGTGTGTCCAGAATCATTTAAACCACTGAAGCTTCACTGCGTTTCCCAATTTCCTTTTACCTGAAACAACAACAACAGAGAACAATATTGTTACACACATTACAAATATTACGTGTTCTTGATCCAGTATACTGTCAAATGTGACAAATTTGAAGCATTACATTTCAGCTGATCATAAGAAATATAATAAAGTCTCCCATAAAAATCTCTTCTAGTTACATATTTCTACTGTATATACGGTCTAAACTTCCCTTCTTTTAAACAATATTACAACAATATGACAACAATAAAACATTTAAAGCAACAGTGTTGCATATTTATAACTCACCATTTGACCTTTTCCTTTTGTAGATGAAGTAACCAAACACAATCACAATCACAGCGAGAACTGGAGCTGCTGCTGCTGCTGCTGCTCTGACACGCCATGAAGATCCTGTTTCACCGTCAATACATGTTCCATCTGCAGAATGGAAATAAAAATAAATAAATAAATCTTTATAAATGTTTTTTGTTTTATTTACATAATTGATGCAGTTTACATGCAAATGTTTTTGGCAAGAAACAATCTATTTCAGCATTATCATGTTCTGTTTGCTACAACTTTATGTTTGAATTTATGGTTTTATATAGGGCACTAGAATTTATATTCACCCCATTCTACTGTAACTGGTTCTGTCCGACTGCTGTGAATCACCAGACAGTCATAAGATCCTTCATGGTTTCTGTTGATCTTCACACTGATGCTCCTCTGAAAGGTTTCATCTTCATTTGGTCTGATTCCTGAAGATGTTTGACCCTCAAGAACAGTTTTGTTGAATCTAATGTTCATCTGAACATCTCTGGGGTAGAAACCAGTGGCCAGACACGTCAGAACCAGCTGACTGTGATCATCAGGAGCTTTCCTCACAGAGACATGAACATCTGGACAACCTGGAGAAGAAAATAATAATGCAAGTAAACATTTACAAAGAATTTGGTTTTGTGTACATATAATAAATATACACACACACCGATCAGGCATAACATTAGGACCATCTTCCTAATATTGAGTTGGTCACAACTGACCCTTCGAGGCATGGTCTCCTCTAGACCCTGAAGGTGTTCTGTTGGATCTGCTCCAAGATGTTCGCAGCAGATCCTTTAAGTCCTGTGAGTTGTGAGGTGGATCCTCCATGGATCGGACTTGTTTGTTCAGCACATCCCACAGATGCTCGATTGGATTGAGATCTGGGGAATTTGGAGGTCGAGTGGACAGGGGTCAGCATGACCGGTCTCGTCTGCAGCTCCATACTCAACAAACTGATGCTCTGTGTCTTCTGACACCTCTCTATCAGAACCAGCATGAACTTCTTGAGCAGTTTGAGTTCCAGGAGCTCGTCTGTTGGATCGGAGCCTTCGCTCCACACGTGCATTAATGAGCCTTGGCCGCCCGTGACCCTGTCCCGGTTCACCACTGTTCCTTCCTTGGACCACTTTTGATAGATCCTGACCACTGCAGACAGGGAATACCCTACAAGAGCTGCAGTTCTGGAGATGCTCGAACCCAGTCGTCTAGCATCACAATTTGGTTCTTGTCAAAGTCGCTCAAACCCTTACGCTTGTCCATTTTTCCTGCTTCCAACATCAACTTTGAGGACAAAATGTTCACTTGCTGCCTAATATATCCACCACTAACAGAGAGAATCAGAGTTATTCTCTTCACCTGTCAGTGTCATCATGTAATGCCTGATCGGTGTGTATATTCTTTTTGTGAGTAAATCATCATAATTAAATCTAAACCCTTTGCATTCATGAACCCAACCTTGATTTTCCTGTATTTTTATAATTTGGACTAAATTAAGTGTTTTATAATGTGCTGATATTTTACCTACAGATACAAATCCTTAAAGTCTAAATAAAGACATTTCAACATTTCTGAATGTGTCCTCAACAGTTTTATATTTTCAACTCAGTGTTTATTTTTCACTAAATGATCTGCTGATCTCATGTCACACTCACACTGAGACAGAAGATCATTACACTGATCTGATCAGAACTTACTCTGTTTTGTGTTGTTAAATGTGGAGATCCAGTTCTTGCAGGTCTTGAGGAAATACTTGAGGAACTGGTTTCGTTCTGTGTTAAGATCCCATTTCACTTTAGTTTCTTTG
Organism: Zacco platypus; assembly: GCA_038088235.1. Lineage (NCBI taxonomy): Eukaryota > Metazoa > Chordata > Actinopteri > Cypriniformes > Xenocyprididae > Zacco > Zacco platypus. The sequence continues at coordinate 1,430,249 of CM076071.1, forward strand.
GCTTTGGGGTTTTTATCAATCCACTGCATAGTGTCAGAATTAAAGGATATAAAATCCTCTCCATCAAATCCATATTCATCAAAGACTGTCGGATTCACTGATCCATCAGGAAGAATCTCCAGTTCACAGCCAATTATTCTCTGAAGAACATGAAGCTCTACAATCACAGAACACTCATGAGAAACTGACAGTAAATATAATGTCTGATAATGAATAAGAGTAAATCATGAATCTCACCAGAACACTGTGAGTTTGAGCAGTTTGACAGAGTCCTGATGTGATGAATGAACCAGTCTTTATGATCACGTGGTTCTGGAGGTTCAGTCCAGTTATCTTCAGTCAGAATCCAGACTCTTTCTTCTTTACTGAAGTGTTTGATCTGTCTGTCATCAGCAACAATCACAGCACTGAACTCTGGGAATGTGTCTGCTTTGGTCAGGACTGTAAACTTGTAGAGGAGGGAGTGTTTCTCTGAGGAACAAATGAAACATGGACAACAATGAAAACACCATGTTATCCAGTCGAGGAATCCATCGCATCAGTGATCAGATGTTTTAAAGTCATAAAATCAACATTGAACCAATTGATTGGCAAAATGATTCAGTTTCAAAGCATTCGACTCGCTAGTGAGCCCTGCTGGACGGAACAGTGTAAATACAACAAAAACTCAGACCAAACATGCATAAAAAGATTACATTAGATGTCTGTATAAAGTGTTCTTCTTGTCAATTTTCAGGGCTTGTTTTGATTGTTCCATTGATGACTCATTTAAACAGGCCAATAAGAAGTACTATTATTCCAGTTAATTATAATGATGTCTTATACTCAACCGTCTACAAATGTATAAAACTGATCAGAGATCAGATAAAACCAACAGACACTTTTTCAATGGTTCGAGAGATCGCCACCAGCTGAAACGTTTCAAAAGAGCCTCGTTTCCTGAAATCACGTGACTTTGAAACACGCTCCGAACGACTGATTCGACACAAAAGAGAAATCACCCATCACTACCAGTGAAGTTTTGTGAGTCATGTTAGTGTTGTGTACGGGTGGGAATTCTTCCATGTTTTAAATGTATTTAATTTAAGAGGCTTTCTCACCCTTGGTTAAACCGCTGTGGTAGCTTCCCACCATTGTTGGTGGAGAACCGAGAGTAAAATTGAACAAATCTCTTACAGGTTTGTGGGTTGACTTGTTTGATTTACTAAATGTGAACTGGTATCACCAAATGCTGTATTTTTTGAGGGGTTTATGGGGGTGACTTAGCTGTAGTTTTTACAGTATGCAGTGAAGTGTCCTCTGTAAAGGTTGGTCAATCTGAGAGATTGCTACCCCCGTCAGTTGGTTTAGCCCAGGGTTGGTGTCCTGAATAATTCTATGGTCCTGCTCAATTTAAAGAATTATGTATTTTTCTACTATTTGTTGTTTTATGTGGCAGATTTGTTTCTTTTCTTTTCTTTTTTTTTTGTGGCCCCTATTGGATGTCTACAGAAACCTGTTTCTGCCACTGAAAAAAAAAAATATTATTGCAACTTTTTATCTCACAATTCTGAGAAATAAAGTCAGAATTAGCGAGATATAAAGTCAGAATTGCGAGATATAGAGTCAGAATTAGCGAGATATAAAGTCAAAATTAGCGAGATATAAAGTCAGAATTAGCGAGATATAAAGTCAGAATTAGCGAGATATAGAGTCAGAATTAGCGAGATATAGTCAGAATTAGCGTGATATAAAGTCAGAATTAGCGAGATATAAAGTCAGAATTGCGAGATATAGAGTCAGAATTAGCGAGATATAAAGTCAGAATTGTGAGTTATAAAGTCAGAATTGTGAGATATAAAGTCAGAATTGTGAGTTATAAAGTCAGAATTGCGAGTTATAAAGTCAGAATTGTGTGATATAAAGTCAGAATTGTGAGATATAAAGTCAGAATTGTGAGTTATAAAGTCAGAATTTTGAGATATAAAGTCAGAATTGTGAGATATAAAGTCAGAATTGTGAGATAGAAAGTCAGAATTGCGAGTTATAAAGTCAGAATTGTGAGATATAAAGTCAGAATTGTGAGATATAAAGTCAGAATTGTGAGATATAAAGTAAGAATTTTGAGATATAAAGTCAGAATTGTGAGATATAAAGTCAGAATTGCGAGATATAAAGTCAGAATTGTGAGATATAAAGTAAGAATTGTGAGATGTAAAGTCAGAATTGCGAGTTATAAAGTCAGAATTGCGAGTTATAAAGTCAGAATTAGCGAGATATAAGGTCAATTGTGAGTTTATTTCTCAGAATTGCAAGATGTAAAGTCACAATCTGACTTTATAACTCGCAATTGCAAGTTTTTATCTCACAATTCTATGAAAAAAAGTCAGAATTAGTGTGATATAAAGTCAGAATTAGCGAGATATAAAGTCAGAATTGCGAGATATAGAGTCAGAATTAGCGAGATATAAAGTCAAAATTAGCGAGATATAAAGTCAGAATTAGCGAGATATAAAGTCAGAATTGTGAGATATAAAGTCAGAATTGTGAGATATAAAGTCAGAATTGTGAGTTATAAAGTCAGAATTGTGAGATATAAAGTCAGAATTGCGAGTTATAAAGTCAGAATTGCGAGATATAAAGTCAGAATTGTGAGTTATAAAGTCAGAATTGTGAGATATAAAGTCAGAATTGCGAGTTATAAAGTCAGAATTGCGAGATATAAAGTCAGAATTGTGAGATATAAAGTCAGAATTGTGAGATATGAAGTAAGAATTTTGAGATATAAAGTCAGAATTGTGAGATATAAAGTCAGAATTGTGAGATATAAAGTCAGAATTGCGAGATATAAAGTCAGAATTGTGAGATATAAAGTCAGAATTGCGAGTTATAAAGTCAGAATTGTGAGATATAAAGTCAGAATTGCGAGTTATAAAGTCAGAATTGTGAGATATAAAGTCAGAATTGTGAATTATAAAGTCAGAATTGTGAGATATAAAGTCAGAATTGTGAATTATAAAGTCAGAATTGTGAGTTATAAAGTCAGAATTGTGAGTTATAAAGTCAGAATTGTGAGATATAAAGTCAGAATTGTGAGTTATAAAGTCAGAATTGTGAGATATAAAGTCAGAATTGTGAGATATAAAGTCAGAATTGCGAGATATAAAGTCAGAATTGTGAGATATAAAGTCAGAATTGCGAGTTATAAAGTCAGAATTGTGAGATATAAAGTCAGAATTGTGAGATATAAAGTCAGAATTGCGAGTTATAAAGTCAGAATTGTGAGATATAAAGTCAGAATTGTGAGTTATAAAGTCAGAATTGTGAGATATAAAGTCAGAATTGTGAGATATAAAGTCAGAATTAGCGAGATATAAAGTCAGAATTGTGAGATATAAAGTAAGAATTGTGAGATATAAAGTCAGAATTGCGAGTTATAAAGTCAGAATTGTGAGTTATAAAGTCAGAATTGTGAGATATAAAGTCAGAATTAGCGAGATATAAAGTCAGAATTGCGAGTTATAAAGTCAGAATTGTGAGATATAAAGTCAGAATTGTGAGTTATAAAGTCAGAATTGTGAGATATAAAGTCAGAATTGTGAGATATAAAGTCAGAATTAGCGAGATATAAAGTCAGAATTGCGAGTTATAAAGTCAGAATTGTGAGATATAAAGTCAGAATTGTGAGTTATAAAGTCAGAATTGTGAGATATAAAGTCAGAATTGTGAGATATAAAGTCAGAATTGTGAGATATAAAGTAAGAATTGTGAGATATAAAGTCAGAATTGCGAGTTATAAAGTCAGAATTGTGAGTTATAAAGTCAGAATTGTGAGATATAAAGTCAGAATTAGCGAGATATAAAGTCAGAAATGCGAGTTATAAAGTCAGAATTGTGAGATATAAAGTCAGAATTGTGAGTTATAAAGTCAGAATTGTGAGATATAAAGTCAGAATTAGCGAGATATAAAGTCAATTGCGAGATATAAAGTCAGAATTAGCGAGATATAAAGTCAATTGTGAGATATAAAGTCAGAATTAGCGAGATATAAAGTCAATTGTGAGTTTATTTCTCAGAATTGCAAGATGTAAAGTCACAATCTGACTTTATAACTCGCAATTGCAAGTTTTTATCTCACAATTCTATGAAAAAAAGTCAGAATTGTGAGATAAACCGTCGCAATAATCTTTTTTTTTTTTTTCAGTGGCGGAAACGGGCTTCCATAGGTGTCACACTATTATTGGTATTTAGACACGTATAGGCTTCATGATTTTTGTGCCCTCAGGCTCACACCCTCCTTTCATCTTCCTTTCCTTATAGGGTAATTTCTTCCTTTGGTTACTTTCATATACATAATACATATTATTTTCCTTGTTTGTTGTTTGGAAGATTGTTTATAATATATCCCCATCTCTTTTGAATGCTGAAATTGCATTTTGTATGTCGAGCTGCTCATTCATGTTCAGAACTAATGGAATGTTCCACTGATCCATGATGGGGGAGTCCACATTCATGCACATGTGATAGTGACCTTAAAGCTTTATTGGTGATATCATGAATATACAGAATATTAAAGTAGCCTACTTATCAATCGTAATCTACTTTAGAAACGTTAAAAAATAATGTTACAAAGATACTGTTGTTCATAAACACCAGTCGTGATGTTGAACAATGAGGACGTTGTTTGTCGCCGGAAAGAGTTGGTGTCCCAATGTGAGCCAGCGCCTTTACTGTCCTACCAGAGCCAAAATCCCTGCACACAATGCATTATATATAATATAATATAATTTATAATAATATTATACATAATACATAATAGTAATAATATGAAATACCAGGCTAATGTATAATCAAAAGAAAGCCAGGAATATAAATATCTCAAGTTATGAATGAATGGATGAATGAATAGATGAATGAATGAATGAATGAATGAATGAATGAATGAATGCAGTGATCGAGTCCCTGATGTGCAGGTAATCTGTGCCAGAGTTTAGGAAAAGCTAAAGTTACAGAAAAAGCTCGACTTCCCTTAGTTTCAGCATCCATATTTTCTCTTACATCTATTTTAAATATAACCCGGTGTTACTGTTTAACCGGTTACCGTGTTAAAATATTAACAATAACAGTAGCATCAGGTTTATTGTAAAGGACGCACTGCATGTTCTTTCGAAACTGACGAATTTGCGTCCGGTCCTTCACATCTGCGTAAAGTCACACGGTAACCCGTTAAATCACCTGCTGCGAACTCAAAAGGTTTAGTTTATATTAGGTTATAAATTTGTAGATAGCTAACAGCAAGCTTGTTCGCAGCGGATCAGAAGAAAAACAAATGAACTCTGCGCTTACCTTGACGCGCATCGCTTAGACAAGTGAGAAAAATAAGCCGAAATATTACTGCGTCTATAAAGAAAGTGTTTTTAAACGAGAGCGTGAGAAACATATTTTGCCATTAATATTTTTCACACGCTCTCTGGGTGTAGAGTAAAAGTGTGCATCTCTTTCTAGTCGCACAGACGGGCTGAGAGGAGCGGCTGCGCGCTCTCGTGTTCCGCGAGAGTCGACTTCAGCCTGCCCTCCGCGTGCACGCGCATGACGTCATCTGCATCTTTATCTGTTAATAAATAAATTTTACCCTGTTAAATATTTTATGATTAAATATAAAACCAATATTAATACCAAGTTCACACAGAAATTTACCATTTATTTTGGTCTGTTTCTACTGAACGACTATGTTAACATTTATTAAAGATAATATGGAGCAAGACGTATCTGTAACTTTTAAAGATATTATTTTTGGACACTTTGACTCTGACCCTAATATTTCATTTAAAATAATTTATTTTCTTGGCAAATTTTATATCCATAAATGTAAAATCACCAACAACAAAATTTTTTTTTTTTGAAAGAATTTAAAATGTATCTTAATTCTATTTCATCCTCCGTAAATAAGAAAGCGAGAAAAACAACCTCAATTTGAGATCATTTTCATTTGTACACTCTAATTGAAATATAAATTAATATCTTACCCTTGTGTTTTTTTTATTTTCTCTTTTTTTTCTTTATCTTTCTTTTTTTAGCAGTTATTGTTATTGTTTTTTCTGGTCTGTTCAGAAAACATTAGACATATTGTTGTTACATTTTGTGTATTCTATGCAAAATTGTATATCATTAATGTCGTCTTTGTAATGGTTGCAATCATAATAATAAAAAAAATAATATTAACAAAAAAATGAATTTAATATGTTTGTGTTGCTGTCCTTTCCTTTTCATTTCAACTTATTTATTTTAGTAGTTTTTACATCCTTATGTGGAAAAACATTGTTTGTTAAATGTCTTGAGAACACACTAAATTGTTTTGTATTTTTGAAAATCAATTTAAAAAAAATGACGAATAAAATAAATAAGTAAATAAATGAAAAGTTTGCACTGTTTGCTCTTCAAAGCTTTGTGTTAGCGGTCTTTCCCACGACAATAACGTTGAAGAAAACCCGAAGAAAACTGATCAGAGCTTCAACAGTGTCTGGATTCTCTTACGGCTGCATTTCTGCAGATTTATTGTGAAAAAATGTACAGTAAGTGGAAAAGACTGTCATGTGTTCGTCACTGCAAGCCTACGAATTTAACTCAGCAAGAAATTGTGAAAATAAAGTTTACATGAAATAAATACACCACTAAGAGGTGTCCTTTCTGTTTATTATTATTATTATTTAATCTGTTTTAATGTTTTTTTTTGTTTTGTTTTTTTAAGTCATGTTTTAAAAGGGCTGTAGTTGTAAAATGTCAAATTTACAAGTTAAAAGTCCCGCTGTGGTGAAAATCAAGTTTTTAATGTTGTTTATCTGTCTATGTAGTGTTTTTTATCTGCTTTAAGACAAACCATGTGCAAATTCAGTCAGCACCACTGCTGGGTATTTTCTCTTTAAAACTGCAGTGATCTAAAAAAAGTTTTAAAAACAAGGTTTGAAATTGATGGTGTTTGTGATGTCACAAACTACCCAGTGACCAATCACGTCAACGTGTGGGCGGGCTTTAGCATATCATTAAACATGAGCGTTCTGAAGCAGGAGAGTCTAAAGAGAATATATTTCTGGAATATTTTGATTACATGATATGATTTGTGTAACATTAGCAACACATTATTATTAGCTGTTTGATAACGAAACAAAAGGCTAATCATATTATTTCGTAAAAAGCGATAGCATTGTGCAGCGTTTACCTCAGTAAAATGACCAAGTGGATCTCTGAGCTCGTGCGAGTGAGTGGAGGCGGGGCTAATTAGCATATTCCGGATTTTGTTAGGATTCACCTCTGTGTGTCTCTGAACCAAAATGAACCAAGTCTTTCCAAGTCGCGTGTGAGACCGTGGTGGTTCTGGGTCTGGTACAAAGCCTATTGTGAAGGAACAACAATCAGATCCGATCAGTACTGCATTACGTCAGTCACTCTCAGTTCCTCAGACTCCACCGGAAGCTCATGGGAAGCAATGTTTATTCACTGGCTCACAAAGTCTTACATCTGTGTTCATGGAGTTTGTAAAAAACACTGGGTTAAAAACTACCCAACTTGTTTTCAACCCAAGGGCTGGGTAAATGTAGGACAGAACACATGTTGGCTTAATAGCATAAAGGATGGATTAATTTTTACTATAATACTAGCTTATTTCTTTTTTTACTTCATACCTGAATTAATGTTTACGGATTAACTTAAATCCTCTAAACTGTTTTAAATACTCCACACAACCACTGATGATAATTCCTTTATCATGTTTTATGGTATAGCATATTTTATAGTTTTTAATACATATTTCCTATATTTAAGATCATTTAACAAATATTAGAAGTAAAAAATTCAAGTAATCGAACAGTTTCAGTGGTCCCGTTTCCACCGTAACGGCGCTGGATCTCGTCCCGGAGATGACTCGCGTTCGGCGGGAGAACTGATAACTTTAGACCGCCGCCTGCGTTTCACTCGACGTGGCCGAAATATGCCGTGACTGACTCCATAACCTGTCCGTAAATAATCAGTGTGCAATTCTGAGAACATATTTTAACATCCTAAGTGTTTATATTTTGTATCTTTTTTAATAAAATTATGCAATATTAGGCATCAAGCGTCTTCATCACGAGAAAAGACCGACGTGACATTCGTTTAGGAGACTCACATCACGTCTCTGTATGTTGCTTGGCATAAAATTAAACGAAATACAAAACAATAACAAATTTTTAGATCAAATAAAATGTACACAAAGCTGTGTTTTACCGAAGAGCTGCACTGATCTCTCCTGAAGAGGGCGCTAAAAGCCCGCGATAAATAATTACTCAAACACTGGGTTATTACATTTGACCCAGGAGCTGGGTAACACAAAACTACCCAAACACTGGAAAAACCGCTTCCACACTCTTGTTTCTCTAGTTTATAGGGGCTTATAAATGTCTATGCCTTCATTAGACTTTTTAAAATGAAAATATAAAAATGTTGCTCGATGTTTATAGATGCTTTCAATGTAAATAACTGGAAATGTTTAATAAAGAGAGATTATATGAAGCTACGGTCGTGTTTAGGGGTGATGGGAGAAATGAAGCTTTTCAAAGCTTCGAATCAGTTGAATCAATGGCTTCACGATGTGATTCACTGTTCGAAACGCCACTCGCTGGTGACCCCTGCTGGTCAGGACCGCGAATGAGGCCAAACATGCAGAAAAACACCTTTTACAAACCCATTGCAAGCGTTTTATTGAAAATAAAATCTATAAAATACAATTAAATAAGCATTTTGTCAAATAAGATTACACATCAAGCGTCTTCATAATATGTATTTTTTTAATCAATTTTCAGGACTTGTTTTAATTTACCTTTATTTCACCAGGAGAAAAAGACTCACTGAGATTAAAATCTCTTTTGCAGGAGTATCAAAAGCAGACTGTAAAAAAGCCACAGATTTCTGCTTATATGAAGCTGAACAAAATATACAAGTTCAGGGATCAGAAACATAATGTTTTTAAATGCAAATGCATGTATAATTGTGTGCATTTTAAAAAACATTATATATTTAGTCATAAAACCTCTGATTATTAGTGAAGTGAATGTGATTGTGTTCACAGGCCACATACTCACTGAAGCTGAATCTGTCTGACTCGCTTCTTCTGTTTCAAATCAATGTGAAATTAAATTTGACTCTAATTTTCAACATCTTTTAATTCACGTTCATGCATTAACTATTTTTTAATCACATGGCATATATGCGGAGACTTCACCATCCACTGAATACTAATGAATAAAACTAAATCAAGAAGTAAAAATAATGGAAGTAAAATCGTGGAGGCTCGCCTGATGAGGTCGACTCTGATTGGACGAGACTTGTGAAGAGGCGTGTCCAGTAATGAACACCTGGTGTTTTTAACAATTTGTGCAAATTTCAGTAATAATTGAATTAAATTTCAGTCTTTTATACACATAAATCTGACTTCAGAAGACTTTATGGCACGGAAAAACTATTTCATGGAGTGAGATTGATTGATTTATGTAATTATTGGTTGATTGTCCTGTTTGTTTTGTTGTATGCTCACAGTTTATGCACTCAAACTATAGTGTAAAAACTGGTTTAACAACGAATTTAAATGATTTTTATCACGTGTCTCCAGCTCCAGCTCTCCGACAGTGTCCGAGTTCACTCACTTCGTTTCGTTCACTCCCTGCAGATATAGTGCACTCAAATGCCGTACACTAGATAGGGATTTAAAAGGACTTTTCCTCATCATATGAGCTCATAAAAACGAAAGTGTGATTCCTCAAGCAGTAATGCGCAGAAAACACCCGGAAGAGACGAGATCAGCTTTCACTTTCATGCACCGTTAGATCAGGTGCCCGACTGAAATACAATGGACAAAATTATTGATAGACTGTCTATTAAAACATGTTCTGTATAGACAAAGAAATGTTCTTGGTTTTATTTTTATGGTTTTGCTCTTTTCTCAGTGATGCGCAGCGAGGTAAGGACCATCAAATTTCAGTCACTTATTGTTACTGTTACTGTATAATATTATAAAATTAAATATAAAATAAAATACATTTCTATAGTATATTTTAGAATAGAGTTTGTTTTCAGTAGTTTAAGGTAGTTTTAACAACCATTTGTCGCCTATCGTTTTACAAATGTGGCAGGAAGTGCGTGCTTCTGTTGTGCTGTTATATTTTTCGTTTTATGTTCCTCAGAGAAACACTTTCTGCACTACAAGTTTATAGCTCTGACCAAAGCAGACACATTCCCAGAGTTCAGTGCTGTGGGTGTTTCTAATGACAGACAGATCAAACACTTCAGTAAAGAAGAAAGAGTCTGGATTCTGACTGAACATGACTGGACTGAAGATCCTCCAGATCCTCCTGATTCTAGAGACTGGTTCCTACATCAGATGAAGATTCTGACAAACTGCTCAAACTCACAGTGTTCTGGTGAGATTCATGATTTACTCTTATTCATTATCAGACATTATATTTACTGTCAGTTTCTCATGAGTGTTCTGTGATTGTAGAGCTTCATGTTCTTCAGAGAATAATTGGCTGTGAACTGGAGAAACTTCCTGATGGATCAGTGAATCCGACTGTCTTTGATGAATATGGATTTGATGGAGCGGATTTTATATCCTTTAATTCTGACACTATGCAGTGGATTGATAAAAACCCCAAAGCCAAAGAAACTAAAGTGAAATGGGATCTTCAAACAGAACACAACAAGCACATCAAGTATTTCCTCAAGACCTGCATGAACTGGATCTCCAGATTTAACAACACAAAACAGAGTAAGTTCTGATCAGATCAGTGTAATAAACTCTTCTCTCAGTGTGAGTGTGATCATCATAAGTTCATCAGATCATCATTTAGTGAAAATAAATACTGTTAAAAATGTAAAACCATTGAGGACACATTCAGAAACATTAATATACACTGCCCAGCAAAAAGAACATGCAGATGTTTACGAGTCTATGACTGGATCATTATTGCAGTGATTATTATGTTTCTTGCATGTTAAATGTTTGGCAACAGTTCTTCTGATCCTACATGATGGAGTGTGTAGCAAACAACCATGTAGGAAGAAGACACGTCATGGCCATATTCCAGGATGACAATGTCAAGATTCATCAGGCTCAACTTGTGAAAGAATGGTTGGGAGGGAGAGAGGGAATAATTTTCACACATGAAGCTCCTCTGGGTTTAAATTCATTGAAAGTTGTTGGGATGTGCTGGAGGAGACTTTACAGAGCGCTCGACTCTTGCATTGCACCAAAAACTGATGCACCTCTTGATGGAGTTTCCAAAAGATGCATCAATTTATGCTGCAATGCAAGAGTCACACACTCTTTAAAGTCTCCTCCAGCACATCCCAGAGACTATCAGTGGATTTGAGGTCTGGACTCAGAGGTGTTGATTCATGTCTGAAAATGATTCTTCATCCTCTCACAGCAACTGTTTTTTTTTTGGCAGTATATTTTTATGAGGGTTTTATTTAACACTTTTATTTTGAACAGTATTTTACTTTTCTGTGTTTGCACTGTATCTGTAATTGACACATCATCAGCTCCTCACATCATGAAACTTTTAATTTAGTCTCTATTATGAAAATGTAAGAAAATATTTCTAGGTTGAATTCATGGTATGCAGGAGGTTTTCTATTCTTGTGAGTGTTTGCTCATAAAATGTGTATTTTCTTTAATGAATACAAGGTTTTTTTTCACATAAATAGCCTAATTCTTTGTAAAATTGTATGTAAATGTTATACCTCCTTCTTCTCCAGGTTCTCCAGATGTTCATGTCTCTGTGAGGAAAGCTCCTGATGATCACAGTCAGCTGGTTCTGACGTGTCTGGCCACTGGTTTCTACCCCAGAGATGTTCAGATGAACATTAGATTGAACAAAACTGTTCTTGAGGGTCAAACATCTTCAGGAATCAGACCAAATGAAGATGAAACCTTTCAGAGGAGCATCAGTGTGAAGATCGACTGTAATTGTAAAGGATCTTATGACTGTCTGGTGAATCACAACAAAAACCAGTCAAAACCATTTACAGTAAAATGGGGTAAATATCACCTTAAAATGTCACTCACAGTGTTGTAACAAGAGAATATGATAAAACAATCAATTACTGTAGGAGACAAATGTAATGATTGGTTCACCACTAGGTGGTGGTGTGCACTGCAGTGTACTTCACTGTAACCCTGTTCCCTGAAAAATCGGGAACGAGAAGCTGCGCTTCAGCGCTATGGGAACGTCTTTAGTCGTGATCAGCTGTGAATATGTGTATAAATACGTCAATGAAATTGGCCTATATTTATAGCCTACGTGACGTCATGATAATGCGCCAGTACGAGGCTATAATTAGATGAACCACAGGTTCTTCTGCAGATATTTTTGTCTGAAGAGCAGTCCTGGGACATCCCAGTGCGGCAATGAAGCGCAGCTTCTCGTTCCCGCTTTTTCAGGGAACAGGGTTACAGTGAAGTAACCCGGGCGTTCCCTATCAAAAGCATCACTTCAGCGCTATGGGAACGAGAATACCCACGCCGCCGCACTGTGTGTCCGGACCACCAGGCTGTGAAGAGTGTCACAAAGCGCAAAGGGTCTCAGATACTAGCTTGGGATGTAGACTCAAGGACGCAAGAGCCCAGAGTAACATGAATGTCCAAACTTATGAAAACTTATAAAACCTTATGAATGTGTGCGGAGAGGACCAACCTGCCACATCACAAACATTTTGCAGGGGGGCATCCCCCGTCGAAGCTCTAGAAGAGGCAACCCCCCTGTGGAATGAGCCCCGATGCCTGCTGGCGAAGTGTGACCACGCGCCTCATAGGCAAGGGCAATAGCATTTCTCACCCAATGTGACAGTCTGTTCCGTGACGGCTGAACCCCTGTTACTGCCGCCATGACAAACAAACAGTTGCTCTGACTTACGCCACTGGCTAGTGCGGTGGACGCAGGCCTGAAGAGCACGGACTGGACACAGTCTGTGAAGTCTGTGAAGGCTTTGAGAATGACCGGAGGATGCAAAATAGCTTTCACCATTCTTGGGGCAAAGTCTTAGCAGATGGCACAATGGACAGAGCCTGCAAGTCCCCAATTCTTTTCAGAGAAGTTCTAGCCATAAGAAAAAACATTTTCAGAGTTAACAGCTTATCAGAAACAGTCCAAGGGGGTCTCAACCAGGCCCTCTCAGACCAAAGACGTTCCCATAGCGCTGATTAAGCTTTTGAAAGGGAACATCTGTTCATGTCGTATATTTAAACTTTCCTTTGGTTGTATGTGGTTCTTACCATAGACCCACATGCTTATAAAACTGTAAGAGCTTTTTTTTTTCATTAAAACATTTAAAATTAAAAGAACAAAACAGACATCACTATGTGGACATTGTTTTTTGGCTATTCCAAACTTGCTCTGGCTTATGGGAAAACCACTACAATTACAATTAAAGTGTCTCAACTCATTCTAACACTTCATAATGCTGATTAAAAAACATTTAATGAGCTTTTATTTATTATTTTTGTAATTCTGCAGACGAAACGTGTTCTAAGTGTAAACCAGGACCTCCATGGGTTGTTATAGGAGTAGCAGTTGCTGTTCTTCTTGCTGGGATTGGGATTGGGATTGGGATTGGTTGCTTCATCTACAACCAGAGAAGGGCAAATGGTGAGTTATAAATTTGTAACACTGTTGCTTTAAATGTCTTCTTTGTAAATATCCATGTTTTAAAGACATTCTAAAATGTATGAACTAATGGACTTTTTCACAGTAGAAATATACTAATAGAGATTTTAGTATTGATGATTTTATTTGATGAGCACAGACTACAAGGCAAGACTTGCTATGATAAATGTTTGATAAATGTGACATCAGTGCAACTTGACATAAACATATTTATAAGAACATAATATCTGTATGTACTCAAGATGAAGTTTTTATCCACCTCATTTTTAACACAAGAACGGTCATTTGTAACTTAAATGTGTGAGGCTTCTGGTGTCATTCACTTCAGTTATTAAAGCCCAACAAAAACATGTTATGCTGCTTTAAATTGCAAAAATCTCATTGCTATCTGTATTATTTTAGTTTCACTATAATAATCATAAGCGGTGTCCGAAACCGCTCACTGGTTCACTCATTCACTGATCCCTATCTAGTGTACGGCATTTGAGTGCACTATATCTGCAGGGAGTGAATTCGGACACTGTCGGAGAGCTGGAGCTGGAGACACGTGATAAAACTACTTTTATCCTACAAGTTGATTAGGTTATAAAATAATGTTAATAACAATAAGAGTCATAATGACTTTTTGTAATCATTCATACCTAACTTTGTAGTTTCATCGATTCTATAATTGGTTTGTCATGCTTAATATGTGTTCATAATCATTAAATTCTATAAAAAAACTGCAAACAAAAATAAACACGCATTAACACGTGTACATTATTTCACATATTTATTATTTTAAAAGTTGTTTTAGTCTGTTAGAAACCCTCACGCTCACAGATGACGTGTCGTCGAGCGCCCTCCTCAGGCGACAGTTATGATTACACCAGAATGAATAACAAATATTTTTTAAATCACCCAATAAATTATCATCTCTTAAAATTTAATGTTAACAACAATGCCGCAAATTATTAAAACGCCTTGCTTTTAGTAACATTAAATTGAGTTAATGCCCACATGATATATTTCAATAATGAAAAATAATATATATTGTAATGACTGGCAGTTACTTCTTGGAATGTGGGTTGAAACAGATCCAAACTAAACTATAATTTGCATCTAACTATCTATTATCGACCAATCTCAGCACTTATATCCCATACATTGCTTGACCATGAATATCTCAAGAGAATTATACTAATAGTAGTAAAACAGTTTAATAATATGTGATATTGTCTACTTTCTCATTTAATTTCTGTTCATCAGAATCTGTACACTTAGCTGTGGCATATCAGCATCAGGCTCCCCTGCACACCTCTCTCCATGACGGTGAGTCACATTTTTTTACATAACACAATAAATGAACTAAACCCACCCAACCAGCTTGAACATAAATGCACATAAATTTGCTTACACACAAACTCAACCATATTGCTTAAGTAATGCATAAATCTACTCTCAACAAACAAATACCCATAATACACCTGGCTGTTAGCGCTGACAGCCAGGTCATTACAATATATTTAATTTTTTACCTTATTTATATAAGTTCATTTTTAAAATTCATCTACATAACAATGTCTCTAAAACAATAGAACAAACATGAAATAAATGTTAAAGAATAAATGAGAAAGCTGTAAAGCAATCTCTGGATCACTCTCGCTCAATCCCGCTCTTCCTCACGCGCTCTCAGTCCTCTAACCGCATTGGATTTTGGGAAATTGTGTAGCGAATGTACACTCGAAATCAGAGAGAATTGTGGGTATAAAGTAGTGAACGGATGTAGGGAATGAAATCGTTCACTCAGAATTCGGACAGCACAACAAAATGGCCGACACCCGATATAGTGGACTATATAGTGGACAGGGAACGTTTTACCGTTTACAGCACTTTGTTATTCTTCCAGTTATTTACCTTTAGCTGTTAATGAATCAAAGTCTCGCACATCCACAGAAAATAGTTCACATTCACAGTGTGAAATAAGATGGATGTATAATAATCTGCTGTAACTCCTTTTTAGATCCGATGAGCCCCAGTTATGGCTCAACGGAGAATCGTTCACAAGAGGATCTGTTACAAAATGATCAGTCAGAAGATAAGCTGTAAAGACTAATAGAGGAGATATTATTATGACGAGGACCACATATTATCATCTACACACAGGTATCTCCAGATCACATTCATTGTCTTTCTTTGTGCAAAGAGAGCTGGAGAAATCAAATCAAAAATCAGTCCAAACAGGTCCAGACTCCAGTCCAGTGGATCAGCAGAGATGGACTGAGATGTGAACGTGTTTATGGACATGATGAGAAATTAATCATTTTGATTTATTATAATCAGAAACACTATTCTTACATTCTGAAAAAAAAGAAAAGAAAAAAAAAAGTAGTTTTTGTTCTTGATTTTTGTTCCTTTTTCTGTTTCTAATCTGTATTTATTCTACTTTAGTAAGAATGCTTAATCAGCTGCTTCTGTTTATTATTTTCCAATTTTATCTTAAAATGTTTCTGATGACTGACTACTGTACAACTGTTGCACATTTTAGAGTTGACAATATAATACTTTGCTTTTAAATTCATATAAATATATACATGCATTAATATATGCTTTTTAACAGATTAAGCTAACATGTCTTCATTTGAGCTCTTTGGGAACCTATAAATATTTTGACCTATTTTGTTTTTTATTCATATGCATTAATATAGTCAAATCTTTTCTTTCAGTGTTTCAGTGTTCACTGCAGCAGAAGTGTTCGTTCCTGCCTTGTAAATGCGTTTAATTTCGTGATATTTCTCATAATGATCTCTTAAAGCGTTAGTTCACCCAAAAACTCATATTGCGCTCTGATCTGGAACTGATATGCGCTCTTTAGGTACAAAAAAGGCACCGTCAGTGACAGCTTTTGTGTCTTTATTCTGACAGTAAATCATACGTGGGAAAAACTGGATTAAGAACAGATATTGCTGACTATCACAGAACTGTGAGATGAAATGATGCTAAACTAAACTGTGATGAATGGCCATGAAATGCATCTGTTATGATGATAAATTATGAAAGTCGACGTAAGATCATACAAATGTTTTTTCTTATAGAGAGATGTTTGATATTAGAGCAAAGATGAATGCGGTCATGAACAGAACAATATGCTGCTGAACTGCACCGTTCACTATTAACTGACAGCCGATCGATCAATAGTTCACACGATGAAATGAAAACAGACTCAGTTGTTGTAGGTCGTCTCTGTGTTTTCTGCTCTTACTGACAGTGTGAGGAGTGAAGTTAAGATTTTTACATTTATACTTTTATATTTTCACTTTGTTTGTAATAGTTTTCTAGTGTTTCAAGCTTCAGTGTTCAAAGTCTACAGGCTGAGTTTATGTAATGAGATCCTGCTGAAATGAAGGTCCTTGTCCCTGTAGTGTTCCTGTAGTTCAGCTGATCACAGGGTCATGCCATTGACATCAGGTCCATTCCCACAGGAAACATACTTTGTAAGTCTCTTTGATTAAAGTGTCTGACAAATGTATTAATGTTAGGAAAAAATGTGAATAAACAGAATTTACTCACTAAACATTGTGCGGCATCATCATTCATGTCCCGTTTAACACTGGAGTGAGCTTCAAACCTCTGGAGTCTGTGATTGTTCACTAATAAGTGAGATGCTGTAGTGATGATGACTTCAGAATGAGTCACATGACACAAGTCACATGACACAAGTCACATGACACAGGTGGTGTTCACTGCAGATCCATAATGATGTCGAAATCTTTTAATTCTTCATTTTTTTCTTCATAAGTCTTCATATTTTTCACTATTCTTGTCTAAAGTTCTTTGCAGCCTCTGTTTGAAAACACTTTTGTGTGTTTTATGATCAATATCTATTTGTCCTCAAATAAAAAAGCAAAACAATTTTTTATAGTTTACACGCACTTTTAATGAAAGCACTTATAACATGATTTTGCTATTACTAGGAAACACTAAAAAGCTACTTAAATGAAGTTCTGAGGATACTTTCAAATGTAATACTTTTAATATAATTTTGACAGTGAAAAAGGTAAGTGGATGTGGCGAGGGGGGCGTGGTCAGCGAGGTCTGCAGCGGGAGAGAAAGTCGGGAGACGCGCGGTGAGTGGATTAAGCGTGAATAATGAACACCTGTGTCTGATTCCAGTGATTGGCGTGGAGAGACCGGTGAAAAGGAAGCGGCTGGAGGAAGTGCGGGAGAGAGAGACGGGCTGTGACTACCAAAAGATTGACTGGGGAGAAAGCTGACTGCTACGGAGAAAGTGTTATGTTACGAGTGAACTTTTTGTGTGGTGCTCAGTAGAGCCATTTATTTTGATTTAAAGAGAGTGAATAAAGTAGTCACGGTCCAACCCGACCCCGTCCTCTTCCTTCCTTATTGTGAATCACGAACTGAAAGGATTATGACCACAGTCCACACAAATGTCTGATGGATGTTCCTCTTTCTTTTCATCTGTTGGCCAATAGTGTTACGGGTCTTATGAGGAACTTCCACGACCAATAAAGAAGTTTCTTTCAATCTCAGAAGCAGGAATGAAGCGCTCTCATTCAGACTCAGAGACACTTTCACAGGTCATTGGTGAAACACTGTAGATCGAGTCTGGAATATGAGTGGCAAACATGTTTCACACGCTCTCGTTCAACAACATTTTCTTTCTAGAGGTATTAACTGTCGGGATTATTTCTCACTCTTGTGGAAGTGATGCTCTTCAAGGTAAGTTCAGAGTTCATGTGTTTCTTCTGATTTACTATCAGTTATCGAGTTTAGTTCAGGGCCGGCGCCACGGGGGGGCGTGTGGGGGCGACGCCCCCTCACCGGGACTCTCCCGCCCCCTCAGATCACCATGAATGTTAAAGTAATTTTAATGATAAATAAAATATTTTATTTAAAAAAATCACATTTGCCAATTGCCCTTTCTTCCAGTTCCTAGAGTCAATATTAATCTTAAATAGCAACATTTTAGTAAAGAAAAGTCTGTTAGGCAAAGTCGAATTTTAATTGGTCCTGTCGTTTGATTAGCGCGCTTCCCCACCCCCACTCTAACGTCACATTACATTTCTCGCGCACCAGAACATACACAATTAATTAAATTTTCGAAGCTACTACGGATGATCATTACTCTTGTTTCACAATGGATATTCGAAATTATCTCTATTCTTCTGACATATTCTTACGTAATCTTATGTGATGTCCTGTTCACTTTTCAACGTAAATGAAATTAAAAAGTAACATTAGCCTATAATATTTAAACTGAAACTAAAAACTTGTTTTAATGGCTACAAGAAGGCTAGGAGCGCGACAAATACCGGTGCGCGATTCATGAGTGAAGCTCCGCTTTGCTTCGCTCATGCTCTGGTAAGGCTGTTTTTTTTTTGTTTGTTTGTTTTTTTGCATTCTTATTTCCTGTCCCTGTGTAGGCTCTTTTATTTTAGGCTATATGACTGTGTAAAGAGCTCAGCAACCCTTTTATTTAAATGTTTAATGTAGGCCACACACAGTCCATTGCATTATGATTGCAAGAAGAATCAACATTGTGAAAAAAAGTGTGCAGTCAAATGTCCCGGTGTGTATGAAGCTTCAACGAGTGTTTTTATCAATATATTTGTTGTACTTTAGTGTTTTCTAGACTCGATATTGTTTATTAAAATAAAAAAAAACACCCTGTTTATGTGATCACCGCCCCCTTTCAGTATTTCACACGCCCCCTCTTCAGGACTCGGCTGGCGCCGGCTCTGGTTTAGTTACAGCCTGTTTAAAATACAGTGTTCATTAATTATCCAGAAAATATTTTTACACTTCTCCTAAAAGGTCTTTAACCTATGGAAGCTCGTTTAAGCCACTGAAAAAAAAAGAAGAAGATTTTTGTGACTTTTTATCTCAGAATTCTGAGTTATAAAGTCACAAAAATCTTCTTTTCTTTTTTTTCAGTGGCAGAAACGGGCTTCCATACTAACCTTATATTTATGGCATTTCTTTGTTAAAGGAACTAACATAAAAAAGCGATGACTGTGTGTTTTTAATGATGACTCGTTTGTTTCACATGAGATCAGTCACGGTCAGAGCGACTCTGTTCTCAGTAAATCTCTGCATGTTCAGTGAGTTTGAGAGTGAACGCAGTTACACATTTTCACATTAGTATAATTTTACATTTTTGTGAACAGGTGATGATGTCACTAGATTTGTAATGAAACACGTAAAAGTCGAGTTATTTTCTTTGCAGGTGGTTGCCGGTCCGTTACAGAATTGGTTTTAAAATCTTACTATGTTTTGCTTTTAAGGCTCTGACCGGATAGGTATCAAACCATCTCCATGACCTTATGTTGAGTGAACAATCATCTGTCAGATGTCTGAGGTCATCTGATCAGAAGTTATTGATGATCCTGAGTGTTTTTCCACTTCTGGACCAAAACTGTGAAATAAACTTCCAGTTTCCCTCAGAGTATTTTCAACCGAATTAATTTGTTGAATTGAATTTGTTTGCACTGCAACTTGTGATTTGATGTTTCCTCAACACTTCCCTGTTGTCACATGTTTATTTTAGTTCAGTTCTGTATTAGTTCTCATTGGTCATCATGGTATCTTAGTTAAGTCGTGTCAGTTCAGTTTAGTAATCATCATCTGTGTATTTAAGTTCCACTTTTCTGTTCTGTTATTGTCTCTGTTAACATCATCCTGCAGTTGACCAAGTGCTTAAATGACAATATAGTGGAATAGAAACACATTTACTGTTATCCTTCCATTGAATCAGCTGATTTTCATATTATTTATTAATATTACAGCTCTGCTGGTGATGTATAGTTTGTGATATCACCTGTGACAATACATAAAGTGTGTCAATAGCCACATATTTAAGTGACACATCAGTTTGCCTTCAGGACGTGAAGCGGTCCATATAAACCTAATCAAAATGCTACTAAAATAATAGCCTAATAATAAAAAATAATGTTAGACTGAATAAGTCAATGCTGACTTTCAGCTATACAAACAAGGCAAGAATTACTGCCTCCTGAATAAAATAGTCCTTGACCCATTCAGCTGTCGAGACATTTACTCTCTGAGTTTTGTTACTCTTTTTATCTCACCTAAACCCTTTGGTAGAAAGTCTGACACTCTAGTGGTGCATTAGATTAATGAAGGGGGTCCATGGAAATGTCTAAAGAAAACCAGAGAGAGAGAGAGAGAGAGAGAGAGAGAGAGAGAGAGAGAGAGAGAGACAGAGAGAGAGAGAGAGAGAGAGAGAGAGAGCAAGGAACCATAGTTCGTTTTGGGAAACGCGCCCCAGAAAAACAGGCCATTACTGAAAGCACCATGGACAGTGGGATGAAATCCAGAACCACCGGACTTGGAAGAGCTGGAACCACTGAGCTAAGGAGCACTGGGACACAGAGCAGAGCTAAAGGCCACCGGAGCTTGAGACTCCAACATGTTTCAGTGTTACAGCCTGTAGTGTTTATTTCATCTGGGCTAACCCATGTGGAGCCTTTAGGAAACTGATTATCTAACTGGACCCCACATGGGTGCTGATTTCATGGTGACTTTAAAGCATATCACTGGTGTGATGAAACATTCCCTGACTGCATAACAGATCATTGTTGTCCATGTTTCATTTGTTCCTCAGAGAAACACTCCCTCCTCTACAAGTTTACAGTCCTGACCAAAGCAGACACATTCCCAGAGTTCAGTGCTGTGATTGTTGCTGATGACAGACAGATCAAACACTTCAGTAAAGAAGAAAGAGTCTGGATTCTGACTGAAGATAACTGGACTGAAGATCCTCCAGATCCTCCTGATACTAGAAACTGGTTCCTACATCAGATGAAGATTCTGTCAAACTGCTCAAACTCTCAGTGTTCTGGTGAGATTCATGATTTACTCTTATTCATTATCAGACATTATATTTACTGTCAGTTCCTCATGTGTGTTCTGTGATTGTAGAGCTTCATGTTCTTCAGAGAATAATTGGCTGTGAACTGGAGAAACTTCCTGATGGATCAGTGAATCCGACTGTCTTTGATGAATATGGATTTGATGGAGAGGATTTTATATCCTTTAATTCTGACACTATGCAGTGGATTGATAAAAACCCCAAAGCCAAAGAAACTAAAGTGAAATGGGATCTTCACACAGGACGAAACCAGTTCATCAAGTATTTCCTCAAGAACTGCATTAACTGGATCTCCAGATTTAACAACACTAAACAGAGTAAGTTCTGATCCGATCACTTTAATGATCTCCTGTATTTTGGTGTGTTTGTCTCTATGGGTTGAAAATCATTTAGGAAATGTTCTTAATGCAGAAGATAATATCAGCCATCATTTGTTTTACACCGAAACCACTGAGACGTAATCAATTTCTGTTCTATGATTTTATTATCTTCTTCTCCAGGTTCTCCAGATGTTCATGTGTCTGCGAGGAAAGCTCCTGATGATCACAGTCAGCTGGTTCTGACGTGTCTGGCCACTGGTTTCTACCCCAGAGATGTTCAGATGAACATTAGATTGAACAGAATTAAACTTGAGGGTCAAACATCTTCAGGAATCAGACCAAATGAAGATGAAACCTTTCAGAGGAGCATCAGTGTGAAGATCAACAGAAACCGTGAAGGATCTTATGACTGTCTGGTGATTCACAGCAGTCTGACAGAACCAGTTACAGTAGAATGGGGTAAATATCACTGTTAATTCAGTCTTGAGTGAATATGAACAGAATTAACTTTATACACTAATAGAACTTCTGCATTAATAGCAAACGAAACGTTAAAGTCTCTCAGTATGTAGAAAGAGAACATGATCACACTGTTTCTGTCACAGACATTTACACTTAAAATACTTTCACTCAGTTCAACAGATAATAATCATTTATAGTGTTTGTGTTTTTCTTCATTGCAGCTGCAAATTGTGCTGACTGTGAAACAAACAGTTCTCCAGTTCATCTAATAATGATATTATTATTATCAGCAGCAGTTCTAGTTCTAGTTCTATCTCTGATTATGACTGTTAAAATCATCCACAAAAGAAGTTTAATGGGTGAGTTATAAATATGAAGCACTGTTGCATTACATGTCTTATTTTTGAATATTCTTCTTTTATAGACATTTCAAAATGTGACTTTTTGTCAGTATATACTGTACCACACTGGAAATATGAACTAAGATTTTAATAAAAAAAAATAATAATTGTTTTTGATATTTGAAATTCATTGTAGTTCATTGACAAACTACACTGCAGGATCCATAAAAACAGAATGGCATTATATCTCTTTTTACTCAAGCTAAAGTTTTGAATCTCTATTTTTTCTAGCTGAGATCAGCAGATATGATGAAAGTGGAGGAAAGATGTTCATTGATGACTGTAATACAGAAATGATGAAGAGATCCGAGCCTCATCCATCACTCACAGGTATCTCCATCATATTCATGGTCAAAATCCAGATCTGAATTCAGTTCAGACTGCAGATATAAACCATCAGTCTAGTGTTTGGATCAGGAGTGTGTGTGATAGACACTGACTGAACCAGAACTTAATTATTTCTCATTTATTTGCATTTAACTTGATGGACACAAACTGCAAGATTATGTATAATGAATGTGAAGTACAACAGCTTGACGGCTATATTTACAAGAACATGATATCTGTATGTGCGTGACATGAAGTTTTAATTCTAATTTGCTGTTTTTTCCTAGATCAGTTCAGCAGCTTCGATGATAAAAATGGACTGGAGAGAATATCGATCTGTGATATAGAGGACAGATGTGCAGTAAAGACGGTAAAGGAAGATCCAGATCTCTGTCATCCAGGGTTTCATCCGAGTTTTCACTCTGGACTGAGACAGGAACAGATGTCTGTAGAAATACAGTTTAATCCTTCACCCATGATCTCTGCTTGTGTGTCACTTCTACTTGAATCATAATACTTATGTTTATGGATACCATAGAAATGAATATTTCGTGAGTTCCTGTCACAAAATTATCTGATTTCTCTTATATAACTGCAATTTTTCCATAGTAAACCTCAAATCCAGCTCCCTACAGCTCACTAAACCGTACTATTACTTGTGTCTTCCTGGGACTGGATTATACCTAATGTTTAGATTTTATTTGTATATATAGACACACATGAATTATGGACAGATATGGACTGATAACAGCCCAAGTTAAACTTGTAAATATTGTGTCGTATTAAGTTCTGCGTGAATCTTGTAAGTTTTATACTGTTTGGTTCTGTCGTCTGTTTTTAACACAGAGATCAGATCCACACTTTTAAGCACTTCCGATGGATAGTTGTTACATTATCATGTGAGATAATATTAATGAAATTTCAGTTTATGGATGAAATATCAGATTGAATTACATTGTGTTTTTACCATTGATGCTGTATCTGTGCCTGTAAATATGTGAACAAAATGAAACGGTGTTCCTCAGGACGTTCCTGAATATGTTATTTTTACTGTAGACTGTGTAACTTTACTGTATCTTATTTGTTCTGAACCTTCTTGTTTTGAGTTTGAAAAAGAAGCATTATTAAAGAACTACTTAAGAAAGCTGATTTTGTTATTTTTTCTTTAGTAAGAATAAAATTGTGTTGCTGTTAATAATTCAAGTGCTGGTCCAGGACCAGTTTAGGACCAGAATAAACCAGCTCAAACCAGCTGCCATGCTTCAAAACATTTAGCTAAATATATGCACTACACTGACAAAAAATAAACGTAAACATGGAAAATATACTGATTCCCATGTATAGGCTACTTTACAGCATTAGGTGAGATTTTTTTTTTTCTTGAGAAAATTTGCTGTGTACTGTACCTGATTTACAGTATATCCAAAATAACATCAAATCAAATTGCAAGCTTGTGAATCGAAGTGTGTGACTGTGGTGTCAGACTGGGAGGAAATGGTGCAAAACAGGAAATAATATGCAATTTCCCCACTGTGGGACAAAAAAGCCTTACTTACTTATAAAGTCCAAACAGGGTGATATTGTGACATACTGTTATACCTCATCTTTCCATTATTGTTCATGTTAGTAGCAACTTGCACTGTTAAACTGCCAGCTGATAAAACCTATGATCCAGGGACCATATTCATAAAACATCTCAGGCTAAATGTAGATTAAAGTCTACTAAGGGCTTTACATATAAATCAAGAATCTGTCATGTATTTTTCAGTTAGACCTCCATCTTCTGACAGAAATAATTTTTCACGTGATGGAAGCCTAGTTGATGAGATCGACTCTGATTGGATGAGACGTGTGAAGGGGCGTGTCCAGATCTGTCTACAGTCAGTTGAAGTCACTTACCGCCGCTTGCTGGAGAGTTTCAGCATTACAAACACTAAACTTCAACCTGTAGATCTGATACGGTTGATTTCTTCCAACATCGTGTGAAATCTGCTCTTGGTCCAGAGTGTTTGAACGTGTGTCTGTTCTGAGAAGAAGTTGACCCTCAGATAACTGTGTTTTTAGAAAGAGATTCAGATTCACAGATGATTCACCTCAATATATGACCAACAAAATGCTCTTCTGCTTCAAGAACACATGAATTTACCTGCTTCATTACACTGATTTAATCCCTCACAACACAATAAAATGACAGGCGGTAAATCTATTTAATTTGAAGTTTTCAACGAGAGTTGGTAATGTGGCAAATACAATTATGGAAAAATATTATAATATGATAAAGGGGAAAAAGCAGTACAAGACGAGCATTTGTGGTTAAAAAGTATATAATTTTATTTATTTATTTATTTTTTTATAAAATGGCCAATGGTTTCTCTAGATCAGACTCTTATTCCTCGTCTGGATCATGTAGAGTCTTTGAAGCTGAAACTGACATTTGGACCTTCAACCCATTGAACCCCATTGAAGTCCACTATATGGAGAAAAATCCTGGAATGTTTTCCTCAAAAACCTTCATTTCTTTTTGACTGAAGAAATAAAGACATGAAGATCTTGGATGACATGGACACGAATCATATAACCGTTTTATATAACAGCAGCAGCATTTCTACTTGTTCTCATTTGTTGGTGGATCGACAAAAAGAAACTGCCAAACAGTGAGTTCTGAATATGATTGTTACCGTTTTAAATTTGTTGTTTTTAAATATTCTTGTCTTAAAGATATTTGTATAATGTATGAAGTTGATCTGGAGAGTCTGACTGTATTCAGACCCCAGAACAGCTTGTTGGTTTGTGGTTTATGGTCACCAATATGAAATAGTAAATAACAGAAAATAACTTTTTTAAGGTTGTTTTAAAAAATTACAAATAATATCTCTACATTAAGTGCTCGGCTGTTAGTTTAAGTATCATGACATTTATTTTCAGGGCTGGGTAGGTTACTTTTAAAATGTATTTCACTACAGATTACAAAATACATGCTTTAAAAAGTCATTTGTAACGTGTTTCGTTACATTACTCAAGTTTAGTAACTTAATCTAAATACTTTAGAATACTTTGGAATACTAATAAGTGTGAAACAAACACAAAAAAGGTCATTGAGAGTTTTTATCTCACAATTCTGACTTTTTCCCTCAGAATTGTGTGATATTTAGTTGAATATACGAGTTATAAAGTCAGAATTATGAGATCTAAACTCACATACTAAATTCACAATTGCAAGAAAAAAGTCAGTATTGCAAGTTTATATCTCCCAATTCTGACTTTATAACTTGCAATAACTTGCAAACTCACAATTGTGAGGGAAAAAACAAATTGTGAGAAAAAGTTGCAGTGACGAGTGAATTATAAAATGACTCACAAAACATGAAAACAGTGGAAAACATGAAACTGAACTCCTCTTTTTCAGACGGTCAGAGTCAGAGAATCACCAATCGCTGTTTAAATGACATTAAAACTCAAAGTAATCACTTTGGTAATCTAAAACACTTTTCAGATGTAACTGTAATCTGATTACCACCCATTAAAATGAAACTGTCATGAAATACAGTCACTCAAATTTTGTATTTAGTTAAATACGTAACTAAGTTACTTGTATTTCGTTACTCCCCAACCCTGTATATTTTTATTATAACAAGTAATTTTAAATTAGAGTAATTCACATTTTTCATACAGTATTTGTTAAAATGTGTGTAAAAATTGCAAAAAATGTAAAAGAATGTAAATAAAAATAATGTACATATGGAGTGGGCTCTTAAAACACAAGGGCTCTTAATTTTAAAATGAAGAGCGCAACACTCACATTTATTTAATTCATTCACAGCTTTTTGAAGATATTAATCACATGAGGCCAAATTCTGATTCGCACAATTGTGGCATCAGCAGTGCTTTGATCTTCCCTCTCATCAAGAGCTCGGGGGGTTTCTGGGAATGATCAGAAGTAGAGCACAACCCACAACCTGATATTAGTCATTTCAGACGAGTTACAGGTCAGTTTACAGGAAGATCTGAACATGACCATCATGATCATTTACACCCGTCAGGACAGAAGTGGTGATTTCATTGAGCTGCTGCACTGAAAACATGATGTTCTTCCTCAGTATTTCTGTCTTGTTTTACAGTACAAACATCTAAACTTTCTTAAATCAGCACTGTAAAAAATCCAACTTGCAAAAAGTTGTAATAACTATCATCTATTAGTTAACTGGACAATAAAACTAAAAAAAAGTTGACTTAACAAGTGGAAATAAGTTGGTTCAAAAATTGTCTGATCAACTTAATTTGAATTGTTGACTGGACATTCACATGCAAGTTTACAAGCACACTTGTTGGTTTGGTAAACCCAACTTGAAAAAGGTTCAAATTACTGGTTTTGTTGTGTTGGTTCAGCAAAAATCTATGTAAAAGTCAGTTTAACTATGTTTAATACATTTATTCAACCTAAACCAAGTTTCTTTCCATAAACTTAAAAAGTTTAGTTTTGTGAACAAGGTTTTGCAAGTTCTAAAAAATCCTAAAAAACTTCTGCCAACTTATTATTTAAGTTAAGTTAGAAACTGCCCTCCCACTAGCAAATACTAATTTTGGAAAATAAAATGCAACCATTTGTTCATGGGACAGTGTAGAAAAATGTTTTTTTTTTTTTTTTGAACTCACCATTTTGGTGGATGGTGTTTCCTTTGCTTGGGCACTTCATTTATATTATTGTATTGTATTGAAATCACAGTTCATATATTTGTATGCAACTGAACTTCACAATCCATATATATAATGATATATATATGAATAACATGACCATCTTAATTTATGCCAGTTAATGATCATTTAAAAGTTAACGGTAGCACTTATAAACACACAAACAGTTGGAAACTTAAGTGGGTTGATTATCAATCATCAATTTGTGACAATATTGTGTCATTGACTATACTTGAGTCACACAGACTTCAACATTCAGCATGCTAAACACAACCATGGTAACAATTAAATTACAGAGTACCAATTTCCAATTGTATTTTTTCGTTCACTCAACTTCAGACATTGAGTTCTACAGACCAAAAAAGTTGAATTGGCTCAACTTAAAAAGGCTTGTTAAAAAACAGTTGCACCTCTCCGCAAAACTAACAATCTTAAGTTAACCCAATTAAATATTTTTTGTATGACTGACAACTTAATTTCAGTCAGTATAACTGTTTTTTACAAAAGTTGAGTAAACTCAAAAAAGCTGTGCAGCGAGTTGCCTTGAAATTTTAAGTTAAGTCAACTTTTTATTTTTTACATGAAGATACATTTACTGGAGAAGAAAAATGACTGAAGATATGAAGTGTTTTCTGAAAAATGTATCAAAATAAATCAAGAAGAAATATCTGCAGTGAGTCCAGAGAAATGCACTTAATTCAGAGAAAAACAAGAATCTTTGGCAGATATTTGTTCTCGTTTTAAGCATAAACTTGCTCAATTTTGATACATTTGTAAGTGAATTAGCTCAAATGAAATAAATAACTTGCAGGGAATTTTAAAAGAGTCACTTATTTTATGACCGAGCAACTGAATCGTCCAGCGTTCATTTCCACGGGCCGTATATTAAGCGGATATAAGCGGTTCTCAGACGGAGCGGAGCCGCCAGTGTCTCTGATCTCGGGTCCTGCGTGATGATTTGGGTTGGGATGAGTTTTGTATGGAGTTATCTTTGAACGAATCATTTGGAAGATTCATTTGTCAGGTTCGTCCTCAATTCCTACACATTTGACTGAAAACTTTATATCTCATATCCAGTAAATGTTTCTTGATTTAAGTGTTTAGATGTTCGCACTGGAAAACAAGACAGAAATACTGGCCTGTTGCAGTGTATGAACTAATATTCAATATCTAAAGCACGTTTATGACGCCAGTTGCTCGTTATATATCGTTATAAGCTTCAGGGAAAATAAATAACATTCAGATGCAAATGTACAAGAAAATTCCAGAGACCCAGTGTGAACTTACAGTATTATAAAGATATAAAACTCTTCATGTACAGGATGATTATGAGTGATAACTCTACTAATGACTTGAGTCTGAACAACAGCCTGAACAACTTCTACTGTCACTTTAAAAATAATGGAGCAGTTCCAGCATCACCCCGTGATGGAGCTAAAAGTCCATGAAAACACTGAACATAACTGCGATATCATTGTTGTAAGACTTGATTTTCTTTCTAAGACAGAAACTGAGAACAAACACCCTGCAATAAAACAATAAAACTCACTAATCTGGAGAGAAGAGCTCAAAGAAATTGCGCAGGACTTGCTCCAGACTTCTCTCCTCGCTTTTCTAGGCAACTCCAACTCCAACTCTCTCTCCTTCCCTCTGACTCAAGACACTGAAAGTTCACTAAGAATGACTATACACATATGATGTCTCTAGTGTCTCTTCTGTTTTTCCCCTGACATGTTTGGTGTCACTTTAAATGTCTCAGTTTCTCAGCAGTCACTTGTTATTATGAGAAAGATTGAACACGTATGAGAATTCTGTTCTGCTTTATGGATGGAGTCTCTTCAAGATATCTGATAATCCTCTCCTCTCTCCCAAACCAGGTGTTGATGTAGTAAATATTTACAATCTTTTTGTTCTGGTCTGGATATTTAAGGGAAAATTCAGAGCAGAAATTTGGGAAATTCTATAGCCAGAAACAGTGATGAAGAACACTCTGTGTGTCGCTGTCAGGTGTTCTTACTCAGTCATCTTTGAGCAATTGATCTCATGTCTTTATTATGTCTGAATTGGCTTCTAATTGTTTAATTATGTAATTTGTAATAATACATTTTTACCTGAATTCCTGCTCTGAATTCTTGTGCAGCTGGAATAAAATCAGAAACCAAAGTTTTATCAAGGTAAACTTCAGGGAAAAGACATACGCAATATACCATCACACAGTCCGCCGGAATCCGCCGTTGGGGTGTTTGTGAATGTGATTGTGTTTTTATGAAGCACATTCACACTGCAGCTGAAAACAGTGACCAATCAAATCTGATTCAATTGACTTTCTTACTTCACTTTTCATCATTAATTCCTGATGGTCGAAATGAAATGATGTCCCACATGTTAATAACTCTTGATCTTTGTTGTGGATCAATTGAAGGTTCATGTAAATCTGATCAACATGATATTGATCTGCTTATTCCTGTTTTACAAAGAGAAAGAATAAAGACAAGATCAGTGGAGTGAATCTGAGGATCTGCTGCATCTCATCATGTCTTCATGACTCTCGCTCGGGTATTGATGAACTCACAGATGTTATTAGAAGATATATTTGCTTTTCTGAAGACATTAATGAGTATTTTACATTTTTCTTTTACTCTACTTGATCATTTGTAAGTCATGAAACAACTGCTAGAGGTAACAGGACATTACTTTCTTTATTTATTTACTTGCTTTCAAAGGTTTATTTTTGGCATTTTTTAATGAGGGGACAGTGAGTCGACATGAAGCAAAATGGACTAGAGAAAGGGGCGACTAGAACTCAGGTCACCCGTACATAAATGAAACTTCATGTCATCGCAGATTAAAACCTATGAATGAATTATTATAAGGGGAGACTCAGCACTCAAGGCTCTATCTCATGTTTCTTCAATGATGAACAGTTTTTGGGTGGATTGATGGAAACGGCCATTTTAGGATTGTTAGTGATTTAGGAGTCCTCTTGACTTCTGACGTTTCACAGGTTTAGGAGTTTGTTTTTGTCTTTAGGTGTTTTGTGAATATTGCTCAATAGCATTAACATCTCATAATGAAATGTTTTGAGGAAGATAAGAGAGGAACTCATTTTGGCCTTGATCTTAATTTGGTTTGGGTTTTAGACTTCTTGACTGAAAGAAGAAGTCAGTGATGGTGAACGGCAGACTCTCTCAGCTCCTCTGATAACAGTTGAGGTTCTCCTGCTCTGTTTTTCTGCTTTATGATTTCTTTTTCAAATAACTGCTCAACCATATATAACAGGGTTTTTTTTTAAGTTCACGTGACACAGTCATTGTGGGAGTTTTGGAAAATGATGTCTCATGCAATGACTCAGTTGTTGATTCGATAAAATGCTGTGATGATGCTTTTACCGCTGAATGAATCTAAGAGATGATTATTGATTATTGATTTTAGATCAGAAGCTCACTCATTAAGAGTCAGAAGGTGCAGTGTGTGAATAGTTATTAATATTTGGCAGTTATTAACAATAAACCGCACTTTGATGTAAACACAGAAGCTTGTGTGAAAGGAAGAGCAGCACATTTACTGTCTGAGAAAATTAAGATCATTTAATAGAGACTTTGATGAAACTGTTCAGTCAATGTTGTCCTTTCCCAGGATCTTCTGGTTCAGTAATCTGAATATGAAATACAAAAATGCATTTCACAGAATAATCAGAAATAGACAGTGACTCCTAGAGTTCTCTAGAATAATCAATACCAATATCTGTGCTTTCTGCAGTCGGATTGTTCACAGTCTTAAGGGAAATGTTTCGAGTATAGGCTACCCTTTCTCTTTTCATGTATTATTTGTACAAATTTATTTTCTTTTTGTTATGTTGTGTTGTTCAAACAAACTTTTTATTAAAAGTTACTGGACAACATAAAAACAAGTAGAGAAGATGTTTCAGTAGTTGACTAGCAAATTAGTTTTTAAAAATACTTCATATTTTTGTTAAATTTCAATCAAAATGTTTGAGAATGAGAAATGAAACTGATCTGATTCAAGAATCACAGTTACTGAATTCAGATCAATATTATTAATCTTTAACACTCTTAATAAATGAAGTTCACTCAGTTTAATCGATGCTCCTCCTCCTCCATTCACAGCCTTCAACACATTTACACTCTGATCTGACAGAAATATATATATATATATATAATATATATAACATTAACATTTAAGAGAGTTTATAATGTTTTGAAAAAAAGAAAAAGAAATAGGCTAATACTGTTGGCAACGATTTTAAAAACTTTGTAACTGGGTGTTAGCAGTGATGAGTGCAAAACGAAACCAGGATCAGTTCAGAGGTTTTAGTGTGACAAGATGACCGTCTCTGCGCGCGTCTGAAATATGAACAGAATAATAACGGTATGATAACAGAATCATGTCTCAATCGCTCTGGTTTAGAAACATGTTGTTCATAAATGAAGTTCTGGTTTGGTTCATGTTTCTCTCTTGTCTCAGTGAAGCTCATCAAGGTAAGAACATGTTCATTTGTTTCACTTCTGATCCGCTGTTTCTTCTCCTGTTTCAACCTTTGAGTTTGAGTCCAGAGTCATTCAAATCCTTTCAACAACCATATTTAATATATTTTATATTATATATTATATTATATTATATTATATTATATTATATTATATTATATTATATTATATTATCGCTTCACACACAGTGTGTTAGTGTTTGTTGTGAGACTGCTTCAGGAAAAAACGCGTCAGGTTTATTAAAGATAGTTTTGGTTTGATATTCAGATTTGGCTATAAATCCGCAGTTCGCGGTCAGAAGATGTTTCATCCGAAGTTTTGTGTTTAACTTATGAGAAAATTCTGAATATCGCATAAAATATTTGCGAATAAAGCAGTTTCCATACAGTGAGTCAAAGAACAAAAACTCACTTCCTGATAAACTGACTCTAAAGTAACAAATAAGTAATCAGTAACAAAATGAAAGTTTCCGCATCAGAATCCACTGAATATAATAATGTTCAAATATAATAAATGATTTGGCGCGCGGAGGAAACATCTGTCACGTGATCTTCCGTTCAGATGCAGGTGTTTGTGAACTCAGTCTGTCGTTAAAGTGGTTCAGTATAATTCTCTCACACGACTATTTTCAGACATTACACACCGTTTTTAATGCGATATCCCAAAATGCGCACAAAAATAGATAGATGGAAACATAGCTAGTTTTCTCACTGCTCTGTCCTCTTTTTCTTCTGTAATAATGACAAACAGGAAGTGCTGATGAATAATGATCCATCCATTAGATAAATCAGCTTATGTTTAAACATGATCATCCAGTCGGGCCTTAACTTCACTAATATAATTTCACGAGTTCACACTTACAAATAATCAGATTGAGTAGTTAGTATGCATATTTGGCGTGCTGTGCGAGGAGAGGCTCCGAGCTCGGTATTTGGCCCGAGCCCCGAGTACTCCTCCCGTATTCTGGTTTAGGAAATAACCAGGCCAGTGTGAGGAGACGGGGTGGTGGAGGGATGCTGAAACTTTCCAAAAGCGTAGGTGAGTCGACTGCATCAATATATATAGGTCTCAGCTTATGCTGATTGGGCAGACATGATGATTGCTGATTAATGACAGGTGGTTGGAGTGAAGAGATGATTAGTTAGATCATTTGAACGTGCTCCTCCCGAATTTTGTTAATAAAACATCATGTGTGAAATGTTTCACTGTACAGTTTTTGATCAGTTATCCCTTCCCCGATTCCTTAACTTCACTCTTCTGATTTGTGGAGTCTCACAGTAAAAATTTAATGAATTAACCCTTCTTTGAGTCTTCAACTTCACCATTCGTGAAATCTCTCACAGTCAGTTAACATGTTAATGTGAGAAAATCACATTACCAAAGTTTTGGACTTCTTTGGTATTTAAGAAATCCCAGCCTTGAACTTTTTAAGATCCATATAAGATCAGGGTGTATGATCACATGGCACACTTCTGTTGTGTGTGTGTGTGTGTGTTTTCATTGTTGTCCATGTTTCATTTGTTCCTCAGAGAAACACTCCCTCCTCTACAAGTTTACAGTCCTGACCAAAGCAGACACATTCCCAGAGTTCAGTGCTGTGATTGTTGCTGATGACAGACGGATCAAACACTTCAGTAATGAAGAAAGAGTCTGGATTCTGACTGAAGATGACTGGACTGAAGATCCTCCAGATCCTCCTGATTCTAGAGACTGGTTCATTCATCAGATCCAGACTCTGTCAAACTGCTCAAACTCACAGTGTTCTGGTGAGATTCATGATTTACTCTTATTCATTATCAGACATTATATTTACTGTCAGTTTCTCATGAGTGTTCTGTGATTGTAGAGCTTCATGTTCTTCAGAGAATAATTGGCTGTGAACTGGAGAAACTTCCTGATGGATCAGTGAATCCGACTGTCTTTGATGAATATGGATTTGATGGAGAGGATTTTATATCCTTTAATTCTGACACTATGCAGTGGATTGATAAAAACCCCAAAGCCAAAGAAACTAAAGTGAAATGGGATCTTCAAACTCGACGCAATACATTCCTGCAGTATTTCCTGAAGACCTGCATTGACTGGATCTCCACATTTAACAACACTAATAAGAGTAAGTTCTGATCAGATCACTTTCATTTATTTCTTGTGTGTGTATGAGAGAGAAAGTGTGTGTGTAAAAGTTCAGGAGATTGTTTATAATTCATCATTATTGAAAAATAAATACAAATGAGTTTAAAGTAAAAAATGATTGAGAAATGTTGATATATCCTCATTTGAGTGTTTTATTTAACAGAGTTTGTTTGTGTAGGTCAAACATCAGCATCCTTTTGCACTATGAAACACTTTTAATTTAGTCTGAATTATGAAAATGTGTTCAAATATATGATTGTGATCATTTACATTTACATTTACATTTAGTCATTTAGCAGACGCTTTTATCCAAAGCGACTTACAAGTGAGGAAAACAAACAAGCGATTCTTCATGAATTGGCAAATAACACAGGAAGTGCTCACAATACAAGTTTCATACATTGCTCAGTACCATAAGCTAGAGTAGGAAGGGAAAAAGGGGGAAGGATAGGGTTTTTTTTTTTTTTTTTTTTTTTTATGAGGGGATCAAGTGTTCACGGAAGAGGTGAGTTTTCAGCTGTCTCTTGAATATTGCCAGGGAATCTGCGTTCCTGATGAAAGTAGGGAGATCATTCCACCAGCAGGGAGCAGTGAAGGAGAATGTTCTGGAGAGTGATTTTGTGCCTCTCTGTGATGGTACCACAAGTCTTCGTTCCTTTAGCGATCGCAGGCTTCTGGTGGGGACGTAGCGTTGTAGCAGTGTGTGGAGGTAGGAAGGTGCAGAGCCTGTGGTGGATCTGTAAGCAAGCATCAGCGCCTTGAACTTGATGCGAGCAGCAAGGGGTAGCCAGTGCAAAGAGATGAAGAGGGGCGTGACGTGGGCTCTCTTAGGCTCGTTGCAGACAAGACGTGCAGCAGCGTTCTGGATCATTTGAAGAGGTTTGATTGCACTTGACGGCAGACCAGCCAGAAGAGCATTGCAGTAATCAAGCCTTGAAATGACCAGGGCCTGGACAAGCAGTTGTGTTGCGTGCTCAGTCAGGAAGGGACGGATTTTCCTGATGTTGCAAAGTGCAAATCTGCACGACCGCGCCGTCTTTGAGATGTGGTCACTGAAGGTCAGTTGGTCATCGAAGATAACTCCAAGATTTCTGGCCGACTTTGATGGGGTAATGGTGGTTGTACCAAGCTGTATGTTGATGTCATGTTGAAGAGTAGGAGTGGCAGGGAAGACTAAAAGCTCAGTCTTTGCCAGGTTGAGCTGCAGGTGGTGTTCTTCCATCCACGTCGAGATGTCCGCCAGACAGCTTGAGATTCGTGCAGCTACTGTGGAATCATCTGGTTGGAAGGACAGGTAGAGTTGTGTGTCATCAGCATAGCAGTGGTAGGAGAAACCATGTGCCTGTATGATGGGACCCAGTGACGTAGTATAAATGGAGAATAGGAGGGGACCAAGAACTGAACCCTGAGGAACCCCAGTGATCAGTTCATGAGGTTTGGATACCTCCCCTCCCCAGGCAACTCTGAAAGACCTACCTGTGAGATAGGACTCAAACCACTGAAGCGCAGTACCTGAGATGCCCAGTGACGAGAGGGTGGACAGAAGAATTTGATGGTTTACGGTGTCGAAGGCAGCAGATAGATCCAGTAGGATGAGAACAGATGATTTGGAGCCAGCCTTAGCAATCCGCATTTACTGGCAAAAAGTTTTTAATGAATGTGAAGAATATAATAGTTTTACACACTTTCTTTCTAAAATTGTATGTTAATTTTATTCTTCTTCTCCAGGTTCTCCAGATGTTCATGTCTCTGCGAGGAAAGCTCCTGATGATCACAGTCAGCTGGTTCTGACGTGTCTGGCCACTGGTTTCTACCCCAGAGATGTTCAGATGAACATTAGATTGAACAGAATTAAACTTGAGGGTCAAACATCTTCAGGAATCAGACCAAATGAAGATGAAACCTTTCAGAGGAGCATCAGTGTGAAGATCAACAGAAAGCACAGAGGATCTCATGGTTGTCATGTCATTCACAGCAGTCTGACAGAACCAGTTACAGTAGAATGGGGTAAATATCATAAATTCAGTCACATACAGTATTTATAGCAGGAGAACATGATAATGCTGGAGTGAATTAATGTTTCTCACCACAAACAAATACATTTAAAGTGTCTCAACTCATTTCAACTGTTCATAATGTTGATTAAAAACATTTATAATAATTTTGTTTTATTTTTTCATCCTGCAGATGGAAAATGTTCTGATTGTGAAACGTATCATATATGGATTGTTATAGTAGCAGCTCTAGTTTTTAGTGTAATTTATGTGATTATGATTGTGACTGTAACTGTTTGCTGCATCTACGAAAGAAGAAGGTCAAATGGTGAGTTATAAATATGCAACATTGTTGTAAATATCCTTGTTTTCATTTTTTTTAATGTATGAACAAGCAATGGACCGTTTTAACTGTACACACCATGTGACAGTAGAAATCTGAGAATATTCTGCATCTGAACATAAAAATTATGACATTTAATATATTAACATGCAGTTCTATATTTACAAAAGCAGGATATCTGTATGTTCTCAAGCTCAAGTTCTTATATAATGTTTTATCTTTTCTAGCTCAGAGAGAAACGACAGAGGAGAATAATACTGTGACGACAGAGAGATCTGATCCTCTTCTCCACACACAGGTCTCTACTTCACATTTATTGAATCATAATTCAGTCCAAAGATTCAAAAAGCAAGAGTGTGATTTCTTCACCTGGAGAAATCATGGAAATTAAAATCTTAAAACTTTAGAATCTAAGATCTAAAATAATTACAAATTGCAATAAAAAAAAAAAACCCTCATAATCATGACTGACTAGAAAAGTTATTGCTAATAAAAAGCACAAACCTTAAAGATCATTCAGTTATTGATCCAGGATTAACTGTGGAATGTAAATATTTAAATTATTTTATTTGATCATTTTAAATTTTAGTTTCTGTAAATGAAAAAGTGCTTCAAATGAAAAAGTGTTTAAATAGATGGAGAACTGCAGGATTATGGGCTCTGATTAGAAATGAAATGTTTTTCATTTTCATTAATTCTGAAGAGGAACAGTACGCTGTTTTAAATTTTTAACTTTTTATAATGTCTGTTTATTAGTCAGCTCTAATTTAATACTACTAATAATAATGTTTTGTTTATATAGCGCCTTTCAAGGACCGAAGAC
Source organism: Zacco platypus (assembly GCA_038088235.1). Lineage (NCBI taxonomy): Eukaryota > Metazoa > Chordata > Actinopteri > Cypriniformes > Xenocyprididae > Zacco > Zacco platypus. The sequence continues at coordinate 1,467,813 of CM076071.1, forward strand.
ACTTTACACAATATTAGCATATAACACAAATAATAGAGATATGCAAGCAATGAACAACAAAAAGAGAGGCAGACAGCAATTACAAAAAAGGGAGACGTCCTTTAACAAAACAGCTTGAATAAATACCTTCCCAGTTCTGTCTTAAAGTTCTGGAGTGAAGTTACAACACTGAGGTTTTAAGGCAGTTTTTTTCCAGAACTCACCAGACAGTGCAGTTTGAATATGGATAGTACAAGTGAGTTGTCAGAACTAGATCTATGAGTGAAGACAGAAAAATATGGATAGTTAATTCTGCTAGATATGAGTGTGTTAAACCCTGACAGACCTTCAAAACTAAGACAAGTATTCTAACCCGAGTCCAATAATCAATGTGGATCCAGTGTGATTGCTGAAGGACGGGACTGATGATGTGAGCGGATTTTGTGTTAAATATAAGTAGCCTACATGGACAGCTGATTCTTGTACTACTTCAAGGCTTTAGTAGATCACAGAAGAAGTTACAGTAGTCCAGATGGGAGGAGATGAGGGCATGGAGACAGTCTCAGCATCTTGAGCAAAAACACATACGGACAATGTTGTGAAGATGGAAAGAACATTATTTAATAAGATTACTGACATGCAGTTCAAAAAATAATTCAGGATCAGATAATTCTCCCAGACTTCATATATTGGATGAAGGTCAAACCAAGACTCCATCAATATGAATGAGGGTCGACTAACATGAGTTCAGTTTTAGTCAGTTTAAGATCTTTAAGCCAAGAAGTGGATGGGGTGGAAAAACAGAATTGGGCAGCAAAATAGATTTGTGTATCATCAGTGTGAATGTGAAAATGAAGAATGATCTGGATCATGACTGTCTGCTTATTATGTTTCTGTAAGAAATATGAAATTAGATATTTGACAGTTTAATGAAACATTTAAGGATCAAGAACACTAAATATTTGAGATCTGTGTGACAATATTTTTCTCTGATGTTGTTTCAGGCAAACGGACATGATGATTCAGGAAATGGCGTATTATTGCAGTAAAACTTCAGAGGATTGAAATGCTTCTGGACACACTGACCACTGTGAAATTACACACTGAAATGGACACGTTTATTTCCAGGGATTTCTTGAGCTAAATGAAAACAATAATTCTGTAGTGATGAATGTGAGACTGCACTTTTGCATTAATGTTTACTCCACTAGCAAAAATAATAATCCATGATAACATTTCCATGACTTTCCAATTTAGAGAGTGATCTAGAGATTAATTACAGCGTCAGAAGAGAGAAAGATGTCAGATTTGCTGTCTCTCTCTCTCAGATGTTGTGTCAGAAACACTTTGAAATGTAGATCATGAGACACAATGATGAAGCACAAATAGAGATCTTCTGAAGCTCGTTGTGTTTTGTCTTCCGGTTTATATTTCCACAGCATGAAGGTAAGATCTTACGGATTTATGAATGAACCGCTCGTTTTAAAATCTTCCCGCTCTACTGATATTTGTTATGAATCAGCTTCAGACTCTACAATGCTCATGATGACTGTAATTAAAATCTACTTCAGCAAAGATCTTAAACTAGATGGAACTGGATTAAATATTTTGACTGTTGCGATTCCAAATCAGTTTAATGACCTGTAACTCTGCCTGAGTATCGGACAAGTGTTCACTGTTGGCCAGAGGAGAACTGGCCCCCCGACTAAGCCTGGTTTCTCCCAAGGTTTTTTTCTCCATTTGTTGGAGTTTTGGTCCTTTGGCTTGCTTAAGTTGGGAACACTTGCTTGATATTCAGCAGTGTTTTTGGTGTCGTTGTATGTGAACTGAGCTGAGCCGGACGATTACGTCACTGTTTTCTCCAGTGCTGATATACCTAAATTAACTAATAACTAATAACTATTGATCTTTGCAACGGAATGAATCAATAATATATAGAATAAGCTGCACAATGACACCATTTTCTTTGGGAGCTGCAGTGCAGCCAAAATTATTTGACAATCATTAATGTAAAGCTGCTTTGCCACAATTTGCATTGTAAAAAGCGCTATATAAATAAAGGTGACTTGACTTGATTTATTGATGGGCCTTTTTTACTGGAAAGTCCAGATCTGCAGTGATGCATAAAACCACTTCCTACAAGGTAAAATTGAAAGCATATACGAGGAAACTGTTACTGCTTGTGGCTTTTCAGGTGTTAGTACCCATATGACTGAGGTTTGCTTCCACAATAAAACAGTATGAGAGTCTGATGAAAGGTATGTTTTGCTGCATAGAAGTTCCTCTCTGCCTATCATTGGAACACGGTGTGCAGTTTTCCACAGGTTTCAAGGACCAACATCATAAAATCTTAAATCTTAGTATGCTGGGTCACGTTTGTTCTGATTGGTACAAAATGCGAAATGGTGTTAAGTGCAAATAATAAAATGCAACTATAGCTGCATACATTACTGGTCAAAAGTTTGGTTTTGGTAAGATTCTTTCTTCTTTTTTTGAAAAGTCTTGTATGCTTGACATGGCTGTATTAATTGGGTAAAAAAAAACAGTAAGATTGATCAATATTATTACAATTAAAAATTTTCTTGTGTTGCTTAATATTTTTCTAGGGAAACAATGATGCATTTTTTCAGGATTCTTTGAAGAACAGAGAGTTAAAAAGAACAGCATTTCTTTAAAATTGTAACGCCGGGGATGCAGACAGGAGTCGCAGGTAACAAATAACAAGCAGGTTTATTAACATGAGAGCAAACACGTAACAGTGTGCTATGCACAGACAATTGCCGACCAAGGATGAGACTAGGGGAGGAACTTAAATACACACAGATGACGAGGGTAAAACGGAAACAGGTGATGACAATCAAACTAATTACACAAGGTGAAGACTAGAACTAACATGACAAGACAGGACTAGATGGCATGTGACAGAAATAGAGATATTTAGTAGCATTATAAGTAAATTTCTGTCACTTTTGATCAATTTAATGTCTTTTCTGAATAAAAGTATTTTCTTTCCAAAAGGGAAAAAAAACTTATTGAACCCAAACTGTTCAGCAGTGCTGTAATATAGTTCGGATGGCAAAATTATAGGCTTCTTTCAGTCCAGGTGCAGGATAAACTGCTAAATATAATGGGTAGGAATAAATATATGACCCAGAGTACATTAAATACTCTCCCAATGAGGATTAATATGGTTTGTCTGAGGTCTATTATTGGCTGCCGAAAGCATGAAACCATCAGAATAGAGGCCTTTAGAAACTAAACTCTCAATAATTGTGCATATTATGGGGTTCATCATAGCTGTAGCTTGACATTTGAGCATAACTCAGAATCAAAACCAGAAGAGAGTGGCAGAGGTAAAATTAATATTACATAATTTAAATAATATTAATAGAAATTACTATAGGGATGCAGCGAAATAAAAATTCTGGGCTGAAACCAAAGATTCTGGATGTACTCTAAAACCGAAGGCAAAAATGACCCTTTTTCCTAATAATTAGTAATTTCTTATTTTAAATATTTGGGTTTTTTTTTTTGCGTGATTGTATTAATATCAGACTTTTCATTTTAATTTCAACAATTTTATTGAATCTGAATTTAAAAAATACAAAGCAATAAAATAAAATATCCTCTTTTACTGAAAAACCAGAAATTCAAATAGAAAAGAACTACAATGTAAAACCTATAAATTTACAGCAACTTACTGGCAATTTTGGTTGCAAAAAGAACTGTAAAAGCTGATCTTGTTTTGCTGCTTTTACAGGTGTGCTGTATTTTTTACAGTATAACTGTAGTTGATGATTTACAGTATCTTGTAAATTTACAGGCTTATTGGCGTGGCAACCAAAATTGCCAGTAAGTTTTTGTAAAGTTTACAGTTATTTTTACAGTGTGCTTTTTTAACCTTATTGATATATGAATATGAATTGGTATTGTCACAATACTGGCATTTCTAACTTAGATATGATATTAATATGAAGAACAGATTTTAAATTAAGCCTTTAATTACATTTTATTTATTTGTATTTCAATAATCTCACCTAAATGTTTGTTCACAGAGAGTATGATGGAGTAACTGCTGCAAAAATCCACACACAACACTGAAATAAATTTACAAAAAATACAAATAAACAGTAATGGATACAATACTTTAATATCATAAAATTATATGTTATATTACATATTTAAAATAATTTACATTTTAAATTACTATATTGTATATACATAAAAACAAGTTTAACTACTTTAATTCAAAATAATTACAAATGTCAAGTTATTTCATATTTAAAGATTCATAATGAATATGAAACATTTTTTGATTAAAAATTTTGAGGAAAATCTTTTTCTCTGCAAAAGCAGATTCAGTTTCTCCAGGAGACGATCAGATCAAGTCAGTCTGGTTCCTTCACTGATCGTGGTCGTCCTGCTCATGTCTCCTCTACTGTGTGTCCATCAGTGACTCTGAACACTGGTTCAGTTCAACATGTTACACAAACACACACAAACACACACTGAATGAGGGCGGGATGATCTGACCGGATCCCAATCCACAGATCACAGCAGTCAAGCTCTTCTTCATAATCTCCAATACATACATACAATATATATGTCAATAATATTAAAAGTGTGTCAAAAACAGGAAACATCAAAGTTGTGAACTGAGCTGTGACACTTCCTGAGCCCGCTTCCTGTCTCTGCACCTCCTGTATGGTTTTGTTTTTATTGATTAACGGTCGTTTATTTCAGATTTAAATATACATGCAGCAGTAAATGGTTCGCAAAAAACTCTGGTGAAACACGTCATCTCATGCCTCTAGTGATTTCCCCACCCCCTCTGTCAGTCTGTGGCGACTTTGACATTTGAAAGTTTTACCTCTGATGTCTGTGTGTTTCTGCAGATGTGAATATGAACCTCCGTTCGGGAAGCTGAAGGAGCATCCGTGTGTGGAGAGCATGAAGGATGACGTCATCAGAGATCGACTGAGACCAGAGATACCGGCCAGCTGGAGCAACCACACGGTAACTAGTTAAACTAGTCTGAGACGCTTGACTAGCAGCGTAAACCTGGGCTTCTGCAGAGAGTAAAATCAAGACTGTTTTACACCTGCACAAGTAAAATTATGAATATATGTTCCTCAAGATGAATGTTTCAAAAAGAACACTTTACAACCCAACAAACACATTTACGTTGTGTCAACGTCGCTGCCACGTTCCATTTTTACTGTGGCAACGTTGACTGTCTACGTGCTCGCGACATTGTAGCAACGTTGAATTGTAAGACGCTAAAGGGCTGCAGCAACATTGTTGCGCGACATTCAGCAACTGCAAGAAGACGTTCCGACCACATTTATTTTTACGCCAGATTATAAATATTATATTACCTTTTCTGCGTCTTATTTTTTTATGTATTTTTTTTTTTGTGGTCAATCTCTTAATAATCATACACAAGATGAACATGTAACACTTTTTTAAATACTGTTAATCATTAATTGTTATTTTTAATGTAAAACCAGCTATGAAACTTTAAAGAGGAAAAATGCCATACAAGTTCATATAATCCAACTTTATTAAAACATTGCATACATATAATTACACTACCAAAACATACATTTGAAGGAAAAAAACGTTAATATAGAGTACATTAATTATATTAAGCTCAAATATAATAGACTACAAATAAAAAAGCATAAAAAGAGCATTTGAGAACATTTGTTGAACAAAATAAAAGCAGCTGAAACAGTCATCAGGTCACCGGCTGATGAGGCCGATCGGGACTGGAGAACACGGCGGACAGGAGCGCAGACGAGAAGGTCGGTAGACAGTCCAATAAAGAGAAACAAATCCAGTGGGAAAGGGCAAGCTTATAACTTTTGGCATAATGTTAAAACACTTCATCACATGACCAGTTTAACGCCTTTTCCTAAATAACGATATCTGAATAGGCCTTCTGAAAGTAATATAATTAACTTAGCATTAACTTACACCAAACCCGATCGCAAACTACTCGGTATGTGAATTATCAGCTATTCTGTCCACTCAGTTTATTCAGTTTATTAACAGAACAAATAAATCTCACATTATACATGAAAACTGTAGGTTTTGTTTGGATATTTACATATCTTATTTATCTAAAAGAGAAATCATAAGCAATACTCACGTATCCTGGCTTGAAGAAGAATAACGGCCCAACGGTCTGTTAAAATTTAAGATGCGCTTCAGAACAGTGACGAGTACATGTCGTACAATGGTTGTCCAGACAGCCTAAGCACAACCTTCAGCGATGGTCCTGAACCGTGGTTGAATGGCAACATTGTGACAGCACAGTAACAACCTTAACGACACAATGTAGAACCAACAACCTTTTAGCCATGTTGTTACAACGTTGAGGCAACGTTCTGTGTTTGTTGGGTACCCAACTTGTTTTCAACCCAAGGGCTGGGTAAATGTAGGACAGAACACATGTTGGCTTAATAGCATAATGGATGGATTAATTTTTACTATAATACTAGCTTATTTCTTTTTTTTACTTCATACCTGAATTAATGTTTACGGATTAACTTAAATCCTCTAAACTGTTTTAAATACTCCACACAACCACTGATGATAATTCCTTTATCATGTTTTATGGTATAGCATATTTTATAGTTTTTAATACATATTTCCTATATTTAAGATCATTTAACAAATATTAGAAGTAAAAAATTCAAGTAATCGAACAGTTTCAGTGGTCCCGTTTCCACCGTAACGGCGCTGGATCTCGTCCCGGAGATGACGCGCGTTCGGCGGGAGAACTGATAACTTTAGACCGCCGCCTGCGTTTCACTCGACGTGGCCGAAATATGCCGTGACTGACTCCATAACCTGTCCGTAAATAATCAGTGTGCAATTCTGAGAACAGATTTTAACATCCTAAGTGTTTATATTCTGTATCTTTTTGAATAAAATCATGCATTATTAGGCATCACTCGTTTAGGAGACTCACATCACGTCTCTGTATGTTGCTTGGCATAAAATTAAACGATATACAAAACAATAACAAATTTTTAGATCAAATAAAATGTACACAAAGTTGTGTTTTACCGAAGAGCTACACTGATCTCTCCTGAAGGGGGCGCTAAAAGCCCGCGATAAATTACTCAAACACTGGGTTATCACATCTGACCCAGGAGCTGGGTAACACAAAAACTACCCAAACACTGGAAAAACCGCTTCCACACGCTTGTTTCTCTAGTTTATAGGGGCTTATAAATGTCTATGCCTTCATTAGACTTTTTAAAATGAAAATATAAAAATGTTGCTCGATGTTTATAGATGCTTTCAATGTAAATAACTGGAAATGTTTAATAAACAGATTATATGAAGCTACGGTCGTGTTTAGGGGTGATGGGAGAAATGAAGCTTTTCAAAGCTTCGAATCAGTTGAATCAATGGCTTCACGATGTGATTCACTGTTCGAAACGCCACTCGCTGGTGACCCCTGCTGGTCAGGACCGCGAATGAGGCCAAACATGCAGAAAAACACCTTTTACAAACCCATTGCAAGCGTTTTATTGAAAATAAAATCTATAAAATACAATTAAATAAGCATTTTGTCAAATAAGATTACACATCAAGCGTCTTCATAATATGTATTTTTTTTAATCAATTTTCTGGGCTTGTTTTAATTTACCTTTATTTCACCAGGAGAAAAAGACTCACTGAGATTAAAATCTCTTTTGCAAGAGTATCAAAAGTAGACTGTAAAAAAGCCACAGATTTCTGCTTATATGAAGCTGAACAAAATATACAAGTTCAGGGATCAGAAACATAATGTTTTTAAATGCAAATGCATGTATAATTGTGTGCATTTTAAAAACATTATATATTAAGTCATAAAACCTCTGATTATTAGTGAAGTGAATGTGATTGTGTTCACAGGCCACACACTCACTGAAGCTGAATCTGTCTGACTCGCTTCTTCTGTTTTAAATCAATGTGAAATTAAATTTGACTCTAATTTTCAACATCTTTTAATTCACGTTCATGCATTAACTATTTTTTAATCACATGGCATGTACGCGGAGACTTCACCATCCACTGAATACTAATGAATAAAACTAAATCAAGAAGTGAAAATAATGGAAGTAAAATCGTGGAGGCCCTTCTGATGAGGTCGACTCTGATTGGACGAGACTTGTGAAGAGGCGTGTCCAGTAATGAACACCTGGTGTTTTTAACAATTTGTGCAAATTTCAGTAATAATTGAATTAAATTTCAGTCTGTTATACACATAAATCTGACTTCAGAAGACTTTATGGCACGGAAAAACTATTTCATGGAGTGAGATTGATTTATGTAATTATTGGTTGATTGTCCTGTTTGTTTTGTTGTATGCTCACAGTTTATGCACCAAACTGTAGGGTAAAAACTGGTTTAACAAAGAATTTAAATTGTTTTTACGACTGGACTTTTCCTCATCATATGAGCTCATAAAAACGAAAGTGTGATTCCTCAAGCAGCCGCTGAGGGGCAGTAATGCGCTCAAAACACCCGGAAGAGACGAGATCAACTTTCACTTTCATGCACCGTTAGATCAGGTGCCCGACTGAAATACAATGGACAAAATTATTGATGGACTGTCTATTAAAACATGTTCTGTATAGACAAAGAAATGTTCTTGTTTTTATTTTTATGGTGTTGCTCTTTTCTCAGTGATGCGCAGCGAGGTAAGAACACTGTCGACAGCAAAAAAACACGAAATGACCATCAAATTTCAGTCATTTATTGTTACTGTATAATATTATAAAATTTCATATACAACAAAATACGTTTTTATAGTATATTTTAGAGTAGAGTTTGTTTTCAAAAGTTTAGTTTTAACAACCATCTATCGTTTTATAAATGTGGCAGGAAGTGTGACCTTTTGTTGTGATGTCATATTAGTTTTTCATTTTATGTTCCTCAGAGAAACACTCCCTCCTCTACAAGTTTACAGTCGTGACCAAAGCAGACACATTCCCAGAGTTCAGTGCTGTGATTGTTGCTGATGACAGACGGATCAAACACTTCAGTAAAGAAGAAAGAGTCTGGATTCTGACTGAAGATAACTGGACTGAAGATCCTCCAGATCCTCCTGATTCTAGAAACTGGTTCATTCATCACATCAGGACTCTGTCAAACTGCTCAAACTCACAGTGTTCTGGTGAGATTCATGATTTACTCTTATTCATTATCAGACATTATATTTACTGTCAGTTTCTCATGAGTGTTCTGTGATTGTAGAGCTTCATGTTCTTCAGAGAATAATTGGCTGTGAACTGGAGAAACTTCCTGATGGATCAGTGAATCCGACTGTCTTTGATGAATATAGATTTGATGGAGAGGATTTTATATCCTTTAATTCTGACACTATGCAGTGGATTGATAAAAACCCCAAAGCCAAAGAAACTAAAGTGAAATGGGATCTTCACACAGGACGAAACCAGTTCCTCAAGTATTTCCTCAAGACCTGCACTGACTGGATCTCCAGATTTAACAACACAAAACAGAGTAAGTTCTGATCAGATCAGATCCATGATCTTCTGTCTCAGTGTGAGTGTGACATGAGATCAGCAGATCATTTAGTGAAAATAAATACTGATGAGTTGAAAATGTAAAACTGTTGAGGACACATTCAGAAATGTTGAAATATCTTTATTTAAATGTTTTATTTGACTTTCTGTGTTTGCAGTGACACATCAGCAGCTCTTCACATTATTAAACTCTTATGAAACACTTGCATTCATGAAAATATATATATATATATATATATTTGAAGGTTGTGTTGATGTTTGCAAGGGTTTTCTCTTTACGTCTTGTGATTGTTTACTCACAGAAGGTGTCTTTTTTAATGAATATGAACATTTTTTTTCATAAAGAACCACATTTTTTGTAAGTGTTTAATTGCATTATTATGTTCTTCTCCAGGTTCTCCAGATGTTCATGTCTCTGTGAGGAAAGCTCCTGATGATCACAGTCAGCTGGTTCTGACGTGTCTGGCCACTGGTTTCTACCCCAGAGATGTTCAGATGAACATTAGATTGAACAGAATTAAACTTGAGGGTCAAACATCTTCAGGAATCAGACCAAATGAAGATGAAACCTTTCAGATGAGCATCAGTGTGAAGATCAACAGAAACTTCAAAAAGTCTCATGACTGTCTGGTGATTCACAGCAGTCTGACAGAACCGGTGTCAGTAAAATGGGGTAAATATCACCATAAATTCAGTCTTGAGTGAATATGTGAAGATCTGTCTTCATACAGTAACACTGATTCTGCATTATTAAAATATGAAACTAAATAAAAGTCTCTCAGTTTGTAGAAAGAGAACATGATCACACTGATGCTGATGATCACAGTTCAAGTGCCTCAACTCAGTGAAACTGTTAAAAACATTTACAATGTTTGTGTTTCTAATTTACATATTCATTTATTTGTTTTATTGTTTTGCAGATGGAAATTGTGCTGACTGTGAAACAGAATCTCAGAATCTCCCTTTAATATTAGGTTTAATTCTAGTTACATCTCTAGTTCTATCTCTAGTTCTATCTCTCATTGTGTGTTTTTTGTGGCTCTGCATAAAGAAAAGTTCAGAAGGTGAGTTCTTAATATTGAACACTGTTGCTTTAAATGTCGTTTTTAAATAGTTTTAAAGACATTTCAAGACAATAAACTATTAAAGAGTTTGATGATAATGAGATTTATTTTGATTTTATTTGATGGGGATAAACAAGTTTTTATCTGTTTGTACTCCAGCTACAGTTTTTATATAATCTACTGTATTTTCTGTAGGAATGATGAGATGTTGTGGTGATAAAAGTAGAAAGATGATGATGAAGAGAGCTGAGCATCATCCTTCACTCACAGGTATCAATCTATAAAAATCAGTCCAAACGGCAGAAACAGACACCAGTCTCGTGTTTTCATGTGATAAATACAGACTGGACTGGGATTTAGATGTTATTTGGATTCTTTTACAGCCTGAACATTATTACAGGAACATGATATTGGTGTCTAACATTAAGTTTTATATTATCTGCTGTATGTTTTTCTAGGTCAGATGAGCAGTGATGATGAAGATATAACAGATCACACTTCACTCTGACAGAGAGTGTAATAGAGGAGAATAAAGCATCATCTCTCCATGATCCACACTTCTATACTCCAGTGTTTTCATCAGAGTTCAGTGATGAAGGATTTACAGACCGGACTGAGATCTGAACAGTTTATAGGTGCGGAGTAGAAATACAATTTAACTGTTTATTTGTCAGGGGCGGCACAGAATGACATTGAGCAGCAGATGTTCTGAAGATCTGGAAGCCCAAAAAAGCACATCCATCCATCATAAAAGTAATCCACACGTCTCTAGGAGGTTAATAAAGGCCTTCTGAAGTGAAGCGATGGGTATTTGTAAAAAAAAAATGTACATATAACTTTATAAGCTATAATCAGACGATCGTACGAGTCGAGCTCCAGCGGAGGAGTGACCTCTGACCTCTGACCTGACGCGTGATGTAGGAGTAGCGTAAGCTCAGCTGAGAGTAAACGCCTCTCGCGGTTCAAACAACATATTCAAGCTCCTCAGACATTCCTCCTTAAAAATCCTTGTTTTAGACTTCTAATTCGTGACGAGTGTTTTGTTTTCTCTCTCCTCTGTGCTTCTGCGTTCGTCAATACGTCATGCCTCAGGTCAAAGGTCACTCTTCCACCGGAACTTGACTCAGATATGGATATGGATATTATTTTTATGATGGATGGATGAATTTTTGGGGGGGCTTTAAAATCTAAAGAACCATTCACTCCCATTATTAGGGACAATGTTTGTTATGTTGATTTCTCAACATTCACTGTGTTAATGTCCAGCATAGAACAGGGTTTTTTTTTTTACATTTCATTTTAATTCATTTCAAAACTTTGTATCTGGGATTGATGTAGATCTGATCTGATACAAAACTTGGAAAGGCCGGGAAAATGACAGACCAGAAGGAATATTGACAAATAAATGGCATTTTCCTCATCATCTGATGTTGTGTCAATTGTCAAATGAGTGTTGTTGCTGATATTTGCGCTGTCGTCCTCTAGTCTAAAAGGCCCATCTGTTTCTGAAAGATGGGTAGCCATGTTTAGTTCCGCTGATGCTCTTGCAAGATGCTTAGAATACGAGTCAATGTTCTGACATGAACGCTGACAGCCAATTTTGCTGCTAAATATGATGTAGTCCAGTCCATCAGAGAGGAAATGTATGGCACGAAGATGCCAGCGTAGTCTCCTGATCTCAGAGCTGTAACTGGCTTTATGTATATTGGACAACAGTGTCTTCACCTTGCTCTTGCTCTCTCATCTTCATCCTCTTCCTCCCTGTCCACCGCCTCTTAAACATTCTCTTCCTCTTCTCCTTCTCAGATTGTTTCCATCCATTGCTCATATCAACATGTGCTCCTGTGCGCTCTGAACTGCTTATTGTTGTTTGTTTTTGTGTTTTAGTGAGTGAGAAATGTGTTTACAGTTTAACAAAAAGAGTGCATGAGATTTGCAATCGTGTCTAACTACATGAAACTTGTTTAAGGTTTTACAGAAAGAGTGATTTATTCGACAAATTGGTTTAGGCTATTGAGAATTTGGTTCAAAGGATGGAGTTAAGTGTTTTAGCAATTCAGAAAAACTGTAATTGGATGTAGGTGTAATTCCCAAAAGCAGCCAGAGAGGGGCAGCAATGCGCTTCATGCGAGTCAGAAGAGGCAGTGGCATTTAACTATTGAACTTTGTATTAGTTGAAATTATTTCACAATTTTGAGAAGAATTTCGAATATAATTTTTTTTTAAATAATTTCAACTAATAGGCTACTAAGTTCCCGTCCTTCTGATAACCTGCTTCATATCAAGAGGTTATGATGCTGTTTTCACCAGTCTATGGCTGTCACTCAATGTGGAAGAGTCTTTATTTTATTATTATTGCAGAATTTATACATACATACATACAATCTTACACAGAAAAGAAAACAAATATCCTGGGTTTGCATACATCAATATGTAAATATAAAGAAAAGAAATAAGCATAATAAGGTTAAATCACATCTTTAAATAAATCATCATAATGCATCAACAATTTTGCACTTTTTTGTTATTTATAAGTCTAAGGGATAAAATAAAAGAATTAAATTCAGCAAGAAAAAGAGAAAAGCTTGGCAAAGACTTGAGCCACTTTGTTTGAGAATGAAGAATTTTACATTCAAGATAAAGAATTTACAACATATTCAAGGGAGCAGCTTTGAGTTTTCATAATAAAAGAACTTCTTTAAGGATGAAGGTGTGGGTCACATTTATAGGAGTAAAAACATAAGAACCAAAAAAGAAATGGGCAACTCAACAAAAGCTCAAAAAGAGCAAGTCTCATCAATATCAGCATATTTAGAAACGGATGAGTTAACAGGAAAGATTTTATGAAGGATTTTATAATGAATTTCCTTAACTTTGTTAGATACACAAAATTTACTCTGAAAATGCCAGGCCTTTCTCCAATTTATATTTGTAACAAGAGAATCCCAATAGAATTTCCCCCTTGGAGTAATCTCTCTTCATCTGAAAGATTTTATACATGTCTGTTATTGCATTTACGGTACATCTAAAAGGTCTGTACCACCCAAGCATAAAGCTGGATAAATGCTGTTTCCCTTACTGAATTTAAGATGATTTTTAATTAATTGGGTTAAACCTACTGGGATAGCTTTTATTAAGGTGCTATATTCCTTTAATGGGACTGGAAAGTTATGATTTATGAATTGTTCATAAGTATTACCAAAATCATCAAAAACAGAATGCATTTAAAGTTATTGTTAAACCATCTAGGTGTTCGAGTCTGGATGTTTCATGTTTACCTGTCTGTTTCCCCTGTCATGTGATCCTTGAGTGACCTAGTTTCCCTTCTCTGTCTTCATTAGTTAATTCCTGTCAGCTGTTTGTCATCATTAGTTATGTCTTTCACCTGTGTCCCTGTCATTAGTGTCTGTATTTAATCCCTTGTGTTTCCTTCACTCGTCGTCTGTGATCGTTCATGTGTTGATGTGTTTGGTGTTTCGTCTGTTCCTGGAGTTTATCATTAAGAGATGTTTATGTTCATATATCTTCTTCGTACATTCTTTCAGCTACACGTCATGTAACACTAGGAAAGAAGAGAGACTTATTTCTAATGGTTATATCAGCGTTATTCCAAAGGAGAACTTTGTGCGGGGAAAAGTTATGGACAAAACACAACTTCCATGAGGTCAGGCATTGCTGATGAAAGTTAAAGGAAATGGGTAACTTGTACTTCATTAGGAAAGACAGACCAGCAATTTGTTGAAGATATTATATGGAATGAAAACCATAATGACGCTGGCATCGGTTCAGCCAGTTTTAAAGGTGTTTACAGTTTCTGCAAAGTCCAAAAAGTCAAAGCCACTTCTGGAATTAGAAAGTGCTTCTCTTTTTAATTTGGGAGGTCTATTTTTGCAAATGAAATCCACAAATATTTTGTTCATTTCCCTTATAGTTTTATCATTAATAAACAGAGAGAGCCCTTCCACCTTAGATAAAAGAACCAAATAAAGAAAGATCTCTTTGAAGCCAGATGTTAAAGACGCTTTTACCTTTTTATCAGAAAAATTTTAATGATGTCTAGTAACTGGACTTTTAGTGATATGAATGCCTAGATATTTTACACTGTTTTTAACTGGGATACCTTCTAAAGATGCATCATTTATATCATGAATTGAGATAACTTCACATTTTGAAACATTGAGCTTTACAGTTGTTTTCGATTGCTAAACGACAGTGGGCACAACTGGAGTCACATGTGCAAATCTCTAACTCCAGTCTGCACTGCAGCAGTTCATGTGGAACAAACTCTAGTTCGTTTTTCATTGCTTTTTGTTTTCAAAACTGTACACACTTATCCCATGACTTTAACCACAACCTGCACAACAATGTGGATCCACAGCGCTTTGTTCAAATGCTAACACTGCTGTGAACCACCATTCAAAACAGAACAGTTTCAGCCTTGTTCCTTTCAAACTCTGCTGATCGCCATTTCAGCTGAAAGGATAAGCAGGTGTCTGTTTTCTCTCAGTGTGTTCTGAGTGACAGTGTGTGTTCTCTCAGTGAGGGTTGTGATAGTGTTCGGCTGCACTGAGTCTGTTTTGAGCCGTGTGTTCAGAGTTGTGTTGTTTGGAGTGAGTTTTGCAGGTGATGTGAACTGTTTAGCTCAGGTGACTGCTGCTGTGCAGACTGGAGTTAGAGTTTTGCACATGTAGCTCCAGTTGCGCTCACTGTCGTTTAGCAATCAAAAAAACCTGTAAACCAGAGGCACATGAAAATTGTTCCACCAATTCCAGGGCATTAGTTAACTGTTGTTTATCTTCAAGAATACCGTGGTGTCATTGGCTAGCTGTGCAATTTTAATCTCCCTATCAAATATAGAAATTCCGTTCAAACATTCATTTTAGTTAATGCTCAGACAAAGTAATTCTGTGGCTATAAGAAATAAAAACGCTGAGATCGGACAGCCCTGTCGGACTCCTCTATGGATGTGTCAAAGTTAATGATCACTGAGCTGTTAATACCTCTGTAAAACATGGTTACATTATCTATAAATGATTTACCAAAACCAAATAATTCTAGAGTGTGGAAAATAAATGTATGTTCTATGGAGTCGAAGGCTTTATGAAAGTCAAGAAAGAGTATAAGACCCTCTGAGTGAATTAGATCAGAATAATCCAGCAAATCTAATACTAATCTTATGTTATTAGATATATGACGGCCTTTCATGAATCCCGATTGAGATTCTGAAATAAAGTGATCTAGACCAGTACTTAATCTTTTAGTGTAGACAGAGGCTATTATTTTATAATCTAATGTTAATGGCATAATAGGCCGCCAATTATCGATTAGTAAGGGGTCTGTCACGAACTCCGTGGTTCCCTCCTCCGGCCATCGGAGGATACCCTCACCAGAATACTGACACATCCAGACTCTTACGCGCACACACACTCATTCACTACATTTCCCATGAGCCCCGTACCTTGGCACTGATTGCGGTCCCAGCCGTTGCCTATCGACGGAGGTATTTAAGAGACTTCCTGCCTTGCATATTGTGAGGTCTTGTTGAGTGTTATTTCCTGTTATTGTAATTCTGAGTGTTATTGTCTGCCCGTTTACTACTGCCTGGATTACCGTGTACGACTCTTCTGCTTCCTGCCCCTTTGTTTTGTTCGCCTGCCTTGGACTGTATGATCGTTTTCTGCCAGCCTCTGATATCCCTGTTTGCTGGTGTTTGACTACTCTAATCATCAATAAAAGCCTGCTTATGGATCCCAATTCGAGTGATGAATTGTTCCTTGCTCGGTTTGGGTATAAGGGAGAAAACTCCCTGTTTCATAGCAGTGGTCATATCTCCCCGACTGATGCATTCCTTATACATGTGAAACAAAGGCAATTTGATAAACTCCCAAAAATGGAGATAAAATTCCACTGAAAGCCCATCAATACCAGGGGATTTGCCTTTTTTTCATTGATTGCAGAGCTTGTTTAATTTCATCCATTGACAAATTCGCATCACAAATTTGACTATACTCAATAACTTTAATGCGGTGTTTAATTCTATCAATAAATTCTCCACAATTTTCATAGTTGAAATTAGGTGAGATTGCTATAAAATTTGGTCACAAAATTGTATATTTCTTTTGGATCTTTGGAGGTAACTCCATCAATATTAAGTGTTGAAAGAATTTTCCTCTGCCCGTTTCTTTTTTCCAGGGCAAAAAAATAACTTGAATTTTTTTCCCCTCCTCGAGCCATTTTGCCAGAGACCTTATATATGCACTTTTAGCCGACTCTAAGCCTTGTCGATCTCCAGATTTATTTATTTTTGTTTCTAAATCCTCTTCTTCTGTAATATTATCTTTAGCTAGTAATATTAATATAAAATTAAGTCTATTAACCAACTCTGAATCAGTTTGATGTTCAACATCTTTAAGCTCTTTACTTCTCTTAACTGCAATATAGCTTTATATTTAAAGAACCAATTACTTTTATAGTCCCTACTTAATCCCGTAAATAATTCTTTGGTCAGATTGATGATGCTTTCAGTAATTTCTGTGTCTTTTAATAAGGCATTATTAAGTTTCCAACAGCCCATCAGTCTCGGGTTATCCTTCATGTCACTCACTTTTATTGCAACTAATTTATGATCTGATAAGAGGGCAGTGATGTGAGAAATATCTTTTACATAGTTAAGGATAGAAGATGACATTAGAAAAAAATCAATTCTGGATCTAAAAGACAATTTCTATTGGACCAGGTAAAATCTTTGGTAGAAGGGTTAAAGAAACGCCATGCATCAGTAAAGGAGAGATCGGAGCACAGGGAACAAATTAAATCATTATTCATAAAGTCTAGAGCGGTGTCTATCCAGGTGATTGTCCATACACTCATGAA
This sequence comes from Zacco platypus, assembly GCA_038088235.1. Lineage (NCBI taxonomy): Eukaryota > Metazoa > Chordata > Actinopteri > Cypriniformes > Xenocyprididae > Zacco > Zacco platypus. The sequence continues at coordinate 1,485,277 of CM076071.1, forward strand.
AATCTCCCAAAATAAAATAAGCATCATTATGTTTTTTATTTTAAAAAAATAAAAATGTTGTGTTTTTGTTAATGTGGAGAGTTTTTAACATCCTCACTATATAACTATAATATATAATAATAATAAGTAGGTTATTTTGGTCATGAAAATGAAAATTAATAAAACAAATCAATCCACAATGGTCTCATTTTTGTTTGTTTTTTACAGATTTATTTTTTTATAAATGTCACTATATCGTAAACGCCATCTCAAAATCTTTCTCCTCTCACAAAAACCCACGAGGTGAAGGTGCATTAACTCCTCTTTTAAACTCTGTGGGAGTTGAGACAGATGTTCGATTGTGTGATTTGTTCCCGCCCCTGTCAATCAAACGCAGACTCGGTGAGCACGCCTCCTGTCGACACGCGCAGAAGCTTCGTTTAGCCAAAGTCACGTGACATGGTGTTTTGAATCACAGTTCGGAGCAGTGTTTCCAAACATCTACGCTTCGGGATCTCTACACTGTGTCGAAACTTTAGTTTCGCTTCAGCCGTCCCTAGTTTAAGTAGGCTATAATGGTTCAAACATCTAAAAATATTTTCTTTATAGAAGTAGTTTGCCTTATTTTTCACTTGTTTCTGAGCAATGCTCTTGCAGGTAAACACAGAGGTAAGAACATTGTTTTACTCTGATCCGAACAGAAACAGGCAGTTTTGATGCTATAAATCAATGTATAAACGAAATACTGTCGATGACTAAAACAAGTCTGCTTACATAGTTGGGCTGATTGAGACACTTTTTGCCATTGAGATGACCGCAAATGTGTTGCAGTCAACAAATCTGAGTTCACCCCTAATCTATACAAAGACGAAGAATAAAAATTAAACTAGCTTTTAAAGCATCGAAGGATAATGCCCTGATTCTCAGACTGTTCTTAGAAACAGTCAATAACAAAGTTTCAATCAGGAGAACAGGAGCCATTTTGGGCTTCATTTTGTGATCGTCAGACATGGGACATAACATGTCATTTACTAATGTTATCTACTAACAGGGGCGGACTGGCCATCGGGAGCACCGGGACATTTCCCGGTGGCCTGATGGTCATTCTGGCCTGCCGGCTGCAGCTGTGCTGTCGATCAGACTGACGTGCAATAGGCTGGTATGACACTGCGAATTAATTGACGCACTTATGAATCTACGAATCAAGCGATCGCGGAGTGAAAATAACACCACCACATGACCCAACATCAGCGAAGCACTGCCTAATTGACTATATCCAGAGGCAGGCTTTATCTTGGAAAATAGTGCAAAAAATGGAGCGTAAATGCAAAGGAGGAGCAGAGAGGGAACGCATAAAAAGGAGAAAAGTCCTGGCCACAGACGCAGCAAGTTTTTGCAAAATCCCAGCCATGTTCGCCGGTAAGGGAACAGGTCGGTCAGAATTACATTTACATAATATTTACTAGGTGTGGAAAAAAAATCGATCCGTTCGGTTCTCCACACTCGGTTCTCCACGCGCTCGGACGGTCCGCTGTTCAACTTAAATCTGACAAAGCATCTGTAATATGGTTTACTATAAATAACACGTAAAACAATCAGGGTTCAGTTAATATATGTTTCTGTTGATGGATGAACATTCTGGGTTCCCAGACATTACAACAACAGCAATGAAAAAAAACAACAAACCGAACCGTGAAAAAGTTGAACTGTTCCACCCCTAATATTTACTTAATCATTTGGCAGATGGACACTTTCATCCGAAGCAATTTACAATAGATAAAATCTATTCTTTATAAAAAATAATACAAATATATATAATGACCTAGTACATCATGAATCCATTATCCAAACCGTGTTTTTGTCTTATCCTGAATCACTTTAGCACGTCTATAATAAGTGTTTATATTCGGACTATTTGGACCGCTGCGGAGTAGCACAGTACCTGCGTGACTCGCGACTAGTGATACATAAACAGAGAAGTAGCTCTGGCTACAATGTTCTTCCGCAAGACGAAACCAGTTCTGTTTATTTAGCAAGCAGTGCTCACTGCAGAGCATAATAACCTCCAGCTCCACCTCCCTGGAGCTCAAGGGTGGAGCTTAACCTGTTTAATGGGTGGAGAGAATATCACTCTATAATTGTTTTATTTCACTCTAAATAAAACAGAGGGGTCAAATTCAGAGGCTGATGGCACTCACTGACCAGCAGGGGTCAGCAGCGTTTTGATTGAGCTGATCAAAGTCTGAGGAAGTGTGGTTTCTCTCATTTATTAATACATGATTTACATTTTATTTACATTTTTATATCATATATTCATGAAAAAGTCTGTTTAGTCTTTTGTGTCCTAACTAGATCAAATAGTTTCTTGTTTCTGTTTCTATTTCTATTTAATGTTTTATCTTTTTGAATACTGTATTCTCTGACTTCATGTCCATGTATTCTTATGAGCTGGTATACAGCAGAATTGAACATTTATTCCTTTTATTTTCATTTAGAAGTGAAGTAAGTGTGTATTTCTGTTAAAACAGCATCTCTAGTTATATTAAAGCTTTATTAAAGAATAACCTCTGGTCTCTCGACTTCAGCGCCAGTGATGCTGCTGTGTTTAGATTCTTCTAGTAATGTGTGTGTTGAATTCTGGGATACGCACATGTTCATTCATCATGACAGTATCGGTTCATATATACACAAGATGTCTCTAGTCATTCCTTTTCCTTTACAGTTTTTCCTAATTTAGCCTTATACTCCAGAAAAGTTGAATGACTTATTCCGTACTGTTCAGTTATCTTGCGTCCAAATCTTTTGTTTACATATTTCTCATATTTTTCTCTTCTCACCTTGCAGTTTTAAACAATTTGCTTTCGTTGTGGCAATTCTAATGGCATTTCATTTCTTTGCAGTAACTGAATTAGTTTTCATTGCTTCTGCTCTGATCCTTAAACTGTGTTGAATTCTGTTTAATTTGATTTAGCAGCTCTATATATCACACATTCATAATCTATAGACCTCTTCAGTCCTCCGTATGATCTTATCAGATTTAGTACTTTTTACTCTTTCTTTTTAATTTATGTTCTTTGTTTTCTCCACATTTTTTCATTCAAACCATCAATAATTCCAAATATTTACTTTCTATAACCCTTTGTCAGAGGGGTCAGATAAACGGAGGACTCAAATGCAGTGAAAAAAAACACGTGAAAATTTATTAGCAGGTCCGGAACACATCAATAGATAAAGTGACTCAGTGAAGATGTGAAGATCCTCAGGTGTGCTCTCGTGTTCAATGCTCTGCTACAATCTCTTCGTCTTCAGGTCCTGAGTACAATAGTCAACAGGCACGTAAATCACAAGAGTCACACAACACAAGACTGGGAGCACAGACATGCGACACAAAATAGTGATCAACTGACAAACAAGGGGTAAACACAGCTGGGAATAAATAGGGAAAAAGGGAACGAGTGACAGGTGTGGGAGATCAGCTCGTGATTGAGAACACAGTGCTGTGAGGTAACTCTGATTGGCCAGATCACGAGCTGCAGGAAATGACAGGACCAAAACAAACAACAGAGAAGCACCGATGACACACCCTGAGCCGTGACACTCTTTTCATGTTTTCACTAAACATTGAAAATCTAATTCCATGAATTTGTCTTATTAGTAAACACCATATGATTTTGTTTGTCATTTTAAACCCATTCTTAAGGCATAATATTTTTACCTTGTTCCAGATAACTCCATCATCAGCAGAGAGTTTATATATTTATTTTACAAACCAGTGGAAAATTGTCTGTACTTTCTTTCCACTCACTTAAAGATTCAAGATATCATGATATCACAGTCAATATTGTACATTTTGTTTCTGATTGAGAGCTACTGTTTGATTCATAGTTTTGTGGGCTCATAATTTTAAATATTCCTTTGCTTTCCAGGCTGGGAATTTGCATGTACATCTTTGCTGCATCTTTTAGTCTTTTTGCCCAATTCTTAAATGCTTTACATATAAATGCTAAAAGGTTTGTTCTGTCCACTAATAATGTCTCTTTAATTTATAAGTGCAGGTTGTGTTAGTCTTTTCTTCCCTATTGTGCACAAATGTAAGAACAAATGTAAGGCGGAGCTTGATTTTGTCTGTGAATTGATTGAATGTTGTGGCTTTTCTATTGGTGGATCTCATTTGAGTGACAGGTTGCGCCGCCCTTATACAATTTTGATGTCATGGTGACTTTAAAACATCATTGGTGTGATTGATTCCTTGACTGGATAACATGAAGTGTTTTCATTGTTGTCCATGTTTCATTTGTTCCTCAGTGAAACACTCCCTTCTCTACAAGTTTACAGTCGTGACCAAAGCAGACACATTCCCAGAGTTCAGTGCTGTGATTGTTGCTGATGACAGACGGATCAAACACTTCAGTAAAGAAGAAAGAGTCTGGATTCTGCCTGAAGATAACTGGACTGAAGATCCTCCAGATCCTCCTGATACTAGAAACTGGTTCCTACATCAGATGAAGATTCTGTCAAACTGCTCAAACTCACAGTGTTCTGGTGAGATTCATGATTTACTCTTATTCATTATCAGACATTATATTTACTGTCAGTTTCTCATGAGTGTTCTGTGATTGTAGAGCTTCATGTTCTTCAGAGAATAATTGGCTGTGAACTGGAGATTCTTCCTGATGGATCAGTGAATCTGACTGTCTTTGATGAATATGGATTTGATGGAGAGGATTTTATATCCTTTAATTCTGACACTATGCAGTGGATTGATAAAAACCCCAAAGCCAAAGAAACTAAAGTGAAATGGGATCTTCACACAGGACGAAACCAGTTCATCAAGTATTTCCTCAAGACCTGCAAGAACTGGATCTCCAGATTTAACAACACAAAACTGAGTAAGTTCTGATCAGATCAGTGTAATGATCTCCTGTCTCAGTGTGAGTGTGATCATCATAAGTTCAGCAGATCATCATTTAGTGAAAATAAATACTGTTGAATTAAAAATGTAAAACCATTGAGGACACATTCAGAAATATTAATACACACTGTCCAGTAAAAAGTCACTGTTTGGAGTTAAACAGGCAGATGTTTACGAGTCTATGACTGGATCATTATTGCAGTGATTATTTTGTTTCTTGCATGTTAAATGTTTGGCAACAGTTCTTCTGATCCTACATGATGGAGTGTGTATTTTAATGAGGGTTTTATTTAACATGAAACTTTTAATTTAGTCTAAATTATGAAAATGTAAGAAAATATTTCTAGGTTGAGTTCATGGTATGCAGGAGGTTTTCAATTCTTGTGATTGTTTGCTCACAAAATGTGTATTTCATTATTTAAATGAATATTAATGGGTTTTTTTTACACAAAGAACCAAATTCTTTGCAAATGTTTGTTTGTTAACTGCATTATTATTATTCTTCTTCTCCAGGTTGTCCAGATGTTCATGTCTCTGTGAGGAAAGCTCCTGATGATCACAGTCAGATGGTTCTGACGTGTCTGGCCACTGGTTTCTACCCCAGAGATGTTCAGATGAACATTAGATTGAACAGAATTAAACTTGAGGGTCAAACATCTTCAGGAATCAGACCAAATGAAGATGAAACCTTTCAGATGAACATCAGTGTGAAGATCAACAGAAATGATAAAGAATCTTATGACTGTCTGGTGATTCACAGCAGTCTGACAGAACCAGTTACAGTAAAATGGGGTAAATATCATAAATTCAGTCTTGAGTGAATATGAACAGAATTAACTTTATACACTTAAAGAACTTCTGCATTAATAGCTGATGAAACTTTAAAGTCTCTCAGTATGTAGAAAGAGAACATGATCACACTGTTTCTGTCACAGACATTTACACTTAAAATACCTTCGCTCAGTTCAACAGATAATAATCATTTATAGTGTTTGTGTTTTTCTTCATTGCAGCTGCAAATTGTGCTGACTGTGAAACAAACAGTTCTCCAGTTCATCTAATAATGATATTATTATTATCAGCAGCAGTTCTAGTTCTAGCTCTGATTATGACTGTTAAAATCATCTACAAAAGAAGTTTAATGGGTGAGTTATGTGAATATGAAGCACTGTTGCTTTACATGTCTTATTTTTGAATATTCTTCTTTTATAGACATTTCAAAATGTGACTTTTTGTCAGTATATACTGTACCACACTGGAAATATGAACTAAGATTTTAATAAAAAATTATAATAATTGTTTTTGATATTTGAAATTCATTGTAGTTCATTGACAAACTAGGATCCATAACAAAAGAGTATTGCATTATATCTCTTTTTACTCAAGCTAAAGTTTTGAATCTCTATTTTTTCTAGCTGAGATCAGCATGATGAAAGTGAAGAAAAGATGTCCAGTGATGACTAATAAAGAAATGAAGAGATCCAAGCCTCATCCATCACTCACAGGTATCTCCATCATATTCATGGTCAAAATCCAGATCTAAATTCAGTTCAGACTGCAGATATAAACCATCAGTCTAGTGTTTGGATCAGGAGTGTGTGTGATAGACACTGACTGAACCAGAACTTAATTATTTCTCATTTATTTGCATTTTACTTGATGGACACAAACTGCAAGATTATGTATAATGAATGTGAAGTACAACAGCTTGACGGCTATATTTACAAGAACATGATATCTGTATGTGCGTGACATGAAGTTTTAATTCTAATTTGCTGTTTTTTCCTAGATCAGTTGAGCAGCTTCGATGATAAAAATGGACCGGAGAGAATATCGATCTGTGATATAGAGGAGAGATGTGCAGTAAAAACGGTAAAGGAAGATCCAGACCTCTGTCATCCAGGGTTTCATCAGAGTTTTCACTCTGGACTGAGACAGGAACAGATTGTGATTAGAAATACAGTTTAATCCTTCACCCATGATCTCTGCTTGTGTGTCACTTCTACTTGAATCATAATACTTATGTTTATGGATACCATAGAAATGAATATTTCATGAGTCCCTGTCACAAAATTATCTGATTTCTCTTATATAACTGCAATTTTTCCATAGTAAACCTCAAATCCAGCTCCCTACAGCTCACTAAAATAAATATGTAATGACAAACATGTTAAGGATCATTGGGAGATCAATGCACTGGACTTACCGTACTATTACTTGTGTCTTCATGGGACTGGATTATACCTAATGTTTAGATTTTATTTGTATTTTTAGACACACATGAATTATGGACAGATATGGACTGATAACAGCCCAAGTTAAACTTGTAATTATTGTGTCATATTAAGTTCTGCGTGAATCTTGTAAGTTTTATACTGTTTGGTTCTGTCGTCTGTTTTTAACAGAGATCAGATCCACACTTTTAAGCACTTCCGATGGATAGTTGTTACATTATCATGTGAGATATTATTAATGAAATTTCAGTTTATGGATGAAATATCAGATTGAATTACATTGTGTTTTTACCATTGATGCTGTATCTGTGCCTGTAAATATGTGAACAAAATGAAACGGTGTTCCTCAAGACGTTCCTGAATATGTTATTTTTACTGTAGACTGTGTAACTTTACTGTATCTTATTTGTTCTGAACCTTCTTGTTTTGAGTTTGAAAAAGAAGCATTATTAAAGAACTACTTAAGAAAGCTGATTTTGTTATTTTTTCTTTAGTAAGAATAAAATTGTGTTGCTGTTAATAATTCAAGTGCTGGTCCAGGACCAGTTTAGGACCAGAATAAACCAGCTCAAACCAGCTGCCATGCTTCAAAACATTTAGCTAAATATATGCACTACACTGACAAAAAATAAACGTAAACATGGAAAATATACTGATTCCCATGTATAGGCTACTTTACAGCATTAGGTGAGATTTTTTTTTTTCTTGAGAAAATTTGCTGTGTACTGTACCTGATTTACAGTATATCCAAAATAACATCAAATCAAATTGCAAGCTTGTGAATCGAAGTGTGTGACTGTGGTGTCAGACTGGGAGGAAATGGTGCAAAACAGGAAATAATATGCAATTTCCCCACTGTGGGACTTACTTACTTATAAAGTCCAAACAGGGTGATATTGTGACATACTGATAGGCCTCATCTTTCCATTATTGTTCATGTTAGTAGCAACTTGCACTGTTAAACTGCCAGCTGATAAAACCTATGATCCAGGGACCATATTCATAAAACATCTCAGGCTAAATGTAGATTAAAGTCTTCTAAGGGCTTTACATATAAATCAAGAAGTTAAAATTACGCATCAGTCATGTATTTTTCAGTTAGACCTCCATCTTCTGACAGAAATAATTTTTCACGTGATGGAAGCCTAGTTGATGAGATCGACTCTGATTGGATGAGACGTGTGAAGGGGCGTGTCCAGATCTGTATACAGTCAGTTGAAGTCACTTACCGCCGCTTGCTGGAGAGTTTCAGCATTACAAACACTAAACTTCAACCTGTAGATCTGATATGGTTGATTTCTTCCAACAACGTGTGAAATCTGCTCTTGGTCCAGTGTTTGAACGTGTGTCTGTTCTGACAGAACGTTGTCCATAAATGTTGCATTTATGCACAAAATATATTTTTTTTGTATGTCAGAATTGTGGATTAGTGGTTAACATGTTGAGCTCTGGTGCTTTATTGGGCTTTTTGAGTTTGAGTCTAGCTTGCCACATCTTTAAACTTGTTTTCACCTCTTCAGCCCATCATTCACTCAATAGAATTGGTAAAAGCCCAAAAATGTTGCATTTATGCACAAAATATATATTTTTTGTATAACGTGTGTCTGTTCAGATTCACAGATGATTCACCTCAATATATGACCAACAAAATCCTCTTCTGCTTCAAGAGAACACATGAATTTACCTGCTTCATTACACTGATTTAATCCCTCACAACACAATAAAATGACAGGCGGTAAATCTATTTAATTTGAAGTTTTCAACGAGAGTTGGTAATGTGGGTGGCAAATACAATTATGGAAAAATATTATAATATGATAAAGGGAAAAAAAGCAGTACAAGACGAGCATTTGTGGTTAAAAAGTATATAATTTTATTTATTTATTTATTTTTTTATAAAATGGCCAATGGTTTCTCTAGATCAGACTCTTATTCCTCGTCTGGATCATGTAGAGTCTTTGAAGCTGAAACTGATATTTGGACCTTCAACCCATTGAACCCCATTGAAGTCCACTATATGGAGAAAAATCCTGGAATGTTTTCCTCAAAAACCTTCATTTCTTTTTGACTGAAGAAATAAAGACATGAAGATCTTGGATGACATGGACACGAATCATATAACCGTTTTATATAACAGCAGCAGCATTTCTACTTGTTCTCATTTGTTGGTGGATCGACAAAAAGAAACTGCCAAACAGTGAGTTCTGAATATGATTGTTACCGTTTTAAATTGTTGTTTTTAAATATTCTTGTCTTAAAGATATTTGTATAATGTATGAAGTTGATCTGGAGAGTCTGACTGTATTCAGACCCCAGAACAGCTTGTTGGTTTGTGGTTTATGGTCACCAATATGAAATAGTAAATAACAGAAAATAACTTTTTGAAGGTTGTTTTAAAAAATTACAAATAATATCTCTACATTAAGTGCTCGGCTGTTAGTTTAAGTATCATGACATTTATTTTCAGGGCTGGATAGGTCACTTTTAAAATGTATTTCACTACAGATTACAAAATACATGCTTTAAAAAGTAGTTTGTAACGTATTTTGTTACATTACTCAAGTTTAGTAACTTAATCTAAATACTTTAGAATACTTTGGAATACTAATAAGTGTGGAACAAACACAAAAAAGGTCATTGCAAGTTTTTATCTCACAATTCTGACTTTTTCCCTCAGAATTGTGTGATATTTAGTTGAAATTGCGAGTTATAAAGTCAGAATTATGAGATATAAACTCACAATATTGAGAAAAGTCAGAATTATGAGATATAAACTCGCAATATTGAGAAAAGTCAGAATTATGGGATATAAACTCACATACTAAATTCACAATTGTAAGAAAAAATTCAGTATTGCAAGTTTATATCTCCCAATTCTGACTTTATAACTTGCAATTGTGAGTTTAAATCTCGCAGTTCTGAGAAAAAGAAGTCAGAATTGTGAAATGCAAACTCACAATTTTTAGGGAAAGAACAAACTGTGAGAAAAAGTTGCAGTGGCCTATTTTACAATTATAAAATGACTCACAAAACATGAAAACAGTGGAAAACATGAAACTTAACTCCGCTTTTTCAGACGGTCAGAGTCAGAGAATCACCAATCGCTGTTTAAATGACATTAAAACTCAAAGTAATCACTTTGGTAATCTAAAACACTTTTCAGATGTAACTGTAATCTGATTACCACCCATTTAAAATGTCACTGTAATGAAATACAGTCACTCAAATTTTGTATTTAGTTAAATACGTAACTAAGTTACTTGTATTTCGTTACTCCCCAACCCTGTATATTTTTATTATAACAAGTAATTTTAAATTAGAGTAATTCACATTTTTCATACAGTATTTGTTAAAATGTGTGTAAAAATTGCAAAAAATGTAAAAGAATGTAAATAAAAATAATGTACATATGGAGTGGGCTCTTAAAACACAAGGGCTCTTAATTTTAAAATGAAGAGCGCAACACTCACATTTATTTAATTCAGTCACAGCTTTTTGAAGATATTAATCACATGAGGCCAAATTCTGATTCGCACAATTGTGGCATCAGCAGTGCTTTGATCTTCCCTCTCATCAAGAGCTCGGGGGGGTTCCTGAGAATGACCACAAGTAGAGTCCAACAACAACCTGATAATAGTCATTTCAGACGAGTTACAGGTCAGTTTACAGGAAGATCTGAACATGACCATCATGATCATTTACACCCGTCAGGACAGAAGCGGTGATTTCATTGAGCTGCTGCACTGAAAACATGATGTTCTTCCTCAGTATTTCTGTCTTGTTTTCCAGTACAAACATCTAAACTTTCTTAAATCAAGATACATTTACTGGAGAAGAAAAATGACTGAAGATATGAAGTGTTTTCTGAAAAATGTATCAAAATGAATCAAGAAGAAATATCTGCAGTGAGTTCAGAGAAATGCACTTAATTCAGAGAAAAACAAGAATCTTTGGCAGATATTTGTTCTCGTTTTAAGCATAAACTTGCTCAATTTTGATACATTTGTAAGTGAATTAGCTCAAATGAAATAAATAACTTGCAGGGAATTTTAAAAGAGTCACTTATTTTATGACCGAGCAACTGAATCGTCAGTTGTTCATCGTTCATATCCACGGGCCGTATATTAAGCGGATATAAGCGGTTCTCAGACGGAGCGGAGCCGCCAGTGTCTCTGATCTCGGGTCCTGCGTGATGATTTGGGTTGGGATGAGTTTTGTATGGAGTTATCTTTGAACGAATCATTTGGAAGATTCATTTGTCTGGTTCGTCCTCAATTCCTACACATTTGACTGAAAACTTTATATCTCATATCCAGTAAATGTTTCTTGATTTAAGTGTTTAGATGTTCGCACTGGAAAACAAGACAGAAATACTGGCCTGTTGCAGTGTATGAACTAATATTCAATATTAGAGCACATTTATAACTCCAGTTGCTCGTTATATATCGTTATAAGCTTCAGGGAAAATAAATAACATTCAGATGCAAATGTACAAGAAAATTCCAGAGACCCAGTGTGAACTTACAGTATTATAAAGATATAAAACTCTTCATGTACAGGATGATTATGAGTGATAACTCTACTAATGACTTGAGTCTGAACAACAGCCTGAACAACTTCTACTGTCACTTTAAAAATAATGGAGCAGTTCCAGCATCACCACGTGATGGAGCTAAAAGTCCATGAAAACACTGAACATAACTGTGATATCATTGTTGTAAGACTTGATTTTCCTGCTAAGACAGAAACTGAGAACAAACACCCTGCAATAAAACAATAAAACTCACTAATCTGGAGAGAAGAGCTCAAAGAAATTGCGCAGGACTTGCCCAGACTTCTCTCCTCGCTTTTCTAGGCATCCCAACTCCAACTCTCTCTCTTTCACTCTGACTCAAGACACTGAAAGTTCACTAAGAATGACTATACATATATGACATCTCTTGTGTCTCTTCTGTTTTTCTTCTGAAAATTCAGAGTAGATATTTGGGGAATTCCGTAGCCAGAAACTGTGATGAAGAACACTCTGTGTGTCGCTGTCAGGTGTTCTTACTCAGTCATCTTTTGAGCAAATCTTCTGGCTTCTAATTAATATACCAATATACCATCACACAGGCTGTCGGAATCCGCCGTTGGGGTGTTTGTGAATGTGATTGTGTTTTTATGAAGCACATTCACAGTGCAGCTGAAAACAGTGACCAATCAAATTTGATTCAATTGACTTTCTTACTTCACTTTTCATCATTAATTCCTGATGCTCAAAATGAAATGATGTCCCACATATTAATAACTCTTGATCTTTGTTGTGGATCAATTGAAGGTTCATGTAAATCTGATCAACATGATATTGATCTGCTTATTTTACAAAGAGAAAGAATAAAGACAAGATCAGTGGAGTGAATCTGAGGATCTGCTGCATCTCATCATGTCTTCATGATTCTCGCTCGGGTATTGATGAACTCACAGATGTTACTAGAAGATATATTTGCTTTTCTGAAGACATTAATGAGTATTTTACTTTTTTTTTTTACTCTACTTGATCATTTGTAAGTCATGAAACAACTGCTAGAGGTAACAGGACATTATTTTCTTTTTTTATTTACTTGCTTTCAAAGGTTTATTTTTGGCATTTTTTAATGAGGGGACAGTGAGTCGACATGAAGCAAAATGGACTAGAGAAAGGGGCGACTAGAACTCAGGTCACCCGTACATAAATGAAACTTCATGTCATCGCAAATTAAAACCTATAAATGAATTATTATAAGGGGAGACTCAGCACTCAAGGCTCTATCTCATGTTTCCTCAATGATGAACAGTTTTTGGGTGGATTGATGGAAACGGCTGTTGTGGCAAAAATTTACTCAAACTGCTTAAGAGACAAACTCAAAGAAAATTGTCTTTACAAAGAATTTATTTCTTGCAAGAAAGGTCGAACAGTCATACAGCAACACAGGTTTCTGCAGAGTGCGACACAGAAGGGCGGGTTCCCTCAGCTTTTATACCCCCCTCGTCCCTTTCAAGGTGACACTTCTTACCATCAGTACTTTTCCACACACATGAAAAAGTAAGAAGACACTCTATCATGACAAAAGGCCTAAACCTAGGACAGGATGGCTTTTTAGGCCTTAGGTCATAAATTTACGACAGAATTAAGGCCAATTAACCCTCCCACCCCCAGGTCACCCTTAGATTCCCGTCACCTTTGCAGCTGTTATTCTAATGAGGTGTTAACAACAGAAAGAGAAAAACCACGCCTTATTCACAAAAAACACCTCAATATTGAAATTTCCTTCACACGGCCATTTTAGGATTGTTAGTGATTTAGGAGTCCTCTTGACTTCTAGCGTTTCACAGGTTTAGGAGTTTGTTTTAGTCTTTAGGTGTTTTGTGAATATTTCTCAACAGCATTAACATCTCATAATGAAATGTTTTGAGGAAGATAAGAGAGGAACTCATTTTGGCCTTGATCTTAATTTGGTTTGGGTTTTAGACTTCTTGACTGAAAGAAGAAGTCAGTGACAGTGAATGGCAGACTCTCTCAGCTCCTCTGATAACACCCACATGTTCGTCTCAAGGCTTTGTTTGTCTCCTTTATGATTTCTTTTTCAAATAACTGCACAACCATATATAACAGGGTTTTTTTAAGTTCACGTGACACAGTCATTGTGGGAGTTTTGGAAAATGATGTCTCATGCAATGACTCAGTTGTTGATATGATAAAATGCTGTGATGATGCTTTTACCGCTGAATGAATCTAAGAGATGATTATTGATTATTGATTTTATATCAGAAGCTCACTCATTAAGAGTCAGAAGGTGGAGTGTGTGAATAGTTATTAATATTTGGCAGTTATTAACAATAAACCGCACTTTGATGTAAACACAGAAGCTTGTGTGAAAGGGACCGCAGCACATTTACTGTCTGAGAAAATTAAGATCATTTAATAGAGACTTTGATGAAACTGTTCAGTCAATGTTGTCCTTTCCCAGGATCTTCAGGTTCAGTAATCTGAATGTGAAATACAAAAATGCATTTCACAGAATGATCAGAAATAGACAGTGACTCCTAGAGTTCTCTAGAATAATCAATACCAATATCTGTGCTTTCTGCAGTCGGATTGTTCACAGTGTTGTATCCTTTCTTCTTAGTAAGCAATAACGACCACTGACGACTTGAATTAAAGTAAATGAACAGTTTACTGAAGTTTGGAACTTGCTTACACAGATGCAGCGCACACACAGTGAATCACATTCTACTCTTTTTCTTTCTGCACGCTCTCACTTTTCCTATGCATTATGGGTAAACTTTTCTTAAAGCTGAACAACCCTAATGTAATTTAACTTTGTCTGTAATCATTCAAATAAATTCACAACACACAGTCGGCAGCAGGCAGGCTCGTAGAATAAATCCAGGCAAAAGGTCAAAAGGCAGGCAGGTAAACATCAACAGACAAGGAGACAGGCGGAATCAAAAACAGGCAGACTAGACGGGTATGAACGCTCAGAAATGTCACCATGAGTTAAACAAGACCTCGCAAATAACATGGGTGGGGAGTTAACTTCAATAGTCCACTAGATTGACTGCAGCTGGGGAGTAATCAGCACCGAGGTACGGGACTTCTGGGAAATGTAGTATGGTGCATAGAGTCCATGATATGGGAGGGCAACCTCTGGAGGCAAGTAAATGGAGAACAACGGACCGAATTCATGACAGTTTCAGTGTTCATTCAAACACCTTCAGTTGTAAAAACACAGGAACCCGGGCAAATGCACACCTGCAGTCATGACTTAAGTTAACCAGAGTAGTTCCCCGGTGCAACAGACAGCTTTTTTTGAGTTACTGCTATAGTTTCACTACAGCGCCATACGATCACAAAGGTCACAGAAGTCCCCCTGGTCATCTTATCTAAGCAACTCTAATAGTCTCTGATCCAAAGATCTTAGAGATTTGACAGACAACTCCTTAAGTATTTTCAGAGTTTTTTTCTTTCTGAGTGACACACAAAAAAGTAAAAACTATTGCAAGGAGAGTCAAAAGGTTGGCATTGTTTAAAAGGAAACTTTTTAGATTTAAAAAAAATAAATAAATAAATAAATTTGGACATTCTCATGCTGAGAAACTGCAAATAAACTGAAAAAATGTGGAAAAAATGGAATATATATATATATATATTTTAAAATGGAATTTTAAATGAAGGAAATATGGTAGCGAGTACCTTCTTTCTGTTTTTGTGATGTTCCGCTATATGTGAGCTGTATCTGGATCATATTTTGTGGTGATCAGATAAATAATTTAAAAGTTACAGCATTTGGAACAAAGGTAAGCATTTTAAATTTTTATTTTATTTTATTTTTGACATGCACAAAAAATAATGAATCATAATTCTCAATCACTAGCAAGGAGACTGAAGCGGTTGGTATCGTTTGAAAGATTTTTAAGGGAAATATTACATATATTTCCTATTTGACATGCAATAACTAGAAGGAGAATTCTTTTTTGGTGATGTTCCTCTGTATCTGACCTGTATCTGGATATCTATTTTGTAGTGATGGCATGAAGAAATCAAAAGTTACAGCATTTGGAGCCAAGGTAGCCTTTTTTGTTTAGCCCTTGTCGCCCTCTAGAGGGTATTTTTTTAAATCGTTCCTTCATGTGGAGTAACTTGTGATAGAAAATCGATGCATGTTGATCTTGGACTCCTTTCAATCCTGAGCATCCACTGTAAGTACTGATGTGCCATTTTCCAATCTATGCATGTTTCATTAAGTTAATATGCTAAAGTGCCACTTGATAGCTACATTTTAGTAGTAGCTAGCAGCTGTGAGCCTGTGGGGTTTTATGTGTTGTAATTGCGTGATCAATATCTCGTGATCGCTTCATTGGATTATGTTGATGTTGGACTCGTTTTAATCGTGAGAATATGCTGTAAATAAAGATGAAAATAATGACAATTTTCCACAATCGGTGCATGTTACATGAAGTTACGAGTCAAAGCATGACATAAATGCTGCATCAGTTTATTTTTCACATTTGGGTCTTGTGGGGATTCACGTACAAAAAAATCGCTCAAGTTTAGTCAAAGCCCAAAACAATTATGCTCCGTG
Organism: Zacco platypus; assembly: GCA_038088235.1. Classification (NCBI taxonomy): domain Eukaryota; kingdom Metazoa; phylum Chordata; class Actinopteri; order Cypriniformes; family Xenocyprididae; genus Zacco; species Zacco platypus. The sequence continues at coordinate 1,501,503 of CM076071.1, forward strand.
TATTCTACTCCATGAGACCTTTCAAATGACATATAACACATGATTATCTGAGCTATATGATGCTTTTGACACATTGGCGTATAATAAAAAAAAATCATAAATTATGAAAATATGTATATTTTTTTACTTCACAGCAAATAATTGCAGTACTTAGGAGTTATTCAAAGTGGAAAATATGACAATTATTTTTTTTTAGCTAGGCGGCACCTCAGCACTCGTTAAGAGTTGAACAAAATGGTTGGATGCATTAAAAAGTTGAGTCTCCAAGCTTTAAAATTATATCTATTTTGTGTTATTCCTGTTAGTGGTTAGCGAGGGGGTTTTTTTTTTTCACTAAAAGAATTTTAGAATAATTTGACAAACAAATTAGTTTTTTTTAAATACTTGATATTTTTGTAAAATTTTTATCAACATATTTGAGAATGCGAAATGAAACTGACCTGTTTCAAGAATCACAGTTATTAATTCAGATCAATATTATTAATCTTTAACACTCTTAATAAATGAAGTTCACTCAGTTTAATCAATGCTCCTCCTCCTCCATTCACAGCCTTCAACACATTTACACTCTGATCTGACAGAAATATACATAACATTTAAGAGAGTTTATTATTTAAAAAAAAAAAAAAAAGAAAAAGGCTAATACTGTTGGAAACGAATTTAAAAACGTTGTAACTGGGTGTTTGCATTGATGAGTAAAAACGAAACCAGCATCAGTTCAGTGATGAGTGTGACAGGATGATCGTCTCTAGGCGTTTTTGAAATATGAACAGAATAATAACGGTATAATTACAGAATAATGTCTCAATCGCTCTGGTTTAGAAACATGTTCATAAATGAAGTTCTGGTTTGGTTCATGTTTCTCTCTTGTCTCAGTGAAGCTCATCAAGGTAAGAACATGTTCATTTGTTTCATTTCTGATCCGCTGTTTCTTCTCCTGTTTCAACCTTTGAGTTTGAGTCCAGAGTCATTCGAATACTTTCAACAACCATATTTTATATTATTATGTTATATTATATTATATTATTCAATCGCTTCACACACAGTGTGTTAGTGTTTGTTGTGAGACTGCTTCAGGAAAAAACGCGTAAGGTTTATTAAAGATAGTTTTGGTTTGATATTCAGATTTGGCTATAAATCCACAGTTCGCAGTCAGAAGATGTTTCATCCGAAGTTGCGTATTTAACTTATGAGAAAATTCTGAATATCGCATAAAACATTTGCAAAATTGGTCTTAATGCGCGCAGTTGAACGCAATAATCACGTGATCTTCCGTTCAGATGCAGGTGTTTGTGAATTCAGTCGTGTGAGAGAATTATCCTGAACCACTTTAGACTGTGTTCAGACATTACAGATTCACCAGAACCTCGAGATCTGTGCTCTGATTGGACCAGCTCTGTCACATCGTAAAATCAAGTGTCTTTTTTGATGCTCATCAAGGAATTTATTCTGTGAAAGTGTTTCCGTTTTAGTTTATTTGCCTGTTCTCGTGTAAATAATGAATCCTATTTATTTGAGCGCATCAGTTTTCTATGCGCATTTTTAGAATTTATGCGCATCTTGGCGTTTCCATCCAGTGTTTTTTATGTAATATCCAAAATGCGCACAAAAAGAGATGTATGGAAACATAGCTAGTTTGCTCACTGATCTGTCCTCTTTTTCTTCTGTAATAATGACAAACAGGATGTGAGTCCTTCATTGAGTCCATTACTTCTCTATTCTGATTTGTGAAAGGTTTCACATTGGAGTTTATAATGGATGGATCATTATTCATCGGGACAGCCTCATTATTACACAAGTAAAAGAGCACAGATCAGTGAGAAACACTATAAAATGTGATTGTGAAATTTTTCACAAATCAGACTCGATCTAAAACAAGTAATTCTGTATAAACACAATCTGTGTATTTATTGAAAATAACACATTCTAGTCACATTCTTGACTAGCGGAGACCAACACGTCACCTGAATTCACAAATCATGAAGAATGACATGCAATATTTTATTTACAGTAAGAAATAAATATAAATATATATATATTACAGAGGTGTAATGTAATAAAGTAATAATACTTCGTTACCGTACTTGAGTATTTTTTGGGGAAAATCTGTACTTACTTGAGTATTTATATTTGTCAACTTTTACTTTTACTCCAATACATTTCCTCAAAGTATTTTCGTTACTTTCGTTACGTACTACAAAATAAAGTCGGAAGATCAGTGACTGCAAGCAAACATGTACAAACAAGTGCTGCACAACCGTGGTTGATCTCATTTTCCGGGTTGCATCCGTTGCTGGAGCGGCTGAGAAAGAGTGCGGCACAAGAGCGACCTCTAGAGGAGAAATAAAACTATCACTGACGCCTCGTAGAGTTTGTTTTGACACGTGACGTGAGGCTGCGCGCTGCACAGAACTGGACCCTTCAAAAACGGATTTAAAACATAGACAACAAAGCGGTATGTTATACAGTACACTACTGTAGATGTTCTCATATCACTAAAGTAATTAGTTTGTTTACTAGATGCTGCATCAGTGAGAACAGCAGTGTGTTTGCCGTCGAGGCTCAGAGGATGCTGACGTTACGTTACCTCAAGAGTTAAAACGGTGTGACAGAAACACCAACTGTTTCATGTCACGATTGTTACCCTCTATTCGCATTAGTTTACATCCATTTGTTCGATTTTATGAATTCTTTATCCAGCGAAGTTGCATATTTAAATTGTATCCTAATCATGCAGCCGAACAGAAACATAAATCAGAAATGTGTTCGATTTCAGTTCTTTTTTTATCCGCACTTTAACACATATTTAGATTAATCATCAAGTGTTCTAAAACAGAAGCAAATAACGAGTGAAAACATTCATATAATATGCCTTTGTGTGTAAAAATGGACATTTTAAGCATGATTGATCGGATTTACACTGTTAAAAAATTACTGTAAATTTTACAGTATAATACTGGCAGCAGGGTTGCTAGCCAGTTACTGTAAAATTTACAGTAGTGTTACTGTAATTTAATTTACAGAATTTCCCTGTGTTCTCTGATTACAGTAAATAACTGTATTTTTTTAAATTACGAAGGGTCAATTTACAGCAATATTCTGTAAATTTGAGTCAAACCAACACGTGACCCCAGAATGCATTGCAGTTTACAGTAATATGCTGTATTATTAAAAAACAGCCAGCGGCTGTAAAATAATGCTGTAATTTTTACAGTAATTCCTTACCACTGTTAAAAAATTACTGTAAATTTTACAGTATAATACTGGCAGCAGGGTTGCCAGCCAGTTACTGTAAAATTTACAGTAGTGTTACTGTAATTTAATTTACAGAATTTCCCTGTATTCTCTGATTACAGTAAATAACTGTATTTTTTAAATTACGAAGGGTCAATTTAAAGCAATATTCTGTAAATTTGAGTCAAACCAACATGTGACCCCAGAATGCATTGCAGTTTACAGCAATATGCTGTATTATTAAAAAACAGCCAGCGGCTGTAAAATAATGCTGTAATTTCTACAGTAATTCATTACAGTGTATGTTAAATGGAAACACTCATATAGCGTCCATTTGTGACATTAAAGGTCAATAAAAGTTGTTCATTTTTAATTTCAACATTTACATTTTAACATTTTAAAGTAACCATTTACAGTAGAATGGGGTAAATATCACTGTAAATTCAGTCTTTAGGGAATATGTGCAGAAATAGTCACACTGCTTCTGCATGTATAAAATATGAAACTTAATACAAGTCATTGCTATTAATATCGCTCGCCACAAACCATTAAAGTGTCTCGATTCACTTCAGCAAGTTAAATGCATTAATAATGTTTGTTTTTCTTCATTCTGCAGATAGAAGAAGTTGTGACAGTGAAACAGAGTCTCAGTGGATGTTTTCAGCAGTGATTGCAGTGATTGCAGTGGTTGCAGGTCTGGGGATATTGTGTTCGCTGTGTGTAAAAGTCCAAAAGGTGAGTTCTTCAAGATCATCATTATCTTGTTTTAAACTTGTTTAAAATACATTTCAAAATGTACTAATCAAGGGTGGACAGATTGGCAGTACTGTATGACAGTAGAAACATTTGAACGAATAGATATTTTGTTGATTTTATTATTTTCATTAAGATTACTCTGATGTTTAATATGTGGATGTAAGATTGAGGCATTAACGTGTTTAATCCTGCATTTACTTAAAGAGGATATGTGGAAGTGTTTATAAAGCTTTATGTTTTTCTAGGTTTTAAGTCGTAATGCAGTTGAAAAACTGACTTCGCTCTCTAATCCTGACACTGAACAAGCTGCGATCGCTCTGTTCAACTATGAGACAGGAGTCGCTCTACTGACCGGGATCTGAGGAGAGTCAGCCTCAGACAGCCTGCAAATCGTAAAGCACATATGTGGCTCAACCTCAATATTATAAAGCGACGAGAAAACTTTTTGTGCGCCAAAAAACCAAAATAACCTTTTGTTTCGAATCAGTGATTCGGTTCACGTATCAAACTGCCAAACTCACGTGAACTATTGAAATTGTGAATCACTAATGACGTAACGAAGCCTCGTTAACTGAAATCATGTGACTTTGGCGATCCGAATCACTGATTCGACACAAAAGATTCGTAAAGCTTCATGAATCAGTGTTTTGAAATCGTCCATCTCTAGAAATTGTTGAAAAGTCGTTATTTGGGTTTTTTGCCGCACAAAAAGTTTTTTTTTGTGATATTGAGGTTGAACCACTGTAGTCACATGACCTGTTTTAAATATGTTTTAGTATCTTTCTGGACATGGAAAGTGTTCATTATCAATAGACTCACTGAACCATCGGATTTCATCAAAAATATCTTTATTTGTGTTCTGAAGATGAACGGAGATCTTACGGGTGAAGAACGACATGAGAGAGAGTAATTAATGACTGAATTTACATTTTTGGGTGAACTAACCCTTTAATAACAACATTGGAGTATAAGAGTAAGTGGTTTATATCAATTAGATGTATGTTTAAGTAACACTCTTTACTATGGCAGTAATAACAGGGTTATTTATTTTCACAATTGTCACTGGACAGTGGAAAAGTAAAAATTATTATTTTCTATTATCATGCAGAGCTGCAGAACCAGACATGTGTTAAATGAAATGTAAATTAAAAAAATACTTGGAAAGTTTTCTTGCTTCTTGCTGTTAATGTGTGATGGAGCGATACTGGAGATAAAACACAGGACAACATATATTGATAAAATGAATAATAGTTAGGAGGATTCTGATTGGCTGAGATTCATGAAGAGGCGTGTCCAGGATGCATTTTTGATGCGATTGACAACGAATTTAAATACATTTACGAGCTTGCACCTCAGTCAGGAATGAGAACGAAAGTGTGATTCCATCAATCAGCCAGTGAGGGGCAGTAATGCGCTGAAAACACCCAGAAGAGACGAGATCAACTTGCACTTTAATATAAATCTGTTCAAGATGCTCGACTGTATAAAAAATAAACAGGACAGGAATGCTTGCTTTTTTAAAAAATGTTTTACTCTTTATTATCACCCATTGTAACTTATACCAACGACGGAAATAAGCACAGTTATAATAGCAAAATATGTGGGAGAGCGTTGTAACAATGACACTATAAAATAAAGTGTTACCCAAATTTTTACAGCAAAAACTGAAAAAACAACAGCTTTTTTCATGTGAATTACTGCATATTTACACTGTGCTCGACATGATATGTAACATATAGCCTTCACAACATAGTTGAATTATTGAAATATTTAATTTAGGCCAGTTCATGATTGCACTGAAAATATCTAAATATCTATATCTATTTATAAAAAGCAAAAAAATCTAATGTACGTTTAATGACTGATAATATCATCACAGTCTGTGAACAGAAGCTGTGATACACGTTGTATTTCGTGCTTCATCACATGATGATGATGATGTTTTCAGCACAGCGTTGGGAGAGAAACTACAAAAACGAAAGTGTTTTTAAGGAGCCTGTCAGTCGCACATTCGCCACTATAGAGACGCTTTCATCCTTAATATACACACAGGAGGCGAGACTAAAATAATATAAATGTTTCGCACGTCTAAAAACATTGTCTTTATAGAGCTCGTTTGGCTTATTTTTCAACCTTTTCCAAGCGACGCGCATCATGAGCACGACGGTAAGCATCTTTGCTTTACTTCTGATCCGCAGCAGAGAAACAAGCACAAATATATAAACTAAACCTTTTGAGTTTATTATATTGAATTATATTATATTATTCGCGTAAGCTGCGTAACACGGGTTCATTCATTCAGTAGAAGCCTATTTGTGCGCTGAGAGGAACGTTTTAGGCTGTGAGTGTCACGAAATAAGAGGGAATCAACGCAAGTGGCCACAGGAGACGCATTTCACCTGAAACACATGTACATGTAACGCGTATACTGACCACTTGAGGCCTAATGCGAACAGGACTTCTCTTCCTCTCGCTCAGATCGGGATGAGAGATGGGATATCTATGGAAGCCCGTTCCCGCCACTGTTGAGAAAAAAAAATATTCCGTAAGTCATAATAATGAGAAACTTTCTCATAATAATGACTTAGCATCTCATAATAATGATTTAGTATCTCATAATAATGACTTAGTATCTCATAATAATGACTTAACATCTCATAATAATGACTTAGTATCTCATAATAATGACTTAGCATCTCATAATAATGACTTAACATCTTTAACTTAATCAAAAAAAAAAAATTTTTAAATTTTTTTTAGAAACTTTCTCATAATAATGACTTAGTATCTCATAATAATGACTTAACATCTCATAATAATGACTTAGTATCTCATAATAATGACTTAACATCTCATAATAATGACTTAACATCTCATAATAATGACTTAACATCTCATAATAATGACTTAACATCTCATAATAATGACTTAACGTCTTTAACTTAATCAAAAAAAAATTTTTTTTTATTTTTTTTAGAAACTTTCTCATAATAATGACTTAGTATCTCATAATAATGACTTAGCATCTTTAACTTAATCAAAAAAAAAAAATTTTAAATTTTTTTTAGAAACTTTCTCATAATAATGACTTAGTATCTCATAATAATGACTTAGCATTTTTAACTTAATCAAATAAAAAAATTTTTTTAATTTTTTTTAGAAACTTTCTCATAATAATGACTTAGTATCTCATAATTATGACTTAGCAACTTAATAAAAAAAATAAAAAAATTAAAAAAGTTTTTTTTATTAAGTTAAAGATACTAAGTCATTATTATGAGATGTTAAGTCATTATTATGAGAAAGTTTCTTTAAAAAAATAAAAAAAATTTTTTTGATTAAGTTAAAAATGCTAATTCATTATTTTTATGAGATACTAAGTCATTATTATGAGATGCTAAGTCGTTATTATGAGATACTAAGTCATTATTATGAGAAAAGTTTCTCATTATTATGAGATACTAAGTCATTATTATGAGAAAGTTTCTCATTATTATGACTTACGGAATTTTTTTTTTTTCTCAACAGTGGCGGGAACGGGCTTCCATAGATATCTGTATAAACCAAGACTTGTTATAAATTAGTGTATAGTATAGTATAGTAGTATAGTACGTTGGTTCAGTGATGTTAAATAATATTTTTAACTTTAATAAAAAACAATTAATTTAGGTGTTGCCATTTTTACACTCAAAAAAAGATTTTTCGATGCTGTTCACTTTATTTAAACAACTTATTTTGATTTAACACAATTGTATTAGGTTTCTGGTTCAAACGTGATTGCTTCATGTTAAATTGACTTGAAACGATTAATTTTGATGTTTTCATATTAAAATAACATGTTTCAATCAAGTAAGGACTCAATCAAGCAGGACTTTCACTTCCCATCATGCTTCGCAAAGCAGCTGAACTGGGAGAGTAAATGTTGAAATAAAATGTTATTTTAAGCAGTTTTTAGCAAGATGAGAAAATGGAGAGACTTTTTAATGTTTACTGCTCTAATATGTTGATATTTAAAAGTTTCTGTCATGTTAATAGTTTTGGGGTTACCATTGTGGTGAAGTGTTGAGCTTGTGGTTAGACTGAGGGTGGCTACAAATAATTAGTCTTAGTTGTATTCAACTAAAGATATAATTGAGCTAATAACAGTGATGAAAAATCGGTAACTTGATCATTGTTTGTCTGCTACATATTTTATGCCTAGCATGCAAACAAGTGTTGCATTGGCTGGTTAGTTGTATAATCTCAAATAAAATTAATTTGTCTATCAGGTCATTCCATTTTAGTAAAAGCACAGAAAAATCTCCAGTCTGAAAAGCAACAGCACTGTCTGGATTAACAAGGGTGAATCATGTTCAGGAAACATTCACAGAATACGTCAAATGAAATTGGTGCGATTCATTAAATTACGATGAATTTTACTCATCAGTACAATTAATCTAGCTTAAGTTCAAATTAATCAGTTCAACTGTGAGGAAATAGGTGTCATAATTGAATTAAGTTAGACCAACAAGTTATTTTTTTGAGTGTAGGTGACCACTTTTTACAGGTGTCGTTGGAGATTGTGGCAGTTGTGCTTTCTAAAGAATAGGTCAATGGCTTATTTATAGAGCCTATTTTGCATAATGCAGTTGACCACATCACTGCAGAAATGAGGGAAACACCTATAGACCACAACGCAGCCCTGAGGTGTCAGCAGAGACTGTGTCAACTAGATCATCCCTTGTGAGGGCCTTATACCATCACGACAGCCAGAGGCACAGATCCCCAACAAACCGTCCCATACCGGCGTGATGAATACGATCTTCAACTAGATGGAACTGGATTAAATATTTTGACTGTTGCGATCCCAAATCGGACTTATGACCTGTAACTCTGCCTGAATCAATCGAGCACAGAAGAGAACTGCCCCCCCCCCCCCAGGAGCCTAGTTTCTCCCAAGGTTTTTTTCTCCATTTTTATCAATCATAATTATTACTGAATTCAGATCAATATTGTTAATCTTTAACACTCTTAATAAATGAAGTTCACTCAGTTTAATCGATGCTCCTCCTCCTCCTCCATTCACAGCCTTCAACACATTTAAACTCTGATCTGACAGAAATATACATAACATTAACATTTAAGAGAGTTTATTATTATTTTTTTTTTTTTAAAAAAGAAAGAACAATAACTAGGCTAAAACTTTTGACAACGATTTTAAAAACTTTGTAACTGGGTGTTAACCTCAATGAGTAAAAGCGAAACCAGCATCAGTTCAGTGATGAGTGTGACAGGATGATCGTCTCTGCGCGCGTCTGAAATATGAACAGAATAATAACGGTATGATAACAGAATCATGTCTCTATCGCTCTGGTTTAGAAACATGTTGTTCATAAATGAAGTTCTGGTTTGGTTCATGTTTCTCTCTTGTCTCAGTGAAGCTCATCAAGGTAAGAACATGTTCATTTGTTTCACTTCTAAAGCAGTTTCTTCTCCTGTTTCAACCTTTGAGTTTGAGTCCAGAGTCATTCGAATACTTTCAACAACCATATATTATATTATATTATATTATATTATATTATGTTATATTATATTATATTATATTATATCATATTATATTATATTATATTATATTATATTATATTATATTATATTATATTATATTATATTATTTTATGTTATATTATATTATATTATATTATATTATGTTATGTTATATTATATTATATTATATTATATCATATTATATTATATTATATTATATTATATTATATTATATTATATTATATTATTTTATGTTATATTATATTATATTATATTATATTATATTATATTATATTATATTATATTATATTATATTATGTTATATTATATTATATTATATTATATCATATTATATTATATTATATTATATTATATTATATTATATTATATTATATTATATTATTTTATGTTATATCATATTATATTATATTATATTATGTTATATTATATTATGCTATATTATATTATATTATATTATATTATGTTATATTATATTATATTATATTATATTATATTATGTTATATTATATTATATTATATTATATTATATTATGTTATATTATATTATATTATGTTATATTATATTATATCATATTATATTATATTATATTATGTTATATTATATTATATCATATTATATTATGTTATGTTATATTATGTTATATTATATTATATTATGTTATGTTATATTATATTATATTATATTATATTATATTATATTATATTATATTATATTATATTATATTATATTATATTATATTATATTATATTATATTATATTATATTATTGTCACGTCTCCACCACATGGACTGCCACTTTGTTGTTGTTTTCAATCTGTCACATATTCCTTTGTTTGAAGTTCCCGCCACAATCTGTTTCCATGGACACTCATCTAATCACCACAGCTGTTCCCAATCACTTATCTCGTTATCCATGTTATATTATATGTCTATGTGTTGGTTGTGTTCCCCTGTCGCTATTGGATTTACCTGCTTGGATTATTAAAGTTTACCTGTTTATCTTATCTCCTTCCTTGTCGTGCTATCTACGCAGCCGAACCCTGACAATTATGTTATATTATATTATGTTATATTATATTATATTATGTTATAATATGGTGTAAGAAGGTGCTTTTCATCATGTCATGTTCACACAGAACTGAAACATGAAATGTGTGATATGTTTTAATAACAAAGACCCGACTTTTGAGGTAGGAGTTTTTCAGGATTGTTATGGTTCTTCGAAGCTCTTACCGGAGTTGCTGTCATAGCAACAGGTCCATAAGCTTAAACCTGCTCAGGATCAGGCTTATTTCAGTCTAAACCGGATTAGATTGAGTGGAGTTGATACAGCAGCCCTTTGCAGCTCATTTTTAATGAATGTGAAGAATATAATAGTTTTACACAGAACCAAATTCTTTGTAAAATTGTATGTTAATTTTATGCTTCTTCTTCTCCAGGTAAACCAAATGTCTTTGTCTCTGCGAGGAAAGCTCCTGATGATCACAGTCAGCTGGTTCTGACGTGTCTGGCCACTGGTTTCTACCCCAGAGATGTTCAGATGAACATTAGATTGAACAGAATTAAACTTGAGGATCAAACATCTTCAGGAATCAGACCAAATGAAGATGAAACCTTTCAGAGGAGCATCAGTGTGAAGATCAACAGAAACCATGAAGGATCTTATGACTGTCTGGTGATTCACAGCAGTCTGACAGAACCAGTTACAGTAGAATGGGGTAAATATCACTGTAAATTCAGTCTTGAGTGAATATTTGCAGATTGAAGTTTAATACTGAAACTGAATACAAGTCATTGCTATTAATATCACTCACCACAAACCATTAAAGTGTCTCGATTCACTTCAGCAAGTTAAATGCATTAATAATGTTTGTTTTTCTTCATTCTGCAGATAGAAGAAGTTGTGACAGTGAAACAGAGTCTCAGTGGATGTTTTCAGCAGTGATTGCAGTGATTGCAGTGGTTGCAGGTCTGGGGATATTGTGTTTGCTGTGTGTAAAAGTCCAAAAGGTGAGTTCTAAATATTCATTTTCTTGTTTTTAAGCATACTTGTGTAAAATACATTTTGAATCAGAGATGGAGAGCTTGACAGTACTGTATGATAGTAGAAACATCTGAACGAACAGATATTTTGATGATGATTTTCATTATTTTCATTAGGATTACTCTGATGTTTAATATGTGGTTATAAGATTGAGGTGTTGAATGCTGCATTTACTGTTGGTTTTTCTAGGTTTTAAGTCATAATGCAGTTGAAACACTGACTTCGCTCCCTAATCCTGACACTGAACAAGCTGCGAACGCTCTGTTCAACTATGAGACAGGAGTCGCTCTACTGACCGGGATCTGAGGAGAGTCAGCCTCAGACATCGACGGCGTTTACTGCAAATATTAAAGCACAAAGCCTTTTTGTTTTTCTGTTAATGCTGCTGAGCTGAATGTAAGTAACTCTACTTAACCACAATCTTGAAGGATTAGTTCACCCAAAAATGTAAACCCTGTCATTAATTCCTCTCCCTCATGTCGTTCTACACCCGTAAGATCTTCGTTCATCTTCAGAACACAAATGAAGATATTTTTGATGAAATCCGATGGTTCAGTGAGTCTCTATTGATAATTTACACTTTCAATGACCAGAAAGACACCGAAACATATTTAAAACAGGTCATGTGACTACAGTGGTTCAACATCAATATTATAAAGAATATTTTTTGTGCACGAAAAAAACTAAATAATGACTTTTCAACAATATCTAGTGATGGACGATTTCAAAACACTGATTCATGAAGCTTTATGAATCTTTTGTGTCGAATCAGTGATTCGTGTCGCGTATCAAAGTAACGAAGCCTTGTTTACTGTAATCACGTGACTTTGGCGCTCAGCCGTTTTAAGTATAAACTTTACTATATCTACTGGATTGTTTGTTATAACTGTTGGTGCGGGATGAATTTGTCAGTCAAGAATGAGTTTGAGTGAATCGGCTTGTAGATTTGTTTAAAAATCCGGTTAAAAATCTGATTCAAGAGGTTAGGCCCAATTAATACAGCTATTGCTACTACAATAAAGCTAATGTAGGGTTTTGATCCAAACCATCCTTCTGGTTGAGATTGACATTTCAGTGTTTAAAGTGTGTTGGATCAGCAGTGAAATTTTGATGAGAGTTAACAGCACTCATGGGTGGACACAATGACATTGAACTAACAGCGATTTGTAGTTGATGACCACAAGATCATGCAGGGATTGTAACACTCTGGTGGTTTGACGGACAACGAAGGCAGAGGTTCCAAAACAGACAGGTTTATTGAGGTAACGGGAAACATCACAGTGTGCATAAGCACAAACAATAACCGACAATGACTGAACAGAACGGGGAGTATAAATACATAGGAGGAACTAATTAGACACAGGTGAAGGGAATAATTAATAACAAACACAGCAGGAGACAATGAGGGCAAAGAAGTGGCGAAAACCAAAAGAAAAGGTGACAAAAGACAGGGCTATAATGTGACAGTGGGGTGTTTTCAAACCATCATGGGCATTTTCAACTGCTTTACCTGATTTGCTCTGATCCACTGAGGCTTGGTTTAGGGGTGGGCCTTCATAATTTTAGCATGTCTGTTGAAACATGGTTGAAAAATATCTATTGTTTGTTTGAAATTGGCTTTTGCATGTGCACTTTTCAGTAATTGATAGAGAGAAAACACAGGTGAATCCTACAGAAGACTTGTGTGTTGAAGCACCTGACATAATACAAGACTTCTTGAGTATCAAACTGGTGCATCTTATTATTTCTCTGTTCCTTTGTTTTGTGTGCTTGTTATTTGCGTTTGATTTGTGTTGTTACTGACTTGAATTAGATACATTGAGAAGTGATTAAAGTGCTTAAATAAAGCATTCATTTTTCTACTTTCATAAAAATACATTTTGCTTTAGTAATGTTTATTATGAATTTCTTCAATAAAATTTTATCATAATTTATGAGATTTCTTGAAGTGCAAGAGACATGAACGTGAGCGAGGATGTCATACTTCACTCATAGCCCACGTCTCGCATCCATGTTTGCAGAGCACATTGCAGCTTTATTAGGAGTGAAAGCAAATGAAGAAAAAAATAAAAAAAGGAGAAGCAAAGACGGGTTGGTTTTGAGCAGGATTAATCACCATGCGCTTCACGACTACGCTGGGTTAGAGATCGCAAACCAAAACTGGACCAATGAGCACTGAGCAAAGTGACATATCTGATCCAATAAAGCCACTCCCCTTTATCTCTCATTCAAATTAAAGACGTTTCAATTTTAGACAGAAAATATTTTGCGTTTACACCCATTATCCCATTTCCCAAATTGAAGCTAAAAGAGGTGTATGGATACATAAGAGGCCAAGCCCACAGTTTCCATAACTCCGTCCAGGGGTGAAGTAGTGAGCCTGAGAAAGCAGGTCTAACAGATGACGGACCCTTCTGTCCCACCCTCTCCAGAACTCCCGGGAGCAGAGCAATGGGGGGAAAGGCATACAGACGCAGTCTCGGCCACGTCTGTATCCAACCCCAGAGGGCTTGATATGTAAGGGAGCAAAACATTGGACAGTGTGTTATCTCTCGAGATACAAACAGATCCACTTCCGTTTTCCCTGAAGCGCTCCCACAGGAGCTCCACCATCTCTGGGTGGAGTCTCCATTCCCCGAGCCTCAGCTCCTGTCTCGATAGGATGTCTGCTCCCTGGCTCAGATGCCCCGGGATGTAAACTGCTGGATGTAGACAGCAGATCACATTGCTCACAACCAGCCACCTCGAGGCCTATCTGAGCATGCTCCGGTCCCAAACAAACAGCACAAAGCTTGTGTGTATCTCCATCCGTGATGAAACGAGGACTGGGAGGAACACACTGCTTAAACTGCACAAATGTCCAATATATTATGATACATATTGAGATACAGACAATACCAAATAAGACATCAATTCAACAGAGAGGTATGCTTTATAGTTTCTTGGTCATGATGTCACCAGCCAACGACATCACGCCATTGGACTGATTTTACATGTGCTTCCCGACGCAATCACGCAAAGGCGTTCCCACAGCGTCTGTGACGAAGCGCGAGTTCCCTCGAAAGGAATTATGCTGGTTTAATCCCTCCAGACCGGTCACAACACAATAAAATGCCAAGTAATAAATCTATGTAATGCGTTTTCAACAAGAGTTAGTAACTACCATCATGAAAAAAAAAACATAATTAATTCCAAATATCTGCTGTTCTCAAACATTTGTGCAATTTTCAGTGAATGGAAAATTAAATTAAATGTCACTCTGTTCTGCACATGAATTTATCAAATGGCTTCAGAACACTTTGTCACAAGTCAATTTTTTTTTTTTTTTCATATTTTCTAGATTTTGATTCATTTATTAATTTACATACCGTCTGTTTGTACCCTTACAAAACGTTTTGCTGTGTGTTCATAGTTTATGCTCTCAAGCAATAGTGTGAAAATTGTGTTTTAGAGAGTTTTTAAAAAGATAATGCTGTTACCAATTAATTTAAATGATTTTCACGGCTGGATTTTTCCTCAGGAACGAAAACGAAAGTGTAATTTCACCAATCATCCACTGAGGGGCGGCAAAGCGCTCAACACACCCACGAAGAGACGAGATTCGCTGTAATGTGTGTCTGTTCAAGGCGCTCGACTGAAATATAATGGTCAAAATGGTTGATACGCATTTTCTGTATTGACACAGAAATGTTTTTGCTTATTTTTTTATTGTTTCACCCTTTTCCTAGCGATCCGCAGCAAGGTAAGAACACGGTTTAGTTTCAGTAGACGATCGACAGCAATCATTTACAAACATATGATCAGTTTTATAACAGTATGCCTAGATAACTGAAAGATAAATAAAATCCGATTTTAGAGTACACTACTTTACAGTAGTTTGTTTTTAGGTTTTGTCTCTCAAAGCAATAGCCGTGATTTCAAAGTCTCGGTCAATAGAGAAAAGATACGAGTAATTCACTTCTAGCCAAAATAAACTTGAATTTGGTTACAAGTTGTTTTTGCGAGATGTACGATCTTGTAAGCAAAGTAAACCGTGATTACAATGTGTTTGGTTTCATTTTTTTGAAGGTGAGACGACTATTAATTGTCACTGACAGCCCAAATTTTTCCTTGTTTTAGGCTAGACGTCAACTATTACACGTCTTTTATTAACCCTTGTGCATCCTTATGGACATTTTTGTCCATTTCAGTTTTGTTTTTTGTTATAAGTGTGCCTTTGTTAATGCCAACTACATGAATTTTGGCTCAGGTGTTTATTATTTTTTTTTTTTGGAATTTTAATATTTTACCCTTATTTCCTTAAAAAAATCAATTTTACCCTCCGTACAAAAAATACTCACACTCAGGACCTTAAGGACAAAAATGTCCACATTGAAACCCATTAAAACTGCAATTTTTTTTTTAACCCAGGGCCGTTTGACTTTAAAATGATACAATATTTGCAAATAGGCATTCATTCTATCAGCAAGGCTTCAAATTTTACATTTTTACCATTTTTTACTAGATTGTGCCATTTTTTCAAATTTGGCATATAAAAGAAATATTCGCTTTATTTGTGTTTTCTACTCATGCATATTATAGAGTCAATTGGAAAAATAATGCAGCTGTAATTGTGTGGGGATGTTGGTAAGGATGTCAGAGTGTAGTTTGCATGTGTTTACTGAAAATTTAATGTGTGTAATTAGTTTGAAAGAAATTATATTGTACTGGCAAAAATCCCACTCCATGTAAGTCTCACCCTTGGCAGGGTCATAGGGTCATGTGGAAACTATGAAAAAGGTCAAAGAAGGTTAAAGGTTAGCTTTGACGTTTTTCTTTTTCACCCAAACACGCATCTTAACCCTTGATTGCCCTTTATCACTTGTTATTGTTTTTGTACAGAGATAAAAGGTGCGCTTGAATCTGAAACAGACGTTCAGAAGCCCCTAAACACATTATTTTAGTTTTCACCACAAGAAAATGCTGATTGTTTAGTCTGGTAGATTTTATAAAGTTTGAGTTCACACAGGTGTTCGCACAGCCAAACCTATAAATATGTGGTGCTTGAGGGGTTGATCGTTTCATTGTTCACTAGATAACTCAGCAGTTACTCATGATTATTATTTGTATAGAAAACAACAGTGGCGTTATGTAAAGAAACAGATTTCTATGAGAGTTTTTTGGCATGGACATTTTTGTCCATTATGGACCTAAGTGTTAGTTTTTTTTTAAATCTGACACTACATAAAAAATATAAATGCCTCAAAATTAAATTTGTTGTTTTTCATTGACACACCCAAGAATCTAATACACAAAGAAAAAAATTCTGCTCAGCATTTAGTTTATAAAAATAAATACATTTTTATATAATATATATATATAATTAAATTTTTTCATAGAATACCTTTGGCATTATGTAAACAAACCAGCATTTAAAGGGTTACAGTTCTTAAAATTAATGAATGTTTGATATCTATGGATAGAACAGATGCTGGTTAAAAAATTGTCATCAGTGAAAGTGGAAAAAAATATTAATAAATCATATTTCTATGACAGTTTTTTGGCATGGACATTTTTGTCCATTTTGCATCTATGTGTAACTTTTTTTTTTTTGATGCGCAAGGGTTAAGCCTATCCACCATCAATCTTTTTATATTTTATATTATGCTTGTGTTTATATGTTCCTCAGTGAAACACTTCCTGCATTACAAGTTTTCAGCTCTGACCAAAGCAGACACATTCCCAGAATTCAGTGCTGTAGGTGTTGCTGATGACAGACAGATTATTCACTACAATAATAAAGATCGACTTTGGGTACGAGAGAGTCTGACTGTGGATGATTGGACCAAATCTTCTGCAAACCCTCCTGATTCTAGAGACTGGTTCATTCATCAGATGAAGATTCTGTCAAACTGCTCAAACTCACAGTGTTCTGGTGAGATTCATGATTTACTCTTATTCATTATCAGACATTATATTTACTGTCAGTTTCTCATGAGTGTTCTGTGATTGTAGAGCTTCATGTTCTTCAGAGAATAATTGGCTGTGAACTGGAGAAACTTCCTGATGGATCAGTGAATCCGACTGTCTTTGATGAATATGGATTTGATGGAGAGGATTTTATATCCTTTAATTCTGACACTATGCAGTGGATTGATAAAAACCCCAAAGCCAAAGAAACTAAAGTGAAATGGGATCTTCAGACAGAGCGCAACCACTTTCTCAAGTATTTCCTCAAGACCTGTTTGCAATGGATTTCAACATTTAATAACACAAAAAAAAGTATGTGTTCATTAGATCACTACTTTGTTTATGTTTGTTTATATATGTCTGTTGCAAATCATTAAGGAAATGTTCTTGATGCAGCAGATAATGCTCATCTGGTTTATTCCCTCTAATTTTACTTACTTTATTTGGAACACAAAAGGCAAAATTTTTGATAAAATGAATACCTTTTTTCACCATGCAAAAACAGAATCAATTTCTTTACAAATATTTATCTGTTAATTTCATTATGATTTTACACTTCTTTGTGCTCCAGGTCGACCAGATGTTCATCTCTTTGCGGCGGAATATGATCAATACAAGTTAAACCTGACGTGTCTGGCCACTGGTTTCTACCCCAGAGATGTTCAGATTAACATTAGATTCAACAAAACTGTTCTTGAGGGTCAAACATCTTCAGGAATCAGACCAAATGAAGATGAAACCTTTCAGAGGAGCATCAGTGTGAAGATCAACAGAAACCATGAAGGATCTTATGACTGTCTGGTGATTCACAGCAGTCTGAAACGACCAGTTTCAAAAAAATGGGGTAAAAATCATCATAAATTCAGTCTTGAGTGAATATGTGAAGATCTGCCTTCATACAGTAACACTGATTCTGCATAAATACTGTGAAACATAAATACAACACGAATCCATATCAGAACTTAGACATGATAAAGTTGAATGGGTTATTGTTGCTGGCTAGTTAAAGTGTCTACATTCAGTTCAATATTTATAATCACGAAACAAATAATGTTTTCAGTTTTTTTTTTCTTCATTTCCAGATGGAAAATGCATTGACTGTAAAATGTCTCGCTGGCACATTATAACAGCAGTAACTGCAACTGCAGTTCTGATTCTGATGTTGTGTTTGTTTTTAATCTACAAAATGCAAAGATATTATGGTGAGTTATAGATATTTAACATGATCACTGTTGCTTTCAATGTCTTGTTTTTAAAATGTATGAAAGCTGGACAGTATGAGAGTAGAACTATGTGAGTTGGTAGAAATTTTCATAATATTATTTTCTGTATTTTAAATGTATTTGTTGGACGCAAATTATAAAGTAAGATTATCCATAACAAATGTGCAATGTGACATCAGTGCCGACTAGATGATGCAGATAGAGGATGTATGTATTTTAGCTAAAGTTTTGATTAAAATCTGCTTTACTTCTTTCAGCTCAAACAGACCAGAACAGTGATGCTGATTCAGAAGGCCAAACTGCAGGTACAGTCCAGTGTTTGTTGATGTGTTTTAATCAAGAGCATCTACAGACTGTCCTGGGATGTGAACAAGTTTATGGGCACCAATAGAAATGAAATAGTTTTTGTTTAGGTTCCTTTAGAACAGGCAGCGGGTTTCATGCACTAATAATTGCATACACACATTTGCATTAATGCAATTTGTATGTATAAAATTTAATCTTAACATATTTATAAAACCACACAGAGCATGTGATTTTTTTTTTGTGAATTTAGAATAACTTGTGTATGCATGATTCGTGAATGAATCCCATCATTCTTATGTTCCAGCTCTTTTCTGCAAAAAACAAATGTAGTTTGTTGTTTTGGCTTTAATTTTTGTTCATTCAGCCATTTCTAATCTGTGTCAGCTCTATTTTAATTAGAACACTTAATCATGATGGGTGAAATATGACTCTGTACCAAACCTTTTACATTTGACAGTTTCTTTAAAGGATCAAGAACACATTATATGATGTAACATAATTCTATGTTGTTGTTTCAGACAAGGGCATCGGATGCATGGAAGCGACACTGAGGAAGAGGAGGACTCGCAAAAGCAGGACCCAGAGCCTCTAAGTACCACCTCCACAGGATCGGTGCCAGGACCCACGAATTGGGCGGGCATTTAGATTTTTCAGGGGGAAATTGTGATCCGAAGTGGGAGGGTCAGGGCCTAAGGTGACCAGACATGGCCCTGTGATGGAATTTTTTTAACTAATCACAATGAACATTTCCTTTTCCTTACGGGAATAACATTTTTATGGTTTTGAAAGCTAAACGTCCTTAAACCTTAGGCCGAAGTCAGCGTGTGACTGACTCTGCACCTCCACACCAACAGAATATTTGTATTTTATTTACCACTTCTATGTTATGTATCAAATGTTTTTGCTCTAAATCTGGATAAAGAATGAATTGACATAAAATTAGATAATATTAAAAATATCTATATGACAGTATATACAGCAAATCTTCCAGAGATGTTCAATTGGGTTCTTGTCTGGACCCGTAGCCACTCCTTTGTTATCTTGGCTGTGTGCTTGCGGTCATTGTCCCTTTGGAAGATGAACCTTCGCCCCAGTCTGAGGTCCAGAGCGCTCTGGAGCAGGTTTTCATCAAGGATGTCTCTGTACATTGCTGCATTCATCTTTCCCTCCATCCTGACCAGTCTCCCAGTTCCTGTCGCTGAAAAACATCCCCACACCATGATGCTGCCACCACCACGCTTCACTGTAGGGATGGTATCGTCCAGGTGATGAGCGGTGCCTGGTTTCCTCTAGATATGGTGCTTGTTATTCAGCCTGAAGAGTTCAATCTTTGTTTCATCAGACCAGAAAATTTTGTTTCTCATGGTCTGAGAGTCCTTCAGGTGCCTTTTGGCAAACTCCAGGCGGGCTGTCATGTGCCTTTTACTGAGGAGTGGCTTCCGTCTACAGATGATATCTTGGGTTGATAAAGTTCTGATTAATTTATTTGTCAAGCAACTTGTAATAAAATCTTGTCCATTTATTTTTAAAGACGGTAAATGCTGAGCTTCAGTTACATTTGGCACTGTATAACTAACCATCTGTACAAACGCAGTTCAGCACCATATTAAATTGCTTGTAATCACAATAAAAGTTATATTTTCACAAAAAGTTTTGTGGTTCATAAAACAACCTTCCTTATCTAACAGGCGAACAGCAGACCAGCCACCTCTCTCCCAGAATCGAGGTTTCATATGGCACACCCTCGACACATGCTCAGAAGCCTCAGTTCACAAACTCACATCACTACCTGAAGAAGCAGCCAGCAGGCACAGCTGGAGTGTTTTTGAGTTTTGCTGGTCCAACCTCTTATAGAAGTGGTGCTTAGATTCGCTCGACATAATTGCGTTTCCAGAGCGTCAGAAATGTAGGCTGCATGGAAAAGATGTTTCTTATA
Organism: Zacco platypus; assembly: GCA_038088235.1. Lineage (NCBI taxonomy): Eukaryota > Metazoa > Chordata > Actinopteri > Cypriniformes > Xenocyprididae > Zacco > Zacco platypus. The sequence goes on from CM076071.1 coordinate 1,522,495, forward strand.
ATTGCTTGTTGTTTCTTTATAATTGCTTGTCATATTTTTCACCCTGGTCTCCCTCTCTTAAGCGACGCGCATCAAGGTGAGTCTGTTCATTTGTTTTACTTCTAATCGTAATCCACAAATGTTTAAACTAAACCTTTTGAGTTTGTGTACATAGTTATTTTTAAAATAGTTTCAGTTACTTTCAGCTTTTGTTTTGCACGATGAGTCGTGTTACGACTTGTTCTCTGCCGCTCAAGGCAAAACACCGTCGTGTATGGCAAGCCGTTTTGACTTTTATTCATTTTCAGGACATGAACTTGTGATATCAACAATTACATTTTCACTAGTTATAATTTTCATTCCTGATATCTGGAATTAGATTTCCACTAGTAACAACGTTAATTCTTGATATCAACAATTCTATTTCCACTAGTATAAACTATAATTGTTGATATCAAGAATTGTATTTTCACTAGTGAAATCTCGCCATAGGCTGCCATTCAAATTCAATTGTTGATATCAATAATTAATTTCTTACTAGTTGAAATTCCAGTTTCACATATCAGGAACACAATTCTTACTAGTAAAAATGCTAATTTCTGATATCAAATTACATTGTTACTAGTGCAAATGTCTATTCTTGATATCAACAATTGAACTGATACTAGTAAAAATGTTCATTTCTGATATCATGAATGTGATTGTTACTAGTAAGAAAGCCGTTTTAGATATCAGAAATTATATTGATATGAGGAATTCATTTTCAGATATCAGAAATGAACATTTTTACTAGTAGCAATTCAATTCAACCATGTCAAGATAAAAAAAACAAAAAACATACGGACTAAATAAAGTTAATGTCTAATACATTAAAGCCAACATTTTATGCCTGAATGTATAAATAAATATATTCTCCATCTACCTTTATTGCATATTTCCCCCTTTGCATATTTTTAATTTAAATTGAATAATCGGACTAAAATTCTTCCTAACATGTTAGGAAGTTGAATGCAAGTTTGAAATCTGAGGATGAAATAATTTTAATTTTAGGCGAATATTCAAAACATGCACAATTTTAATATGAAACATTTGTGTTATCCAAACTGATGAAGAATGCCATGCATTTTCCCTTTGTCTATAACATTACTTATTGGCACACTTGGATTTCATGCAAAGCATTCTGCTATACTGGATATATATACATTTTCTTAACATTTAAATATATCATATTTATCTGTATTTGGCTTATTCATGAGAAATAATGTTTGGTCTTGTGTGTCCTAATTGTAGCTTGTACAAATAGTATGTATTTGTACAAGTATGTAGTATGTATTCTATTATAAATTTTTAATGAACTTTTATTGATATATGAATATTGTAGTATTCTCCGCTTTATTACATGTATTTTTGACAGCATTTGTCTGTTGCTTTTAATTAATGACTTAAGTTCATTTAAAAAACATTTCTATTAAACATCATTTCTAGTTACAATAACGCTTTGCAATGCAGCTTATTAATCACCAATCTGTAGTTGAACTTCCTCCACTCACAAAAGAACCCCATTGAAACTAGTTCTAGTAATGTTTATGTTGAATTCATGGATAAATATTTACTATTAGTCATTTAGCAGACGCTTTTATCCAAAGCGACTTACAAGTGAGGCAATTTGGGGTTAGGTACCTTGCTCAAGGGCACTTTAGTCATGGTATCGAAGGTGGAGAGAGTGCCGTTTATTCACAATCCCCACCTTCAATTCCTGCCGGAGTGGGAATCGAACCAGCAACCTTCAGGTTAAAAGCCCAACTCCCTCACCATTAGGCTACGACTATCCCATCACCACGTAAATATGTCCCTTCCATCATGTCTAGAGCCTATAAATTTGTAAATACCTGTTATATATCTCTTTTTGTATTGCTCCTTTGCATTCATTCCATTAGTCTGCAAGTTGAGACAAGAAATGTTGCTACAACTGTGGTTGAAAATGGCTGTGAGTGTGAGAAATAACAAAGGATATTTATGGAATATACTCAAGAAAACTGAAGGTTTTGGAATAATAACCTTCAGTTTTCCAGTTATTTGTAAAATATACAGTATAACCAGCAAAACCAACTGTTTACAGATGGTGCAAATGAAACGAGTTTAACGAACAGTGTAAAAGGAAAGCTTATAATAGGCAAGTGAATGTTAATGTGGAAGTATGTGCAGATAAAATCAATTCGAATAAGTGCATCAGCAACGAGGACAATATAAAGTACACATCAAAATTTCTGAAACTGAGCTAGCATTTACATATCGGTTACAACTGCAAGTTGAGACAAGATGTTTTGCTACAACTGTGGTTGAAAATTGCTGTGAGTGTGAGAAATGACAATGATTTTTGATGAATATACCAAGAAAATAATCACTTCATAGATTGTCATTTACTTTCCATTCACTTAAACTTAAACAAGGTCTCGTTTTTTTAAGGTCAGTATTGGACATTTTGCTTCATGTAGGTCTAATGTCAATTCTAGTGCCCTTTTCATCATTGAGACATACCAGTTTTTGTAAGTCATCATTTCTTTCACTGAATGCTATCTGAATGATCACTGCCTGATAAACTATTTTGGGCATTAAAATCTCCACACGATGTCCATTTCTTTGAACTTTTTCATCAAAGGCATTATTTCTTTATCTGATACATATTTATCTGACTTTCAGTAGTTAGATTCATGTATTAGTTCAGCCTTCATACAGATCTTGATGCTGGTGGTGTCAGGCTTCTGAGGGCATCCCCCTGCGAGGTGGAGCAGTTCCACCTCAGTATACGGTGTCTGTGCCACTCCGTTGCCCTACAGGAGCCGTTCTGCCAACCCCGCCACCCTCGGTGCTTCGGGGCGCAGCGGTTTCCAGCGAGCTCATGACTCAGCATTCACAAAACAACGCTGTGTCAGGCTCGCACCCTCTGAGGAGGGTCAAAGCAGTCAAATCGGTTGTTTCCTGCCCGTATGCTTTAGGTCACCGAAGTGGCTGCTCTAAGTACACCAGAGGTCAGCCTTGGGAGGCTGGTTCCCTTAGTAGATTTTCTGGCAGAGTTTAAACGTCTACCAAATATATCTCAATGGGTCCTGCAGACAATAGAGAAAGGGTTCAAAATCCAGTTTGGGTTTCATCCACTTCTATTCAATGGGGGGCTACTATCTTCAGTGCATCCCCGAGCAGGCTCTGGTGATGGAACAAGGAGTAACAACCCTGTTAGCGAAGGAAGCTATAGAACGGGTCCTTGTAGCCGACTGGGAGTCGGGTTTTAACAGCCGTTACTTCATTGTTCCAAGAAAGGATGGCGGGTTGCGTATTAGATGCGTATTATCTGAATTGAACAATACAAAAGGCTAGAATTCAAGATGCTGACATTAAGTCAAATTGTGACTCAGATCGGATCCGAGGATTGGTTTGTCACAATAGATCTAAAGGACGCATACTTGAATGTCTCCATCCTTTCACAACACAGGAAGTTCCTGAGGTTCGCTTTCGGGGGGCGAAGCTTACCAATATCGGGTTCTTCCATTCGGCCTAGCTCTTTCACCCCGCACATTCACGAAGTGCGTAGATGCAACGCTGGCCTCGCTCAGGCTACAGGGCATACGCATTCTGAATGATACGGACGACTGGCTAATATCAGTTCAGTCAGAGCAGATGGCGGTTCGGCATTGAGATGTCGTTCTCGCTCACATGCAGAAATTGGGGTTGAGACTGAACGCCAAAAAGAGTGTGCTTTCTCCGGTACAGAGAACCACCTTTCTTGGTGTGGGATTCAGCGATGATGTGGGCTGTTCTTCCACCCACTCGCATTGCTGTTTTTCTATCAGTCGTGAATGAAATAAGCTAGGCCAGTCACTCACTGTAGAACAGTTTCAGAGACTGTTGGGTCTGATGTCAGCTGCATCCAACGTGATGGCTTTTGGCCTGCTGTACATGAGACCCTTACAGTGGTGGCTCAGGACCAGAGGGTTTTCCCTGAGGGGGAACCCATTCCATACGATCAAGATCACGTGGCGAGCGTTCCGCGCCTTGGTTATGTGGAAGGAGAACTGGTTCCTGTCCCAGCAGACTACCTCTTTCACCCCGAAGTGCGTATATGCAGCGCTGGCCTCGCTCAGGCTGCAGGGCATGCGCACCCTGAACTGTACAGACGACTGGCTAATATTAGCTCAGTCAAGGCAGGTGGCGGTCCGGCATCAAGATGTCGTTCTCGCTCACATGCAGGAATTGGGGTTGAGACTGATCGCCAAAAAGAGTGTGCTTTCTCCGGTACAAAGAACCACCTTTCTTGGTGTGGGATTCAGCAATGATGTGGGCTGTTCTTTCACCCACTCGCATTGCTGTTTTACTCTCAATCATGAAATAAATAAGCTAGGTCAATCACTCACTGTAGAACAGTTTCTAAGACTGTCAGGTCTGATGTTAGCTGCGTCCAACGTGATGGCTTTTGGCCTGCTATACATGAGACCCTTACAGTGGTGACTCAGGACCAGAGGGTTTTTCCCCGATGGGGAACCCATTCCGTATGATCAAGATCACGCGGCGAGCGCTCTGCGCCTTGATTATGTGGAAGGAGAACTGGTTCCTGTCCCAGGGTCTTGTGTTAGGAGCTCAGTGTCGACGAGTCATACTGACCACAGATGTTCTCTCACAGGCTGGTGAGCAGTTATGGAAGGCCGCTAAGCTCAAGGTCTCTGGAGGGGTCATCATCTTTCGTGGCACATAAATTGCCTGGAGATGCTGGCTGTCTTCAATGCGTTGAAGTTCTTCCTCCCAGACCTGAGAGGCCATCATGTGCTTGTCCGCACAGACAACACATTGTTGGTTTCTTATATAAATCGACGGGGAGGTCTGCGCTCGCGTCCACTTTGCAAACGGGCGCACAAAGATCCTCCTGTTGTCCCTGGGGAAGATGCTCTCCTTGGGAGTGATCTATATTCCAGGGGCCCAGATTATAGGAGAAGACATCTTGTTGAGACAGGGACTAAGGCCTGTCTATCTGGTCTCTCAACTGAGGTTGTAAAGACCATACTTCACTCCAGAGCTCCGTCCACAAGGAAACTGTACACTCTGAAGTGGAAACTTTTCATTTCTTGGTGTAATATGCGACAGTTGGATCCAGTAAACTGCCCAGTCGGTACAGTGCTAGAGTTCCTACAAGATCACTTCTTATCAGGTCTTTCGCCGTCCATTCTGAAAGTGTATGTGTCAGCTATCGCTGCTTACCATGATCTTTTGGATGGTACAATTGTGGGGAGAAACCATTTGATAACCTGTTTCCTTCGTGGCACTTTCTAAGAACCGGACCAGGAAAAGCTGATCAGCTGTTTGTTTTGGATCGCCTGCATCCAAACAGACGGCTAGCGAGTGGATAGTCGAGGCTATTGTTCTTGCTTATGAGGTCTCTGGTCAGCTGCTATAGCTATCAGAGCTCATACCACCAGGAGTATGGTGGCTTCCAAGGCCTTGCTGTTGGGGGCACCCTCAAGTATGTGATGCGGCGAGCTGTTCCACTCTGCTCACGTTTTCTTTAATCTCGACCTGGACGCTGCTCCAGGTTCGCAGGTGCTTAGGTCTTTGTGTGCCGCAGTTTCACACAGACAGGTATTTGCAAGTATGGCGTTTTGGTATATCGTTCCCAAAGCGTCATTCGACGCAGCGTTGAAGTTCCCTCAAAAGGGAACGTCTAAGGTTACGACTGTAACCCTAGATCCCTGAGAGAGGGAACGAGACACTGTGTCACCCAGCCATACTCCCTGCATACCTGTGATCGATTTGCTTCGGCTACTTTAAGCTAGTGAGCGATCGCTCTGGATATGCTTTTATCCTTCCTGGTCATGACGTCATCCGCCCGTGATGTTCATTCTTGCCGTTGGCTAGTTGACATTCATGTATCAGACGCGTTCCTAAAGCATCATTCGACACAGCGTCTCGTTCCCTCTCTCAGGGAACTAGGGTTACAGTCGTAACCTGAGACATTTCTTTTGAGCTTCAGCAAATGTGATCAGTGATTTTGTACTTTTCATCTTCTTTATCCTGTAATTATTTCACAAAGCCTTTAAAAGCAGCACTTTGTTGTTTACCTCAATCACAACATTTTATTGCGTCATCTTTCCCAAATTGTTTACGTTTAGTCATTGCTTGTGTTTATATGTTCTTCAGTGAAACACTCCCTGCACTACAAGTTTGCAGTCCTGACCAAAGCAGACACATTCCCAGAGTTCAGTGCTGTAGGTGTGTGTGATGACAGACAGATCAAACACTTCAGTAATGAAGAAAGAGTCTGGATTCTGACTGAACATGACTGGACTGAAGCTCCAGATCCTCCTGATTATAAAGACTGGTTCATTCATCAGATCAGGACTCTGTCAAACTGCTCAAACTCTCAGTGTTCTGGTGAGATTCATGATTTACTCTTATTCATTATCAGACATTATATTTACTGTCAGTTTCTCATGAGTGTTCTGTGATTGTAGAGCTTCATGTTCTTCAGAGAATAATTGGCTGTGAACTGGAGAAACTTCCTGATGGATCAGTGAATCGGACCGTCTTTGATGAATATGGATTTGATGGAGAGGATTTGATATCCTTTAATTCTGACACTATGCAGTGGATTGATAAAAACCCCAAAGCCAAAGAAACTAAAGTGAAATGGGATCGTCAAACAGGACGCAATACAGTCCTGCAGTATTTCCTCAAGAACTGCATTGACTGGATCTCCACATTTAACAACACTAAACAGAGTAAGTTCTGATCAGATCAGATCCATGATCTCCTGTCTCAGTGTGAGTGTGACATGAGTTCAGCGGGTGGTTTATAATTCATCATTTAGTAAAAAATAAATACTGAAAGTTGAAAATGGAAAACTGTTGAGGACCCATTCAGAAATCTTGTACACTTCGCTTTGTACCTTAAAGTGAAACATCAGCAGATCTTCACATTGTGAAATACTTCTGATTTGGTCTGAATTATGAAAATACATTTCAAGGTTCTGTTCATGTATTTTTTTTTAATTATTTATGAAGCACAGTTAAAACAATGTAATGTTGACCACTGTGCTGTAATATCACACAATAAAATTACACAAATCAAATTTACTTTGAGACAAACAGTGACTAACAACATCTGTTAAGAGGCTCTTGCTAATTACCCTAATGAACCAAACACTAATTCATGTAAATGTAATAACAGATTTAATTGAATAATTAATTTTATCATTTTATCAAAAAATACTTTTTTTTCTTTTTTTTAAATGAAAATGAAGATTTTTTTCTTTGTCAATGTTTGTTTGTTTGTTAATTGCATTATTATTTTCTTCTCCAGGTTGTCCAGATGTTCATGTCTCTGTGAGGAAAGCTCCTGATGATCACAGTAAGCTGGTTCTGACGTGTCTGGCCACTGGTTTCTACCCCAGAGATGTTCAGATGAACATTAGATTCAACAAAACTGTTCTTGAGGGTCAAACATCTTCAGGAATCAGACCAAATGATGATGAAACCTTTCAGAGGAGCATCAGTGTGAAGATCAACAGAAACCATGAAGGATCTTATGACTGTCTGGTGATTCACAGCAGTCTGACAGAACCATTTAAAGTAAAATGGGGTAAATATCACTGTTAATTCAGTCTTGAGTGAATATGTGAAGATCTGCCTTCATGCAGTAACACTGATTCTGCATTATTAAAATATGAAACTAAATAAAAGTCTCTCAGTTTGTAGAAAGAGAACATGATCACACTGATGCTGATGATCACAAACAATTACAGTTAAAGTGCCTCAACTTAATTTAACAGTTAAAAAAAGTTTATAATGTTTGTGATTTTTTGTTTGTTTGTTTGTTTGCAGTGGGAAATGTTGCTGATTGTGGAACAGAATCTCCAAGGCTTATAGCAGTAATGTCAGCAGCTGCTGCGGTTTTAGTTTTCACTGTGATTGGTTTCTACATCTATCTAAAGAAATGGTCAAATGGTGAGTTCTAAATATATTTCAGTACATACAGTTGTGTTCAAAATTATTCAACCCCCACTGAAATTGATTGTTTTGGCCGGTTTGACATTGATTTTGATCATTCAGTCATCCTGCTTACAATTAAATCAAAGAGGCACGTGTAGGTCAGACAAATATAACATAACATTTATAATGAAATAACCACAAATGTCTTTTCTCTGCTCACATCATTATCAGTTTTATTCAACCCCCAAGTGACATTCAATCTTAATACTTAGTACAACATCCTTTTACAGTTATAACAGCTTTTAAACGTGAAGCATAGCTTGACACAAGTGTCTTGCAGCGAGCTACGGGTATCTTCGCCCATTCATCATGGGCAAAAGCCTCCAGTTCAGTCACATTCTTAGGCTTGCGCACTGCAACTGCTTTCTTTAAGTCCCACCAGAGGTTCTCAATCGGATTTAAGTCTGGTGACTGCGATGGCCATTTCAAAATGTTCCAGCCTTTAATCTGCAACCATGCTCTAGTGGACTTGGAGGTATGCTTGGGATCATTGTCCTGTTGAAAGGTCCAACGTCTCCCAAGCCTCAGGTTTGTGACGGACTGCATCACATTGTCCTCCAATATCTCCTGGTACTGAAGAGAATTCATGGTACCTTGCACACGCTGAAGCTTCCCAGTACCTGCAGAAGCAAAACAGCCCCAAAGCATGATTGACCCCCCGCCATGCTTCACAGTAGGCAAGGTGTTCTTTTCTTCATAGGCCTTGTTCTTCCTCCTCCAAACATAGCGTTGATCCATGGGCCCAAACAGTTCTAATTTTGTTTCATCAGTCCACAGAACACTATCCCAAAACTTCTGTGGTTTGTCCACATGACTTTTGGCATACTGCAGTCGACTCTTCTTATTCTTTGGAGACAGAAAGGGGGTGCGCCTGGGAGTTCTGGCATGGAGGCCTTCATTACGCAGGGTGCGCCGTATTGTCTGAGCAGAAACTTCAGTACCTACATCTGACAAATCTTTTCTCAGTTCCTCAGCAGTCACACGGGGACTTTTCTCCACTCTACGCTTCAGGTAGCGCACAGCAGTCGAAGTCAGCATCTTCTTTCTGCCACGACCAGGTAGCGTTTCAACAGTGCCCTTTGCCTTGAATTTGCGAATGATGCTTCCTATGGTGTCTCTTGGTATGTTTAACATCTTTGCAATCTTCTTATAGCCATTGCCCTTCCTGTGAAGAGTAATCACCTCTTCTCTTGTCTTCCTGGACCATTCTCTTGACTTCACCATGTTTGTAACCACACCAGTAAATGTCTAGAAGGAGCTGAGTATCACAGTCATTTTAAAGCTGCCTAATTGGTGCTTATTAGGCTTTATTGCTGCTCCCTGACATCCACAGGTGCTTTCAATACCTGATTGAAAACACTTCAATGGACCTCTGTTCTTCAGAGTGGTAGTCTTTAAGGGGTTGAATAATTGTGTCAATGAAGAATTCACAAAAGAAACATTTACTACTGTATTACAAAACCAATTGATGTCATTTTAGTTGCATATGCTTCTTTAAGAAGTCCTTGTAGGATTTCATTCTGAATTCAATTACAAATGTACTCTAAATTCTCTAAAACCATTTACAGCATTGGGGGGTTGAATAATTTTGAACACAACTGTACTTCAGTATATGTATGTATATATTACACTTCAGTTTGGCTTTCAATACCATCATGCCTGATCTTCTATCATCCAATCTGACCCAGCTCATTGTGCCCACCCCAATCTGCCAGTGGACCAGACAAAGTGTGGTGAGACTGGGAAAACTCACATCCACCTGCACCGGTGTAACTCGGGACCGTGTTCTCTCTACACTGCTCTTGTCAATCAGTATGACGTCCCCTCTAAAGACCCCTCTGTCAAGGTCTAGAAGTTTGCAGACGACACCACAGGTTGAGGTTGAGCAGCAGATTGTTGAGTTGCAACGATGAAGGGCCCCAGGTCTGTGGTTGTCCTCAGTGCAGTTAAAACTGTGGGCAGAGCATCAGTCCATTTGTTGTTGTGTTGTATTATCGGTTTCAAGATGCTGGAATGTGAAATCTTTTTATGCAGCTAGTTTAGCCAATTGATCTGCGATGTTGTTGTTTTTCTCATTTTTATTTGGATTTTTGCGAATGTGCGAATATATATATATTATAGTTATTCACACCTTTCCCTTCTGTTAGCCACTGTGCAGATGCTACGGTGTGGGGTTTAGATCTCCATCTGTTTCCTATTTTTGAGCCCCAGTCCTCTATTGCTCGAAACGTGTTTTCGGCTGGATCGACGCCATTTGATAGGGCCTTCTGGACTGGGATGCCAGTATTATTTTTTATAAGTATGTCCCAAACGGTTCATTGCTTGCCTGTATAACCCCTCTACCCAGGTTCTACTCGACCCGTAAGCATTATTTATGCCTAAAAACAAATCTTTAACAATGAAATGCACCGTTAAAATGTCAGACTTTAAACTATTTGCATGATGTGTTTTTAAAACAGTTGTTCGAAATGCTCAATGCTTAATGTGTTTGAAAACGCTGTTTCAGAAAAAACTATTCAAATCTATGTGGAACAAAACTTCTACCAGAAAGACTCGGGAGGTAAATTAACTTGCAATGAAATTTATTAACAATCAGCAAGCAAACATTGTAAGATAAAGTTCTTTGGCGTAGGCCCCGTCCGTAGCTTAGATCCTGAGGGTTGCGGACTCTGCATTTCCTGCCTGAAGATGAAGGCAGGGGCGTAGCCGACCCCCGGGAGGTATGGACAGGGACCATCCTGGTGGTGGTGGGGAGGATGGAGGTTAGGTTTCGCGTCAGCATCTGCGAACTCAGACAAGTGTGAGTACCGATCTTATATGCTACATGTGTTGGATAATGATTGGTTAGATCTAAATTAGAAGTGACGTAACATTTGAGTCTTCCTGACAGAACTTGCGCTAGAGCTTTAATTTTCTTTAATAAAAAAAACAATCTTTCACCTACCTAACACTTTTGATCGTCTTCGATCATTTTCACTTCAAAACTCACAGTCCAAAACAATACCATAAATTCCTTTGCATGGGGGTAGCAGGGGTTAGTGAGAGGTCAATAAAACAGGTGTCCAGTCCGGAGGGAGGGAGGGGGGAATATTTTTATGAGGGTAATAACTCAATCAAATTTTGACACATGCCGCCCTATACATCTCTCTCAGATGTATACAAGTAATTTGTAAGTGTACATCTTAAAAAAACAAACTCAAAAAAATCATTGCCTGTAATCCCTCCCTATGTTACTCTGAGCACTGTCAAACCTGTGCTGTGAACACTTCCTGTGTCTGCTTGCATCTTTATGATGGATCACTTGCTGTATTTCTCACTTGTAAGTCCCTTTGGATAAAAGTGTCTGCCAAATGAATGTAAATGTGAAATATTATTTTAGTATTACTACAACAACTATGCATTTACCAAAACAAATTAAAGTACTTTAGTATTGTTCACTATATTATATATAAATTACTGTAGTATTTTTCAAGCAAAAAATATGAACAAACAAAAAAGTACCTGTCCACAGATTTCGAAAGAATCGGTCTGTTTCTGATGCTCCTAAAGAGAGACAGGAGAATCCCACCGATTTATATCATCTACATGTAATGAATTAAAATGCTGAACCCTGTATGTGATGTTTCAATAAAGTTTATCGTGTGCTTTATTACCATCATAGCTTTTGACTGAACACATGAGCAAAATGTGTCTTCTCATAAGAACACAGACTGACTGACTTGCTTCAATTCCTTGAACAACTCAACTCTGAGTCAGGATTTGGTCGCCACCTAGAGGAATTACCTGCGCATTACCTGTAACAACATTAAACTGTTTTTGATTTCCGTTGGCTGTGATTCAGATGTTCAGTTTGCATGGAGTAGAAACTACTTCCTGTCTGGAGACGCCCTGTGATTGGACACTGACAGTGAGGGAAAGCAGAGGCTTCTGGGAGATTTTAAGTATAAATGTCTGAAAATAAAGTAAATACAAAAGTAATGTATATTACTTATTTGAAATGATGGTGTCGATTGAAAAAGTAACACGTTATGTTAACATGAACAAAACAGTTTTCTGGTCTTTTAGGCTGATTAAGCCGTTTTCAGCAGGACTAGAGGACGAGGACTGATATAGACCTAAATCTCTGTTTATAAGACATTCACAGACAAATATCAGAGCATAAGCTGATGATTCATCTTTATTTTCAGCAGTAAGTTGGTCTTGTCAAAATAAAGTGATTCATTCTCATTATGTGGTTCAACAGGGAACTTGAATCACCTCCATTTATATTAATTACAGCTCTGAGTTTTTATTCCCTTCAGCTGACCGGACAAAAACTGCAGCTTTAACTATAAACTATATGTACATGCAGTTGTGGTCAGAATTATTGTCACCCTTTGGTAAATATGAACAAAGAAGATTGTGAAAATAAATCGGCAAACAATGCAGATTTTTTTTACAGCCACCTTTGGCTATTTACCAAGGGTGCCAAATAATTCTGACCACAACTGTAATATATATATATATATATATATATATATATATATACATGTGTATATAGTGTGTGCATTTGTAATGAAGGAGTGAGTCACCGGGTTTAGATCCAAATGCAGCTTTATTCAGAGACGTAGTCAGACAGGCAATGGTCAACTCAATAGTGAACAGAAGTAGCAGGGAGAAGGCAGACTCGTAGTAATAATCCAGGCTAAGGTCAAACAGGCAGATAAACATCGATAATAAAGGGGCAGGATCAGGAAACAGGGAAAACAGGCTCAGAATTGTAACACAAGGATTAGCAATACTTCGCAGCGAGGGTGTGTGTGAGTGTAATGAAATCTACATAATGTGCTTCAGCTGGCTGGGGTGATCAGTGACTGGGTGAGAGGATTGTGGGAGATGTAGTTCAGGTGAGAGAGTCCATGCAATGAGAGGGCGACATCTGAGTGGATGCAAGATGATACACCGGATTCATAACAGCATTATTATTATGCAAGTTGCCATTTTGATCATTTTTTTCCATGCACATTTTACCAATTCCAACACAGCTTTATTTTAATTACAGTACAATTACTGTAAATTAAAATACAGTAACTTGCTGGCAACTGTGCTGCCAGTACTGTACTGTGAAAATACAAGAAAATCGTTAACAATATAAAAATCAGGAATTAAGGTGAAGAATTAAGTGAGAAAGCATAAGCAACCCTATAGTCTCCAGCGACATCCAATTTCCAGAACTGCAATCTACCTGGAGTCTCCAGAAGTGCAAGGTGTCGGGATCTCAGAGACTTAGGTAAAGAATCCTAAAAAATGATCCCCACTTCATAAGAATCTACGGAGCTCCTAAAGGGACGTGGTGGTGGAAAAAAAATGGGATGGGAGGAATTTTTTTTAAAGAAATCTTTTGCGTTCCCTCGCAAAGATGTTTGCGTTCGCACGCAAAGATATTATCGTTCCCTTGCAAAACCTGTTGTGAGCTCGGACAAAACCTTCCTGTTTAATGTCCCTCTGGCTGGCAGTGTTTATTAAATCAGCTCGAACATTAATACACACAAATGATGCGCGGCACATTTAGAGTTTGAACTTGTTTGACTCAAATATAAAGAAATGCGGTCAGTGTTTAAGGAGTTCAGTAAAGTTGGAAAAATATTCACATTTTCGAGCTTCCCGGATCAATAACTCGTGAATTAAACGTTGTTAAAACTCAAATGCAGATATTTCCAATCAAAGTAACATAGACAACGAGCTTCAACAACCCAATTTTAATAAAATGTGCTTTATAATATATAAATTTGTCTCTACAAGCCGGCGGCGAGACAAGGGACCGTCTGAAAAGTGCAAAACCCAAAACCCTTTTTTTCATTTTATATTATGAAAAACGCTCAATAACTTCATTTTTACACGTCACTGCTCTCCTGCTGGTTGTACTAGAACACCTAGTTTGATTTAAAAAAAAAAAAAAAAATATATATATATATATATATATATATATATATATATATAACCTTTATGATTATTATGAAACAAAATCAATAACTTAACTGTTAATAGTAAAACATCTAATAACTTGTAATGCCATTAAATTCAGTCAGCAATTATCATGCTGGTCCATGCTGGTTGTAAGTATGTAAACTGCATAACATAATTTGTGTAAAGAAGGCCTACTTGTCAAACTAAGTGTTGTAGTGTAACTAGCAGGAGAGCAGTGATGTTTTAACTGAGTTTTGTTACACTACAGTGTGTAACATTGAAGTTATTAATGACTATTTTTGTAGAAATGCTTTTCTGATTTTGCGCTTTTCAGACGCTCCCTTCGGACGTGTCTCACCGCCGCCTGCTAATATAGACCAATTTATATATTATAAAGCTTGTTTGAGGAACATCGGGTTGTTGTAGCTCGTGGTCTATGTTGGAAATAGCTGCATTTGTGTTTTAACAACGTTTAGTTCCCGAGTTATTGATCCGGGAAGCTTGAACTTTACTGAACTCCTTAAGCACTGACGCGCATTTCTATATATTTGAGTCAAACAAGTTCAAACTCTAAATGTGCCGCGCATCATTTGTGTGTATTAATGTTCGAGCTGACTTAATAAACACTTCTGCAGCCAGAGGGACATTAAACAGGAAGGTTTTGTCCGAGCTCACAACAGGTTTTGCAAGGGAACGATAATATCTTTGCGTGCGAATGCAAACATCTTTGCGAGGGAACGCAAAGTTTTGCGTCGGAACGTAAAAGATTTCTTTAAAAAAAAAATCCTCCCATCCCATTTTTTTTTCACCACCACGTCCCTTTAGGGGCTCCGTGAAGAATCACAAGATGAAGTGTTGTGAAATACATGAAGATTGTTTTTTTTATAGGCTTTTTTTCACCACATCCTCTTCTAACCCTAACCCTAACCCAGAATCTGACAGTAAGTTATGGATCCCAGGTTGGAAAAAAAATATACACTATTTCAGTACATAAAGTGCACTGAGTACATTTCTATAACCTCACTTCCATAGACTGCGATGAGCAAACCAGTCCAACAGGTAATCGAAAACTGCCTCGACGAGAACAGGAACGAGAGACTCAAACACAGGATAATCAAATACACTAGTATGTTATTTGTAGTAGTTCCACACATTAAAATATATATCACTTTAAGTCCTTTAAAAGTATACTCTTTAATTGTGAATTTTAGTACACATTTAACCTGGATGTTTTTGTGAAAATACATTAAAATAGAACTTAGTGACACTATATATGAAAATCCACTCAATTTTAAGCATTCATAGCACACGTTTGCGTAATGCACTTTTAAAACACTTCTATATATATAAGGTTGACTTTATTTGGCTACACTTAAAATCTAATTAGTAGTCAATGTAATTTAAACTTTACTATATAAAAGTCTACAAAGATTGAACTCATTTTTAAAGCATTCAAAACACACTTTATGCTCTCAAACTATAGTGTGAAAACTGTTTTAAAAAAGAGATAGAGAAGTGTGATTTGATACAGCAGCCAGTGAGGGGCAGTATTGCGCTCAAACACCTGAAGAGACGAGAGCAACTTTTTGGCTACTGCGGACGGACAGGGCTCTGGTCAGGAATATGAAATATAGATTGATAAGCTAGCTTTTGAAACATGCTCTGTATGGACAAAGGAATGATTTTGCATATATTTTTATTGTTTTACCCCTTTCTCAGCGATGCGCAGCAAGGTAAGACGATCAACAGCAAAAAAACACTACCAGTCACATTGCAGTCAAACATACAAGAAACAATTTTAGAATATCATAACATTGATTGTAAAATAAAATACAGTTTATAGTAACATTTCTAGTAAAGTTTTTATCAGTATTTTAAAGTATAGTTTTAAAAATCTTTGTTACCTATCGTTTTACGGAAGCACGCGCTCCTGTTGTGTGTGTGTGTGTGTGTGTGTGTGTGTGTGTGTGTGTGTGTGTTGACCTGGGGCGCTGTAAAGGGGGGGTAAACGATGACGATTCTCGGGGCCCATGACTAAGAGGGGGCCCAGAGAAGCCCCCAATAAAATTGTGGTGCTAAAAAAAATATTTGATAGTAAAAATTATTAACTTTAAATTATTCTATTTACTGTTTCCTGGTGTCAAAAAAATGTATTTGTTTAGGAAACACAAACGTCCGTGGGCCCCTCTCCCCCTCTCGATTATCCTAAAATGGTTCAGTCCGCCCAAATTGTATCCAGGCAACACAAACAACTTGACTTCACTTATATCGCCGGCAGAATTTCAACTTGACGGAAGAGGTGAAAATGCCTCAAAAATCTGGAAGTCAAAAACGAAAAGAGAAAAAAATAAGAGAAGTGAAAGAGGCAAAGGGTCGACAGTATGTTACCCAATATTTCACAAGAAAAGGTGCGTTTGTAAGTAGGCTAAATTGTTAGTGGACCGCCCGTGACAATGATCGTAGCCTACGGAACTTTTCTGTGCGTTCGCACGCTTTGTGCATGAGGCCCCGGGTCTCTACGGTAACATTTTTCGACAAGTTGGCACGTTTCGATAGAGCAGGTGCAGCGCGTGCACGGCTTTGCTTTTTGCCGGTGTCGGCATCTTTGTACGAGGCGAGAGTGTAACTCAGACTCATCATCATGTTATACCTTGGCCATTCTTTGATATAGTATATTATGCAAGTTCTGCTTAAATTATTAGAAATTTTATATGGCCATTTTGTTTTATGGTGGTGTTTTCTTGCTGAGATTTTTTTTTTCCACCACAGATTGTAATTCCTGTTTTTTAAATTGAAGAGTTTTATTTTGAAATTTCAGTATCAGTGCTGAAGCAAATAAATATAAATACATTTCATTGTATTAAGAGTGCTCAGTGTTTCCGTTACATTTCAACTGTCATGTTAAAAATATTAGGTTAGATTAGATACACTAATATGTACAGTACATACATACAAATATAAATATATGTGAATACACTATGTGACACATGTACAGCTATTATTACAGAGGACAAATTACGGGTGTGGACTTGGGATGGAGTTCAATTGTCTGATTGACTTAAATCTATGAGAATGATAGTCAAAATACCATAAAAGCGCATGATTTTATGTAAATTAATATGAAAAAAGTCTCAGCTGTGTTGGGGGCCCTGTCAAGATTCTTTTCATGGGGCCCAAAACCCTTAGCAGCGCCCCTGGTGTTGACATTTTGTTTTACATGTTCCTCAGAGAAACACTCCCTCCTCTACAAGTTTACAGCTCTTACCAAAGCAGACACATTCCCAGAATTCAGTGCTGTGATTGTTGCTGATGACAGACAGATCAAACACTTCAGTAATGAAGAAAGAGCCTGGGTACGAGAGGGTCGGACTGTGTATGACTGGACAAATACACCTGAAGATCCTCCTGATGATAAAGACTGGTTCATTCATCAGATCCAGACTCTGTCAAACTGCTCAAACTCACAGTGTTCTGGTGAGATTCATGATTTACTCTTATTCATTATCAGACATTATATTTACTGTCAGTTTCTCATGAGTGTTCTGTGATTGTAGAGCTTCATGTTCTTCAGAGAATAATTGGCTGTGAACTGGAGAAACTTCCTGATGGATCAGTGAATCCGACTGTCTTTGATGAATATGGATTTGATGGAGAGGATTTTATATCCTTTAATTCTGACACTATGCAGTGGATTGATAAAAACCCCAAAGCCAAAGAAACTAAAGTGAAATGGGATCTTCACACAGGACGAAACCAGTTCCTCAAGTATTTCCTCAAGACCTGCATTAACTGGATCTTAATGTATCAAAACACAGAAAATTGTATGTTTTGATCAGATCACTTGTGTGTGTGTGTGTATGTGTGTATGTTTGTGATTTATGAGGACACATATGTGAATAATGTCATGTGTATTACACTGGTATTATGACGTAAACATGTTTTATGAGGACATTTCATGAGTCCTCATATTTCAAATAGCTTTAAAAACATACAATGTTTCATTAAAAATGTAAAATGCAGAACATTTTGTGTGATGGGTAGGTTTAGGGGTAGGGGTAGTGTAGGGGGACAGAATGTACAGTTTGTACAGTATAAAAACCATTACGCCTATGGAATGTCCTCATAAAACATGAAAACACAACATGAGTGTGAGAGTGTGTGTAAGTGTGAGTGAGTGAAAAACCATTGAGACACAATCAATTTCTGAGCAAATATTCATGTTAATTTCATTAAGATTTTATACTTCTTTCTGCTTCAGGTCGACCAGAAGTTCATGTCTCTGTGAGGAAAGCTCCTGATGATCACAATCAGATGGTTCTGACGTGTCTGGCCACTGGTTTCTACCCCAGAGATGTTCAGATGAACATTAGAGTCAACAAAACTGTTCTTGAGGGTCAAACATCTTCAGGAATCAGACCAAATGAAGATGAAACCTTTCAGAGGAGCATCAGTGTGAAGATCAACAGAAACCATGAAGGATCTTATGACTGTCTGGTGATTCACGACAGTCTGAAACGACCAGTTTCAGTTGATTGGGGTAAATATCGTCATAAATTCAGTGTGAATATGAGCAGAATGAGCTTTATTCAGTAGTGGCTTCTGCATTAGTAATATTGTACCAGGAAGACATGATAATACTGAATCAGATTAATGTTGCTGGTCACAAACAAATAGAGATAAAGTACCTTGATTCAGTTCAACAAGTGAAGATGTTGATAAAAATAAACATGTATAATGTTTTTGGTTTTATATATCTCCATTCTGCAGATGGAAAATGTTTTGACCCTGAAACAGAATCTTTACCGCGGAATTGCTCTTACAGAGTCTTGATACCAGGAGTAGTAGTTCCAGTTGTAGTTGTAGTTGTAGGTCTCATTTATTGGTGAATCTACTAACGGTGAGTTCTGAATATTCAACATGGTTATTATTGGTTTAAATCTCTTGTTATTAAATATCCTTGTTTTAAAAAACATTTTTAAAATGGATGAACTAGAGCTGGACAGTTTTGACTGTTAGTAGAATTATGTGAATTGGGTAGAGATATTCATAATTATTGTATTTGTTAGACACAAACTATAAATTAAGATTATCCATAACTAGTTTTTATTCCTTTAGCCGTTTCTAATCTGTGACACCTCTGCTTTAGTAAGAACACTTAATCATGACGGTCATTTTCTTTTCAAAGGATCAAGAACACACAATAGATGCATCAGAAGAAAAACTGTGAAGATCCTCCTCCATAAATCTACCTCACATTTTATTTAGATTTTTTTTTTGGATTTGTGATGTTTGTATGTTGTGGTGATGGAGAGGTCACTCTTGTGTCCGTTTATGCACAGAATTCCCCATTTATTCCCAACATATGACTTTGGATAAAAGCGGAACCGTTTCATGCTGTTCAGATGGATGTTACACTTGTACTGCAATAATTTAAAAAATATATATATTTATAAAATTGATTGGACTCATGGTGCTGCACAAGATGGGTATGATATACATGTTACACTATAATAAATAAATAAATAAATGTGTCTTGTGTGTATTTATTTTTGTATTGGACATCTTCTCATATCAGACATTTCATTCAGCTCATATGAATACAACATGCGTTCAAGTTCAAGAAATTAAAATATTAACTTTAAAAAGAATTCCAGAGAAGTAAAAATGATTTGAATTGAATGATATTGAATAAATTGTTGAATTAAATAACCACTTAAGAATGAATTTGAACAAATAGCAAAAAAATTTATTTGTTCACAGATATCACAAAACACTAAAACATTATTTTAATCTCCATTTCACGCTGGATTGAGTTTCAGACTGCGTCAGTGATTGTTGTTCTCTGAGCCTTTCATTCAGAGGGTGAAATTAACAAAACTTTTCATTCAGAGGCTTGAGTGTGTTTTTTTTTTTCTTCTTTGATGCATTTTAACTCTGAATCTGTGCAGATCTTAAATTGAATAATCAATGATTCTTGTGAATCTTGAATCTTGCTGAATCGATCGAAATCGACTCGTTACTGAGTCATTACGGCAGTCAGTGTTCTGATGAAATACAGTTTTGCTAAAGTTTAGTTTAATCAGGCTATAGCGTAAAACATTTTCCAGTCAAGTGTTTCAACACCATTATAAAAACATCATGGAAACTAGTTCGCTCTAAAATAGGCTAATTAATACCACAATAAAGCTAACATTATCTTTCCTATGAAATAAAACCAGTGTCAACAAATCTCGACGAAATTAAATGGACGCGAGTCGGTTCAACTGAATCACTCTGAAGAACTGTTTAAAATGAACGATTCGTTCTGGAATTGGACGCCAAAGCTGGACGGATCAGAGCTGAGCTGATGATGACGTGAGATCCGAACCGATTCACTTGTGAATATCAGGGAATAAACAGACTCTCATCCTGCCAGAATATGACGGAGCTTCATCGCAGATCGTCAGGCGGCACCGGCGGCTCTCCGCGCGGGATCAGCCGCTCCAGCGCCGCGGGTGGAGGAGGAGGAAAGGGCGGATTATCGCAGCCGGCTGGATGTCAGTCTCTGCTGTCTTTCTCCATCCTTCTCCTGGCGTGTGTGTGTGGATTCAGCTCCAGACTCTTCGCCGTGATCCGCTTCGAGAGCCTCATCCATGAGTTTGATCCGTGGTGAGGAACTTTCCGCGCACTTTACTTCAAACTCGCACTTAAAACTCTTGATTACTTTGAAAGTCATCCTGTGTTTGATCTGCTGTGCTCTGTTTAACTGTCAGGACTGCAGTAAAGTGAGTGTTTATTGAGAGAGACTGTCGGAACTGAGTCCGCTTCTGAGGGAAACTCCTCTGTTTTACCTTCTATTGTCCCAAAACCTATTGAGCTGACTACATAGACAGCATCTGAGCTGACTACCTAGACAGCATCAATGAGCTGACTCCAGGTGGCATCTCTGAGCTGACTACCTAGACAGCATCTGTAAGCTGTCTACCTAGATGGCATCTGTGAGTTGAATAATTAGACAGCATCTGTGAGCTGACTACCTAGACAGCATCAATGAGTTGACTATAGATGGCATCTCTTAGCTGACTACCTAGACAGCATCTGTAAGCTGTCTACCTAGATGGCATCTGTGAGTTGAATAATTAGACAGCATCTGTGAGCTGACTACCTAGACAGCATCTGAGCTGACTACCTAGACAGCATCAATGAGTTGCATAAGTAGACAACATCTGTGAGCTGTCTACCTAGATAGTGTCTGTGAGCTGACTACCTAGGGAGCATCAGTAGGCTGACTACATAGATGTCATCTGTGAGCTGTCTACATGGACAGCATCAATGAGCATCACTGACTACCTACACAGCATCTGTGAGTTGCATAAATAGACAGTGTCTGTGAGCTGACTACCTAGACAGCATCTGTGAGCCATCTATCTAGGCAGTATCTGCAAGCTGACTTCCCAAATGGCATCTGTGAGTTGAATAATTAGACAGCATCTGTGAGCTGACTACCTAGACTGAGTCTGTGAGCTGCCTACCTGGGCAGCATCTGTGAGCAGCTAACTACATAGACAGCATCTGAGCTGACTCCAGGTGGCATCTCTGAGCTGACTACCTAAACAGCATCTGAGAGCTGACTAGCTAAGGAGCATCAGTAAGCTGACTACATAGGCAGCATCTGTGAGCTGTCTACCTAGGCAGCATCTGTCAGCTGACTAACTAGACAGTGTCTGTGAGTTGACTAACTAGACTGCATCTGTGCGTTGACTGACTAGACAACATCATTGAGCTGACTAACTAGATGGCATCTGTGAGCTTACTACCTGGACAGCATCTGTGAGTTGCATAAATAGACAGTTTCGGTGAGCTGATTACCTAGACAGCATCTGTGAGCTGACTAATTAGACTCTGTCTGTGAGTTAACTACATAAACAGCATCTGTGAGCTGACTATCTAGACAGCGTCTGCGAGCTGACTATCTAGACAGCGTCTTTGAGCTGACTACCTAGACAGCGTCTTTGAGCTGACTACCTAGACAGCGTCTGCGAGCTGACTACCTAGACAGCGTCTGCGAGCTGACTACCTAGACAGCGCCTGCGAGCTGTCTATCTAGACAGCGTCTTTGAGCTGACTACCTAGACAGCGTCTGCTAGCTGACTACCTAGACAGCGCCTGCGAGCTGACTACCTAGACAGCGCCTGCGAGCTGACTATCTAGACGGCGTCTTTGAGCTGACTACCTAGACGGCGTCTGCGAGCTGACTATCTAGACGGCGCCTGCGAGCTGACTACCTAGACAGCGTCTTTGAGCTGACTACCTAGACAGCGTCTGCGAGCTGACTACCTAGACAGCGCCTGCGAGCTGTCTATCTAGACAGCGTCTTTGAGCTGACTACCTAGACAGCGTCTGCGAGCTGACTACCTAGACAGCGCCTGCGAGCTGACTACCTAGACAGCGCCTGCGAGCTGACTATCTAGACGGCGTCTTTGAGCTGACTACCTAGATGGCGTCTGCGAGCTGACTACCTAGACAGCGTCTTTGAGCTGACTACCTAGACAGCGTCTTTGAGCTGACTACCTAGACAGCGCCTGCGAGCTGACTACCTAGACAGCGTCTGCGAGCTGACTACCTAGACAGCGTCTTTGAGCTGACTACCTAGACAGCGTCTGCGAGCTGACTACCTAGACAGCGTCTGCGAGCTGACTACCTAGACAGCGTCTGTGAGCTGACTGTTAACTTTTAAGTTTGATGAAGCGGAATGTAGATTCTGGTCAGACTCCGTGTTTGTGTTTTTCCCCTCAGACGAGTGGGACGAGACGTAGAGGAGAGTGAGACGGATGGAGAAAGCATGCGGTTTGATCCTCCCACCGCTCGGCGAGACGCAGACAGTTAACCAGTATTGATTAAGTATCTGGTAGAAGCACCGCTGTGGTCTGTTCTCCCCGATAACACACACATATGGATTTCCTCCACCGCTGCAGCCTGTAATCCACTGAGTGCCTGGATTCAATCCAAACTGTAGATTATAAAGTAAATCAGGTCACAATGTAAAAGTGTATATGATTGCTGAAGTATTTATTACATGTTTCTCCTTAGTAATAGAACAACATCTCCCTCGTCTCTAATAAAATGAGGTGTCATCACAGAGCAGGTGAGTTTAACCCATGAACAAAAGATTAATTACTTCAGTCATTATAGAAACATCTATGAGTCCCAGCAGCTCTTTTATGAGACAATTAATGTGCTGGAACGGGTTTATTGTGTGGTTGTAGGTTATAGACGGTTAATGGCAGCGCACCGCAGTGTTTTCATCTTTCAGTCAGGTCATGTGACTTCGGCCGTGATTGACAGCTCAGCTCGACTCTGTTTGTTGTTTTGACTTGAAGTCGTTCTCCTTCAGAACTGCACACTCTGTCCTTGCATAATCCAGTGCATATTATTTGCTGAAATTATAAATATTTATTAGATTATCTCTTTTTTTGCTGAGTGTTTTGCTGAGTGCTTCATGAATTTGTTGTATTATTCAGCAGTTTTTCGGGATCTGAGCCGAGAGCGCATCGCTGTAAGACAACAGTCAAGCTGAGGAAAGTGTTTAACACTCCATACTGTTTCAAACATTGGAAGATAAAGATTTATATACTTATAAAGATTTTATAAACTAATTGGTTTTATACCAAAAACAGGTATTTAAGGAGCATATGACTGTATTTGGATTAGATTTGTTTGTGGGTATATTGCACAAACTCTGTTCCCTCCTGAATTAATTAGTTGTGTGTGTTACGATGATGAATGAATCCAGAGAGAATTTGAATTCCAGTTCCAGAATTCCAAAGTTCCATCAGAATTGATCAGCTGTTCTGTAATATCGCGGCTTCCTCAGAGGGTTCTGAGCGTTTAAACTCACGCTTATGTTAAAAACCCAGTGTCTGTTGCTCTGCGAGCGGCTCTGGTTTGGTACGATAAACAGCTTCGTTTGTCTCTAGTAGCAGAAAAAGCCTCCGGTGCTTCAGCGATTGCTTCTTTCTGAAGTCTGTCTGAAGAGCCGTTCTCTCCTTCTGAAGGAAAAATGAATCTCTCTCTCGCTGAAGCTGCTTGTTTTTTCTCTTTGTTTAAAGGATTAGTTCACTTCAGAATTAAAATTTCATGACAATTTTCTCTCCTCCATGTCATCCAAGATGTTTATGTCTTTCTTTGTTCAGTCTTCCTTCAGTTTCTTTGAGGAGAACATTCCAGGATTTTTCTCCATATAGTGGACTTCAATGGGGTTCAATGGGTTGAAGGTCCAAATTACAGCTTCAAAGACTCTACATGATCCCAGACGAGGAATAAGAGTCTTATCTAGAGAAACAATTGGACATTTTCTAAAAAAAAAAAAATTAAAATTTGTATATTTTTTTAACCACAAATGCTCGTCTTGCACTGCTCTGCTCTACACATTACGTCATCACGTTGGAAAGGTCACATGTGACGTTGGCGGAAGTGTTTACAAATCGAACGTGCAAAGACTAAGTCAAACACCCTTTACAATCAAAGGTAAAGCAATGAAATCAGACGATTTTGAAGTTGGAGGTATATGTCACGCGTGACCTTTCCAACGTGATTACATCATGAGTGGCTCATCACAGAGCAGTGAAAGATGAGTATTTGTGCTTAAAAAGAATATATATATATATATATATATATATATTTTTTTAAGAAAATGTCTGATGGTTTCTCTAGATCAGACTCTTATTCCTCGTTTGGGATCATGTAGAGTCTTTGAAGCTGTAATTTGGACCTTCAACCCGTTGAACCCCATTGAAGTCCACTATATGGAGAAAATCCTGGAATGTTTTCCTCAAAAACCTTCATTTCTTTTCCACTGAAGAATCAGGTTTGAAACGTTGAGATTCTAGAGGAGCTTAATGTGAGATTAACAGCTGAAAGCTAATGAAAAATATGAATAAGAACTATAATACTATAATATAAATAAGACTCCAGTCATCTGTGATTGTTTGTTTGTTTGTCTCTCTTTGGCAGAGATGATTGTGAGTCTTTTCTCTGGCATAAGAACTCGTTGACTTCTTTTCCTCTAAGCTGGTCAGCTGGCGCTTTTCTCTCTCTCTTTGTGTGTGTGTGTGTGTGTGTGAATATAATGACATCATGCTCGTCTCTGGTGGCACAGACTGTGTTTAGTCAGTGCATGTGTTGCTGGTTGGCAGACTGTCAGTCAAACACAGAGACACATGGACCCGATCATCAGACGGAGCCAGATCAGACCCAGAGGAACTAGAAAACAGACAGTGATGGAGAAGTAACAGATTCCTGGAGTAAAGGCGGATCTGTGCTTCAAGCTGAGTTGGGATGGAGGATTGTTGATGGTTGCTGACAGTTTTCGGCACAGAGATTGAGAACAGTAGAATAGGACGCTATGAAATAGATTCCTGCAGTATGGACAGATCAGTGTAAAGTGTTTACTGTTGATTAATGCACTTTAATAGTGTATTACGGTTAAAGAGGACCTATTTACAAGATGTAATATCAGTCTCTGGTGTCTCCAGAATGTGTGTGTGAAGTTTCAGCTCAAAATCCCCTACAGATCATTTATTATAGCTTTGCCTCTATTTGGGTGTGAACAAAAACACGCCGTTTTTGTGTGTGTCCCTTTAAATGCAAATGAGCTGCTGCTCCAGAAGAGGGCGGAGCTTTAACAGCTCAACAACAACAAAGCTGGAGAATCTCACGCAGACAAAATGAGGAAAGTGTTCAAACTGATGGAGAGACTCAGGAAGAAGTTCCAACTTTTAGACGTTTCTGAACGGTTAGTGGATAAATTGATGTAGTTGCTGTGGAGTTGATCATGTGTCGTCATGTTCATCTTTTTTCCTTGAATCGACCCTCGTTTGTGAAGCAGTCCGGCGTAAAATGACGGCATCAACAACACTCGACTACAACAACTCTTCCTCTTCTCTAAAGCAGCCCAACATGGCCCCGCCCCCTTTATTGTGTGTTCTCGGGGGCGGGGTTTATGTAAATTTTAGGGTTAGTGATGTCACTAACCCAGGAAGAAGCTCGTTGTAGTCCTTACCAGCTGTTTGTTGTAGTCCTTAAACAGAGATTTCAGAAAATATTGAACTTTGAGCGTCGTAACTTTGCAGATGTTGTTTCTGCTCAAACAGCAACATTACACACTAACTAAAGTTAAAAAAGTGAAATCATAATCAAGGACACCTTAAGAGTAATTATGCATAGATGAAGGGCGTAAGCATATTAGCACTTCCTGGCGCTTGCAACACCAAAGTCATTGGTTTGAGTCACAGGAATGCATGAATGAAGCGTCTGTCAAATGTAAATCTATAGTAAGCGTTCATGACAGCACTGGACATCTGAAGAGCTTTAATTCAACTCTTTCTCTTTAAGAAGCACTAAAGGGAATCGCTGGCTGTGTTTTTCTCCTGCTCTGGTAAACGTAAAGCGTAAACTTTGAAAAAGTATTATTTTGAAGCACAAACACTTTCACAAAAATCAGTTTGTCACTGATCAGGTTTCAGACACACATTTCAAAGGATCTGTTTTTGTGGGTATTTTCAGGCGTTTGAAGAGCGTTCGCTGTAAATCACTAAATGTCACAGAAGCTCTTTGAAGTTTCTCGTGACTCTTTCGACAGACTCGCTGAGAATATACAATGTGCACTTCATTATTTTTACTAAATGTGACTGATGTTTGACAGGAGAAGGTCACATCTGTTCTTGAACCAAATAAACTCATTGAATCCAAAATGCATTTAAATGAGCTAAAAGTTTAATAGTTATTATATTAATATTAAGCTATTTAAAATATAGCTGACATCATATTTTCATGTTAATTCATTCCCTCAACAACTGACATTTTTATTCATGGATTGTGACTTGGAAAAACCTGGATTTTATGAGGGGATTTTCTGGTTTTTAAAAGCCATGGAAATGAATAAGATCTTAAAAATTCAAGGGAATTCATTTTTTTTTTAATTATTTCAAGCTCTAAAATATTTATGGGGTAAAATTGCTATTTGTGATGAAAAAATAATTTAAAAAATCACAAAATGTAAAGACTCAATTCAGTTCATTTATTGAAACCTCTGGATTTACAGTATTTAATGATTTTAAAAATTATTTATTTACAGTAAAATATTGCCAGTTATTATTTAGACTGTTATATTGTTTAATATTATTCAGCATGTTATTGAATGCTTGATTGTGATTGGTCAATAGTGTCTTTCTGTGGTTAAATATCTAAACTGACTCACAGAATAAAATAATTCAGCTATAATCAATATTTCATGCTGATGTCTGTCAGGGATCTAAAGGAGAGGTCAGGTGGATGTGATCAGTGTGGGTTTTGTAGTTAATATACGCGTATTTTAACTCGTAAATGTTCTTCTTATGGTCTTCTTCAAACGATTTGAAGTCGTTCCACTGGCTGGTTTTGTTTCGCAGGTGTTTCAGTGTTTCTTCTCAGTTCCTGAAGATGTTCTGAGCCAATGAGGTGAAAGTCAGTCCGAGTTTTCAGCCTCTCTTCTTCTCCCGCTGTTGTTTGTTTCTTCGTTTGTGTTCGCCT
>CM076071.1:1552500-1637500 GCA_038088235.1 Zacco platypus
GGTAAATTCTGTTCTTTCTCTCTAAACTCTCCTCTCATTCAGTTCAGCTCTTGTTTTCTATACTTCTATACTCTGAGTTTGAGTGAGGAGAGAGGACACACGCTGAGCTGAAAACCTTCATCGTCCTCTGAGTGTGTGAAACATGACTGAATCTCTTCTGTTCTACTGTCATCTTCCTCCTCCTCCTCTTTAAGTCTCACGTGATTCAGTGTCACATTCAAGGCTTGAGCTCCTGTTGATTGATTTTTTTTCAGTCTGTAGTTTGTGCATAATGGAGTTTATTTCAGGTGTTGAAAGTGAATGTGTGGAATAATCTAGAGAAACTTGAACACTGGGTGACGAGTAACAGCACGTGGAATTCATACACTGACACAATCCTGTCTTACTATTTTATTCAGAAAGTTGTTTTTAATTCAGATTAGTGTTTTTAGTTTAGAGCAGGTCTGTTTTTAATTCAGATCATTTGTAGTTTTGAATAAATTTGGTTCGGTGTTTAATTCAGATCCGTTTTGTGTTTGATTCAGAGCACTTGTTTTAATAAATTTGGTTCTGATTTTAATTCAGATCAGTTGTGTTTGTAATCTGTTTCAGTGTGATTTTTAATTCAGATCAGTAGTTTTTCTATTAATTCAGTTCTGATTTTAATTCAGATCAGTTGTGTTTGTAATCTGTTTCAGTGTGATTTTTAATTCAGATCAGTAGTTTTTGAATTAATTCGGTTCTGTTTTTAATTCAGATTGATTGTAGTTTTGAATAAATTTGGTTCTGTTTTTAATTCAGATCAGTTGTGTTTATAATCTGTTTCAGTGATTTTTAATTCAGATCAGTAGTTTTTCTATAAATTCAGTTCTGATTTTAATTCAGATTGATTGTAGTTTTGAATAAATTTGGTTCG
The DNA here is from genome assembly GCA_038088235.1 of Zacco platypus. NCBI lineage: Eukaryota > Metazoa > Chordata > Actinopteri > Cypriniformes > Xenocyprididae > Zacco > Zacco platypus. The sequence continues at coordinate 1,553,396 of CM076071.1, forward strand.
GTTTTTAATTCAGATCAGTTGTGTTTGTAATCTGTTTCAGTGTGATATTTAATTCAGATCAGTAGTTTTCTATTAATTCAGTTCTGATTTTAATTCAGATCAGTTGTGTTTATAATCTGTTTCAGTGTATTTTTTAATTCAGAACAGTAGTTTAATAATTCAGTTCTGATTTTAATTCAGATCGATTGTAATTTGGAATTAATTTGGTTATGTTTTTAATTCAGATCAGTTGTGTTTGTAATCTGTTTCAGTGTGATTTTTAATTCAGATCAGTATTTTTGTTTTATTAATTCAGTTCTGAATTTAATTAAGATTTTAATCCATACCAGTTTGATTTTTAATTCAAATCAGTTGTTTTTAATTCAGATTGTGCTCTTATAAAGAGTATATTATTCTGACTCCTTTGACTGCCCTACAGAATCTTACAGCTGGAAAAATTGATTTTTTTGCCCTAAAATTGTGTGTGTGACTTCTGTGATGGATCGCTAGTGCTTGTATAACAACATCTAGAGCAGAGATTTTTCTGAGATCAACACACACACACACACACAAACTGTCTGGTGTGTGTGTGTGTGTGTGTGTGATGATGATGCTCAGTGGGAGTTTGTGAGTTTCTCTCAGTGTCCAGTTCTGATGTTCACAGATGCTGGTGCGATTCAGACTGACGGATACAGATGATGTTCTCAGTATCTGAGCAGGTGCAGCATCACTTATGCCTTCAGAAGATGAGCACGAATCCGTCATAATTCATACCGTATGTGTGATGATGGACTGATTCCGGATCAGCTGTCAGAAGAGAGACGCATCACACTGCACAAATGACATTCTATTTATGTTTGACAACAGCAAAAAAATGCATCTCATTTGCATAAACAACAGTCTGTGAATATTCATGAATCTTCGTGTGTGTGAACAGGTTTAACTACAGATCGACTCATCACCTGAGCACCAACGGTTTCTACGAGTTCCTGAACTGGTTTGATGAGAGAGCTTGGTATCCTCTGGGGCGAATCGTTGGAGGAACGGTGAGTCGCGATTCAGTTCGTTCACGGTTGAAATCTGATTCTCTTCTGTCGGAATCCAGTGTCAGTGTGTTTCTGCAGGTCTATCCTGGTCTGATGGTGACCGCAGGTCTGATTCACTACGTCTTGAACCTCGTCCACCTGACCGTCCACATCCGGGACGTCTGCGTGTTCCTGGCGCCGGTCTTCAGCGGTCTGACGGCGATCTCCACCTTCCTGCTGACGCGTGAGCTGTGGAGTCATGCGGCGGGGCTTCTGTCCGCCTGTTTCATGGCCGTAGCGCCCGGGTACATCTCGCGCTCGGTGGCCGGGTCCTTCGATAACGAAGCCGTGGCCATATTCGCCCTGCAGTTCACCTACTTCCTGTGGGTAAGAGGAAGCGCTGGAGCAGGTTCGGTGTCACTGTTTGATTTGAGCTGGAAGTGAGTTTTCTGTGTTTGTTCAGGTGAAGGCCATCAAAAGCGGGTCAGTGTTCTGGACCGTCGGATGTTGCCTCTCGTATTTCTACATGGTGAGTGTTTGAGCGTGTACCTGAATTCATGTCTACTCTAGTGAAAAAGTACACTTAATTGTATTAAAAGTGTACATCAAATCTTAAAAGTATATTCAAGAAAACTGATAGCAGATAATAATATCAAAGAAGGGCACTTAAGTGTACTAAAGTTTCAGGACTATGTTTCGTAACACACTTAAGTACACTTTTAAAATGCGTAATCTAAAAAATGCTTGTCATCGCATTAATGCATATTTCAAAGATCATAGACATAATTATTATGAAAACATATATTAAGTTGTACTTAAGTCCTACTTAAGTGGGTTGTAAAAAAGCACACTTAAGTACAAATTGTAGATAAACTACATAAATCTAAACTATAAATTTAAACTACTTAAGTTTTCATATAATTGCAAATAACATGCAGTAAATGTCTGAAAACATATTATTATGTTTTCTTAATATATATAACTTAATATTTATATAAGTTAATATTTAATTTATATATATATAACTTAATATATAATTTTCTGTAATAAGTACTCTTTTTTTTTTTTTTAAAAAACGAAGTATACTAAAGTGTACTTCTTTTTCTCAAAGGTTTTGAACTCTTCTAGCAGACTGAATATCTTTGTTCATTCATGACATGTTCGCCTCAGTCACTGTTTTTCTTTCGAATCTTCAAAGCGGATTGATTCAGAGTTTCCGAATCGATTCACTAAATCAGTGTTTTTGACTGAGGGAAATTTGCTCAACTCAGCCTAACAGAGTGTGTGTGTGTGTGTGTGTGTGTGTGTTTCAGGTGTCGGCGTGGGGCGGTTACGTCTTCATCATCAATCTGATTCCTCTTCACGTGTTTGTGCTGTTGTTGATGCGCCGCTTCAGTAAGAGAGTTTACGTCGGTGAGTCTCAGATTGAACATGATTCAGTCCAGCGTTTTACTCCCCAGAGGAGGCCGCTGATAACGACAGTCGATGCTTCCGTTGTTGTCTTGAATCTGATCGGTCGGCTCTCTCTCTTTCTCTCAGCGTACAGCACGTTCTACGTCATTGGTCTGATTCTGTCTATGCAGATTCCTTTTGTTGGGTTTCAGCCGATCAGAACCAGTGAACACATGGCGGCGGCTGGTGAGTCTCTCCTCAGTGGCTACGGTGTCAGAAACACAAATGATGATTTAGTGTCTTTGTGTATCTGTATCTCTCAGTTCCCTGTGTGTGTGTGTGTGTGTGTGTGCAGGTGTGTTTGTGCTCGTGCAGCTCTACTCTTTCCTGCAGTACCTGAGAGAGCGACTGACACGTCAGGAGAGACAGACTCTGTTTTCTGTGGCTGTTAGTGCCGCTGCGCTGCTTCTGTTGGTGTGCGTCTCCTACTTCAGCTGCATAGGTCAGTTTACCGCGGTACATCATCATGTGACATATCTCGCTGAAGCTCAGCAGTGGCCCAGTCTGGACAGTCTGTTCTAATGACGAACAAAACGCATGAATCAAAAACCTCTTAACTCCATTTGAGTTTGATTTTGGTAAAATGTTAATAATATAATGACACATGCACACATTATCAACTTCACGGTGTCTAATTATTTTTAAAAATACAGTTCCTTATAAGTAGCATTTTTAGATATGCAAGGTTTCCGCCCGACAGCGATGATGTATGATGAGCTGATGATGGCGTGTGTTTGTTGTGTTCAGGTTGGATCGCTCCGTGGAGTGGACGCTTTTATTCACTCTGGGACACGGGGTAAAAATTCACAACATTTACAATTAAAAACATCATTAATGAGCGGATTCAGGACGGGCTTTATTAGTTTAAAGGGGACCTATTATGCAAAATTGTTTGAACACAAATGGTGTAAACAACCAGCCTATAATGGTTAAAAATCCATAAACAGTCTCTCCAAACGCACAGTTCCAGATTTCCTCTACTCTTACATAAGAGGATTGAAGCCCCGCCCACAACTGATGACAGACTCTGCCCTATTAGCTTAGCTCCTCCCCTGAGTGAGTGCCATGTTTATCTCCTCGCCAGATCTTTCGAGTTAGAAATGTATTCTTATTAAAGCTACTGAAGTTATTCAGTCAAGAGCAGTGAGTGATTTTCTGTTGTTGGGTTCATATTAACAGCAGATACAGCAGTATGTACGGTATATTAATACACAGATCTAACACACACATGTGATTTCTTTCGCTGCAGTTTATGTTCACAGACTGTTTATCTGAACCTTGTGTGTATTTGACAGTTTAAACACAATAAGACGTAAAAGCGAACTTTGTTTGATACTCACAGGACACCGTCTGACAGTCAGCTTTCGATTTGTGCGCTCAGAAAACCATATATCAGAAGTTTAAACTGTTTTCTCGCATACAAATAATTACCTTTAATAATGACGAAGAACTGCAATGTCACATGAGCGTGATCACAATAGAGATGAGAATCAAAACCAAACAGTTGTTTTCTTAGTTTTTAGCAGAGGCGTGAGCTGCACAGCCTCTGCCCTTTTCTGGAAAGGGGGCGGGGAGCAGCAGCTCATTTGCATTTAAAGACACACTCACGAAAATTGCATGTTTTTCCTTCCACTCAAAAATGGGCACTAATGGTACTAATAAATGAACTGTGGGGGATTTTGAGCTGAAATTTCAGACACATTCTGGAGACACCAGAGACTGATATTGTGAAAAGGTCCCCTTTAAGTCAATCATCTATTATTTGTGCTCACAGCTAGTGATTTAAACTTTACGTATTAAACATCAACACAACTAGATTTAACTCTGAAATGGCATCTAAGGTATTGTCCAGATCTTCACTGGCACAAAAGTCTAATTTCTACTCTTGAGGTCATTTGAGGACATGTTTTTCTGTGTGCAGCTACGCTAAGGTTCATATTCCGATCATCGCGTCGGTATCGGAGCATCAGCCCACCACCTGGGTCTCCTTCTTCTTTGATCTTCACGTCCTGGTGTGCACCTTCCCAGCAGGCCTCTGGTTCTGCATCAGAAACCTCAGCGACGAGCGTGTGTTCGGTACGGCTGCTTTCCTTCAGGTCCAAGGTTGAGTGTCTCGTGTTTGACGTGAGTCTCTCTGCCGCCCTCCAGTGGTGCTGTACGCCGTCAGCGCGGTGTATTTCGCCGGTGTGATGGTCCGTCTCATGCTGACTCTGACGCCGGTGGTGTGCGTGCTGTCGGCCGTGGCTTTCTCCAGCGTGTTTGAGCGCTATCTGAGCGACGACCCTCCGGCTGAAGACGACAGGAGGAACTCTGGGAGTCTGTATGAGAAGGTTCACACGACAATAAACCTGCAGGAATCTAGATGATTCTCAAACACTTGATCAGCAAAACAACTTTCACGTGATGTTTGTGAATGTTTAATTTGATTGAAAACGGGAGTTTAATCTTTTAGAATGAAAGTTTGCTGTACTGTGAAAGAAAATGGTCGCATTTACTGTTGCTCATGGATGAAATCCAGTCATTTCAGTTGGAATCTGCTCAATCCAGAATTTCGCAGAAGAGTAAAATATTTCTCCATGCAGATTTCGCACCAGGTTCAGGTTTTTTAGCTCAATTCACCACGTGACGCCTTAATTTCACAACTCAAAACTCTCTCAGTCCAACTAGACAATTATTAAAAACTAAACTGCAAAAATGACTAGTTGATCCTGCACATATTTACATATTTCAGAGGTGTAGAAATTTGTTGACTAATTTATGAATAAATGTCTATTTTTATTGTATAAAGTGCATAATAAAATATAATAAATAGGATATAATTAGATAAGTTTATATTATATATTTCAGAGTTGGAGAAAGTTATATACATTTTAATATGTATATATTTATTTATAAATACTATATAAATAAATTATATTTTTATTATATAGAACATAAAATAAAATTTATACTAAATATTAACTTTTTTATATTTTTTATTTAATATTTATTAAGTTATTTATTTTAAACATTTTAATTATTAATATAGATTTATAAATAATAAAAGCATGCATTGTTTTTACATAAAATTATATAAATATATAATCAAATATAATAAATGTATAATTGTTTATATACTTTATATTATATATTTAAGATGTGGAAAATATATAAACAATATATAAATGACTAAATATAAAATATATACATTTATTTATAAATAATAATTTATATAAACAAAATATAAACAAATCTTGTAAGAAAGATTTATATATAAATAAAAAGGTTTATAATAATGCCTTCATGAATTGTTCAGAGGAAGATCAAACATTTATTAAGAAGTAAATAAATGAGTGCAAGTAATGTTCTGTGTTAAAGTGATGTGTGTCGCCCCCTGCTGGTGATCAGACTGTGTGTATGTGTGTGTGTGTTTCAGCCTGGTAAGGTGCGGAAGCAGGTCGCGTGTGAAGAGGGTTTGGGTTCAAACATCAAGAGTCTGGTCAGCGTCCTGCTGCTGCTGCTGCTGCTCATGTTCACTGTTCACTGCACATGGGTCACCAGTAACGCCTACTCCAGTCCCAGTGTCGTTCTGGCCTCATACAACCACGACGGGTACCAACACACACACACACACACACACACATATATGTATATATATACAGGGTTGGGGAGTAACGAAATGCAAGTAACTTAGTTAACTTTTTCTCACAATTTGTTTTTTTTTTCCATCACAATTGTGAGTTTGTATTTCACAATTCTGACTTCTTTTTCTCAGAATTGCGAGATTTAAACTCACAATTGCAAGTTATAAAGTCAGAATTGGGAGATATAAACTTGCAATACTGACTTTTTTTCTTGCAATTGTGAATTTAGTATGAGTTTATATCTCATAATTCTGACTTTTCTCAATATTGCGAGTTTATATCTCATAATTCTGACTTTTCTCAATATTGTGAGTTTATATCTCATAATTCTGACTTTTCTCAATATTGCGAGTTTATATCCAATAATTCTGACTTTTCTCAATATTGCGAGTTTATATCTCATAATTCTGACTTTTCTCAATATTGCGAGTTTATATCTCATAATTCTGACTTTTCTCAATATTGCGAGTTTATATCTCATAATTCTGACTTTTCTCAATATTGCGAGTTTATATCTCATAATTCTGACTTTTCTCAATATTGCGAGTTTATATCTCATAATTCTGACTTTTCTCAATATTGCGAGTTTATATCTCATAATTATGACTTTTCTCAATATTGCGAGTTTATATCTCATAATTCTGACTTTTCTCAATATTGCGAGTTTATATCTCATAATTCTGACTTTTCTCAATATTGTCAGTTTATATCTCATAATTCTGACTTTTCTCAATATTGCGAGTTTATATCTCATAATTCTGACTTTTCTCAATATTGCGAGTTTATATCTCATAATTCTGACTTTTCTCAATATTGTGAGTTTATATCTCATAATTCTGACTTTTCTCAATATTGCGAGTTTATATCCAATAATTCTGACTTTTCTCAATATTGCGAGTTTATATCTCATAATTCTGACTTTTCTCAATATTGCGAGTTTATATCTCATAATTATGACTTTTCTCAATATTGCGAGTTTATATCTCATAATTATGACTTTTCTCAATATTGCGAGTTTATATCTCATAATTATGACTTTTCTCAATATTGCGAGTTTATATCTCATAATTCTGACTTTTCTCAATATTGCGAGTTTATATCTCATAATTCTGACTTTTCTCAATATTGCGAGTTTATATCCAATAATTCTGACTTTTCTCAATATTGCGAGTTTATATCTCATAATTCTGACTTTTCTCAATATTGCGAGTTTATATCTCATAATTCTGACTTTTCTCAATATTGCGAGTTTATATCTCATAATTCTGACTTTTCTCAATATTGTGAGTTTATATCTCATAATTATGACTTTTCTCAATATTGCGAGTTTATATCTCATAATTATGACTTTTCTCAATATTGCGAGTTTATATCTCATAATTATGACTTTTCTCAATATTGCGAGTTTATATCTCATAATTCTGACTTTTCTCAATATTGCGAGTTTATATCTCATAATTCTGACTTTTCTCAATATTGTCAGTTTATATCTCATAATTCTGACTTTTCTCAATATTGTGAGTTTATATCTCATAATTCTGACTTTTCTCAATATTGTGAGTTTATATCTCATATTTTTGACTTTATAACTCACAATTGTAACTTTATATCACTCAATTCTGAGGGAAAAAGTCAGAATTGTGAGATAAAAACTTGCAATGACCTTTTTTGTGTTTGTTTCACACTTATTAGTATTCCAAAGTATTCTAAAGTATTTAGATTAAGTTACTAAACTTGAGTAATGTAACGAAATACGTTACAAATGACTTTTTAAAGCATGTATTTTGTAATCTGTAGTGAAATACATTTTAAAAGTAACCCACCCAGCCCTGTTTATAGATATATACACACACACACCTGCTCATCCATCTCCCTATGTTTCATCAGCTCGCGCAACATCCTGGATGATTTCAGAGAGGCGTACTATTGGCTGCGGCTCAACACCGGCCAACACTCACGCATCATGAGCTGGTGGGATTATGGGTATCAGATCGCAGGCATGGCCAACAGAACCACACTAGTGGACAACAACACCTGGAACAACAGCCACATCGCCCTGGTGAGACGCACGCGCCACAGGAAGAGACGCTGATCCACAGCAAGTCTGATTCCCTCTCTCTGATTGGCTCTCTCAGGTGGGGAAAGCCATGGCGTCCAATGAGAGCACGGCGTATGACATCATGAGGCTGCTGGACGTGGACTATGTGCTGATCGTCTTCGGAGGGGCGATCGGATACGCCAGCGACGACATCAACAAGTTCCTGTGGATGGTGAGGATCGCCGAGGGCGAACATCCTCGAGACGTGCGGGTGAGTCGCGCCGATAGCCTCGTGGGCAGCACCGACATTTTTACATTTAATCGCTTTTATCCAAAGCGACTTACAGATCTCGGATGTTATTGAACAGGAAGTGAGTTTCTCTCTGAATGAGTGTGTTTGTGTCTGTGGTCAGGAGAGCGATTTCTTCTCGCCGCAGGGAGAGTTCCGGGTGGATAAAGCCGCGTCTCCGGCGCTGCTCGACTGTCTGATGTATAAGATGTCCTACTATCGCTTCGGAGAAATGCAGGTGGATTCTGCTCGCGTGATCTGAACCGAGTCCGGTCCGGAGCTCGTGTGACGTCTAACGTGTTTCTCTCTGTTCAGCTGGACTTCAGAACTCCTCCGGGATTCGACCGAACGCGCAACGCCGAGATCGGAAACAAGGACGTCAGGCTGAAGCACCTGGAGGAAGCGTTCAGCTCCGAGCACTGGCTCGTCCGGATATACAGAGTCAAAGATCCGGAGAACCGGCCGCGGCTGGAGCGCAAGCCTCGAGTCTCCAGCGCCGCCAACAAACACAAACGGAAGGTACGAGACCCATCGCTCTTTAAACTCACGCTTGTTTCCATCAGCTGATGTTGGTTTATCGCTGTCGATCTGTGCAGGCATCCAGGAGGAGACGCGGATTCATTAAAAACAAGCTGGTTCTGAAGAAAGGCAGAAGATTAAACCGGAAACAGAAGCGAACTGGACTAGACTGAACTAAACCGGATCACTGGTGTCTGGTGATTATCTTTCATACTTGAATATGTGTTTGATACGAAAGGGATTGTTTTTATATGACAAAATGGGAATGTGGGAAGGAGAATGGAGGTGTTGAACCAAAGAGCTCATGTTCTGACTGTTGCTGAGCGGAAAATTACAAATACACTCAAAAAAAAAAAAAAATATTGAGGCCTACATTTAAGATTTATGTATTTGAATTGCATATAAAATTTCTGTCTTTTTGGATTACACAGTTTTAACATAAACATGAACGTAATGTGATGCATATTTGTCAGTCATACATATTTTCATATATGGTTTATTACATATTTAAGCATAAATCTGTTCATTGTGAAAATTGACCCGTTTCATTTATGCATGACAAATATGCATCACATTTAGTGTATTAATATTTTATAAACGTGTTCTGATTTTAGTTATATTTTAATGTTTCTTTACGAGTTTGTTCATTTAGTTTGGATTATGAATCAAAGATGCAATAATTATCGAGACTTTTGGACTGTTTCTCATGACTTTGAGTGGATTTTCTCTTTGTGGTAGATGGACAGCATTAATGTTTTTACATGTAATTCATAACTCAGATTTTATAGTGCAGTTTAATATGCAAAAATCTACGATTGAACAGTGACTCTTGATGGGAAGAGGATTTAATGCTGCATCAGTCCTGACTTCAACTCACATTTCTCTGTATTTTTATACCGTCTCTAAAGTGTTGAATAATGTCATGTTTATTTCGCAGTAAATCATTCCTTATTCTTTGTGCTTTTCTTCAGTTGTAGGCTGACTGTGATGGAGGTCAAATAAAAAATGTTTTGTGTTCAGATTTGAATTTTGTTTACAAAAAAAGGACTTATTTAAAAAAAAAAAAAAACTTGCTCTGTCCTGTATTATATATGTCATAATTCCTATATTCCCTTAGCCTTAATTACAAATAAGAATATGATAAAAACCCTGATGTTTTTTGTGTGTACTGCAGATTTTTCGCTGCAGTTCAGCCGATCTACACTAGGGGACGCTATAACTTCAAACCAGCTGAGCAGAAAATGTGGTGAAAGGTTATTTGTTATTATTTGGTTATTAATTCTTAACATTTTTTAATGTCAGAGAAAGAAACAACGCAGTGAGTGCTGAGGCAGGTTTATTTGAAACAGATATTTCCAAAATATCTCTTGTAATTCAGCTCTGTTTTACTCCGTTGCACATGATCAACGGCGTTTAGAAAGACTTGCTGTAAATTATTTTACTCTGAGAAAAGCAAGGCATGTTTATTTCAGCACCCATATCAACGGTTTACAGCACAAAGGAGCTTCATTTTGCTGTGTGAAGGTGCGGCCACAAATTTCGCGGGCAAAAACAGATCTATCGTCTCTTGTTCAAAACACAGATCAAGCAACACATTTTTGAAACCAAATAGTTTTCTATTGGTCAGTTTGGTGAATTCACATCACCAACTTTTAAATTACGAATTCTATATGTGCAAATTTTTTCCAGCGAGCAACGGTAAATGTGACCGCACCTTAAAGAGATAGTTCCCCCTAAAAATGATCATTCCCTCATTAATCGCTCACCCATACGTCGTTCCAACTTAAAAAGACAAATGAAAATGTTTTTATGAGAGATTTCCGTCCCTCTATTTAAAGTCCATTACGCTTCAAATGTTCTTAAAAGGATAGTTCACCCAAAAATGAAAATTCTATCATCATTTCCCCTCATGTTGTTCCAAACCTGCATGATTTCTTTCTTCTGCTGAACACAAAAGAAGACATTTTTAAGAACATGGGCAGCCAAACAGTTGACGTGGAGCCCCATCGACCTCCATAGTATGGGCAAAAAATACAATAGGGACTAGAAATGGGGACTCTCTTGCTCCTTCCTCTCCACCAGATTGTTATTGATTGTGTTCGTTCTTGCTAAGCTGTAAATATTCATTATGTTTTCTTTATTACAAATTTGCATCTAAATCCATCCCTTTTCACTTGTAATCCCCTCACTGTGTCTTCACACACACATCCAAAACATTTATGTCTAATAATATTCCTAGAACAGTGTTTCTCAAACTTTTTCAGCCCAAGGACCACTTTACCTTTTTTTCTGAGGACCACCTAACAGAATCCCACTCTAACACGCCCCCGAAAAACAACAAAATGGGAAGGATAAACTAAATTTAAGTTTAATATGCAACTGTTTCAAGTCAAAAACTAATTATTCAAACACAAATGTAATGATATGATCCATTTTTTTGTTATTAAAACGCACTGACGTCAACCGCAATCCGGTGCGGGTTAAGAGCTTGCCTAGTTTAGGTCATCTTTTCGCGGACCACTAGGGGGCGATGGCGGACCACACTTTAAGAATTACTGTCCTAGACAAATAACATCTAATTAACGAGGGACGTAACATATTTGGGGGCTCGTCCGGGATATGAACCCGGGACCTCTCTGTAAACAATATAAAGAACTGAGATCCCGGACGAGCCCCCAAAAATGTTACGTCCCTTGTTAATTAGCTTACTGACGTTCTTTAAATTATCTTCTTTAGTGTTCAGCAGAAGAAAGAAGTTCATACAGGTTTGGAATAACTTGAGGGTGAGTAAATGATGACAGAATTTTAATTTTTGGGTGAACTATCCCTTTAAGAACATTTTGAAGCTTCAGAGTTTTTGGTGAATAGACTTTAAATGGATATTTTCATTTGTGTTCTGGGTTTGAAATGACATGAGGGTGATTAACAGATGACAAAATGACCATTTTTGGGTGAACTAAGCCATAGACTCAGCAGAAATCACGTCCTAGGTACCGCTTTAGAACACTTCTTTAGCTATATCCAGAATATAGTTTAGAATACAGTACTGTCCCTTTAAAATCTTGCATCGTGTATCATACAGCAGTGACTGCTGGGAACCTACAGTTCAAATCAATGGACTTTACATCAGTAATACTGTTAATATAAAGTCACAGGATTGAGGGAAGGCCTCGATTAAAAGTGCATCAGAAATCCTTAGCGGAGGAGTGTAAAATCTCTCGGGTAAAATCTCATTTAATGGCCAATTAGTTCTAACAAAAAGCGTTCAGTCAGGAAGGCTTTAGGAATTAACAGTGATTCATGGAAAGAATATTGATTGGCCAGATGTGGTCATTCATTTAATCATCAGCTGACTGACCACTAGCTTACCTAATTAGCGAAAACACAATGGTCTTTTAATCTCCGTTTCATGGGAAACATCTTGACAAATCATGTGCAGGTCATATTTCACCCCAAAATACTGTTTCATTTAGTTCTTCTTAACAAATAAATACTGAATATTTTATATTTAAAATAAATATAATTTAAGTTGTAAAGTATTTATACATTGTGATAGTATTTGCTGTTTCACTTTATGCTGATTTAACTAAAATATTATATTACAATATTTTTTTCTGTAATGCAGTAAAATAAAATATGCAGTAATGACAATTTAAGTGGGAAATTCACAATGTAAGAAAAATATTTATATATTATTTATTATATAAATTACTATGCAATTATACTTTATAATTTAATTTATAATCAATAATTTTTTCTCTTTATTTTAGGGTGAAATATGAGCTGTTTGTGTTTTCGTGATACTGACTGTTTGAATGTGAACATCTCGTCCGCGTTGCTTGTAAATTCTCATCTCTGTTAACTAATCATCTAATGGCAGATCACATTAATACTGTGTACATGTGTATATCCACAAAGGCTCGGTTAGATAATCGTGAAAAATAATATATAATTTATACAGTGTAAAAAAAGTCTATTCTATGCATCCATGTTTTCATATATACACATTGGTTTCTGTACAGTCTATAGTGTGATGCATCTTAATACATGATTATTCAGTCTTTGTTTTTTGCTGTTTGTTTTGAGTCCCTGTGTTGTTCTGGTCAGCGGTCGTCCTTCTCCTGAGGTTTCATCTCAGTGTGTTTTCCAAAGTGGGTTTCTGTAGACCCATCCATCACCCTGCACAGATTCACACAATAAAAACTTAGCTGCACAAGAGTGAAAAATATCACTATCTAAATGGTCCCATTTTTCTAGATGATATATTTAGTTCAGATTTGCAGTTGGTCACATTTCAAAGTATGGAAGTTTGTTTCCACCACGGAATAAAAAACAAGAAAGTTCGTAACTCGCAAATCTGACTTTATTTCTCGCAATCCCAAGTTTATATCTCTCAAATCTGAATTGTGAGACACAAACTTGGAATAAAACAAAAAGTAATTGCAACTTTTTATCTAAGGGTACGTTTAGAAGATAATGTACTAAAACCGGAAAAGTTTTCCTTTGTGTTTTTGAAAAGTTTTTCGTAATGTTGTCAAAACAATCCCCGTTTACACGCATCCACGAGAACAACTAAAAAACGTTGTATTCTGCTGCCAGGCCAGTAGATGGCGATGTCACTTTGTAAAGAAACACGCGGCTATAGACTGAACGCTCAATACACATTTGCACAGTTTTCACAAATTCACGTTTTTATAGTTTACACGGAGATGATAACGGTATCGTTTTCCAAAACTTTGCGTTTTCAGGCCCCCAAAACGACATTGTCGTAAAAGAACGGACAAACCGCATATAAAGTTTTCCATTTTTAGTTGAAAACGGTGTCGTGTAACACCCTGACACTTCAGAGAAAAAAAAGTCAAAATTGTGAATTATGAACTTGCAATCGCAAGTTGTAAAGTCTGAATTGTGAGATATGAACAAACAATTAATTAAAAACTGTATTCTGTGGTGGAAACAAGCCTCCATATCAAACCCGCCTTGGTCTGTAACATGAATATATACTCACCTAAAGGATTATTAGGAAAACCTGTTCAATTTCTCATTAATGCAATTATCTAATCAGCCAATCACATGGCAGTTGCTTCAATGCATTTAGGGGTGTGGTCCTGGTCAAGACAATCTCCTGAACTCCAAACTGAATGTCAGAATGGGAAAGAAAGGTGATTTAAGCCATTTTGAGCGTGGCATGGTTGTTGGTGCCAGACGGGCCGGTCTGAGTATTTCACAATCTGCTCAGTTACTGGGATTTTCACGCACAACCATTTCTAGGGTTTACAAAGAATGGTGTGAAAAGGGAAAAACATCCAGTATGCGGCAGTCCTGTGGGCCAAAATGCCTTGTTGATGCTAGAGGTCAGAGGAGATTGGGCCGACTGATTCAAGTTGATAGAAGAGCAACTTTGACTGAAATAACCACTCGTTACAACCGAGGTCTGCAGCAAAGCATTTGTGAAGCCACAACACGCACAACCTTGAGGCGGATGGGCTACAACAGCAGAAGACCCCACCGGGTACCACTCATCTCCCCTACAATTTGCACGAGCTCACCAAAATTGGACAGTTGAAGACTGGAAAAATGTTGCCTGGTCTGATGAGTCTCGATTTCTGTTGAGACATTCAGATGGTCAGAATTTGGCATAAACAGAATGAGAACATGGATCCATCATGCCTTGTTACCACTGTGCATGCTGGTGGTGGTGGTGTAATGGTGTAATGGTGTGGGGATGTTTTCTTGGCACACTTTAGGCCCCTAAGTGCCAATTGGGCATCGTTTAAATGCCACGGCCTACCTGAGCATTGTTTCTGACCATGTCCATCCCTTCATGACCACCATGTACCCATCCTCTGATGGCTACTTCCAGCAGGATAATGCACCATGTCACAAAGCTTGAATCATTTCAAATTGGTTTCTTGAACATGACAATGAGTTCACTGTACTAAAATGGCCCCCACAGTCACCAGATCTCAACCCAATAGAGCATCTTTGGGATGTGGTGGAACGGGAGCTTCGTGCCCTGGATGTGCATCCCACAAATCTCCATCAACTGCAAGATGCGATCCTATCAATATGGGCCAACATTTCTAAAGAATGCTTTCAGCACCTTGTTGAATCAATGCCATGTAGAATTAAGGCAGTTCTGAAGGTGAAAGCTGGTCAAACACAGTATTAGTGTGGTGTTCCTAATAATCCTTTAGGTGAATATATGTTGTTGTAGTAGTTTCTGAGGCGGTCTGGGTCACGAACGCACCTCTTTGCTGAAGTATTTAGGTTTCCAGGGCATGTTGTTGGTGGATCTCTGTCTCTCGCCGGATCGCTGGTCTTCCTCTAACCGATGCTTGTGTTCAGTGGCCAGATCGACGCTTCCTTCCTTAAGAGCCGCGGTCACGTGCTGCCAGAGACGCCTGAGCTCGAACACACACAGACAGACAGAAGATCTGATTTACAATAGTTTAAGACAACCATAAATTTTGGTTTTTAACGAAGTCTCTTCTGCTCACCAAGGCTGCATTTACTTTAGTAAAAAATACTATTGTGAAGAATCACCTGGACTCGCTCCGGCCCTGTTTCTCCACCGGGCGAATCATCTTCTTGATGACGGGCAGTTTGTTGGTGTCGATGACTTTGGTCTCTCCGTTGTTGTACGTGAACTCGAGCGTCCCGTTCCACTCGCCCTGAGCTTTACACACAACCGTCCCGCTGGAGTTCTGCTTCACCTCTGCACTTACCCTGAAACACACCTTCATCATCATCACTTACATCTCATTTAATTATCAGAATATAGTGCTCGCGTTTACCGAATTTTTGAAATACAGTAATTACAATTAGAATCTATGCGAACAGGTGAAGATTTTGACACGGTGTATGTAGGATGTAGGACGGGGCTTGATTTTAATAATAATGACTTTGTGGTGACATTCGTGAGCGTTCAACTCGTAAATCCGATCTTTCCAACACGACGTGAGTGCAGCACTGACCTGTGAACTTTGCCCCCGTAGAAGGGTTTGGTGTGGAATGTGACGCTGGCCGAGTATCCCGTCTGGGCGCAGCTGATGGTGACCTTTCCCCCCAACTCCACCCACGGCACGGTGATGATGGATCGAGCGAACGCACTCGGGAATGTAAACACGTACTCCTCACCGTGATCCCGCAGGTGTAACACACCTGAGGGGCAAAGGTCAAAACTGCCTAAACAAGACTGAGTTTTTTTGTATTGTGTTATGACACTATCCCTGCGTGTAAGAGAGCGTCACACACCTTCTCCCACCATGGAGACGCCGACTGACATTCCCATGAACTTGCTTTTGGTCCAGATGTGCGCGTTGACACACATGCCTTTCTCGGCGCACTCACAATAAAACCCAGACACCGGAGGATGATGGGAAACCTGCTCTGCCACAAAACGCACCCTGTAAGATTCTGACTCCGCCTCCGCTGCCTCCTGATTGGTCACGTCTTGCGGCCCCACCCTCAGTGGATGGACGCGTTCTCGCGGAACCTCCCACGAGCAGCAGAAGGTCTCGCCCAGCACCGGGTTGTAGGGCTTCTTGGCGACGGCGCCCTTGCGTCCTTCATGGAAGGCGGTCATGTAGTACTCGACGAAACGCACCATACGCTCCTCCGGGGTGTTTCCCGCGGAGATGGACAGGAACAGATCCGGGTGCGCCATGAAGTTAGCGTACATCTCCAGCAGTGAACGCTTCTCCAGGATAAATGTAGGAAGAACAACCTGCGCAAAAGGCATTTTACTGTAATGTAAAATTAAACTGTGATTTATCTGACGTGATGTGCGGTTCGGTCTCACCCGTGTGAGGTCCATGCCGAGTTTGAGCTGAGACAGCAGATGCAGAATGACACTCCTCTGGTCCTCCAGCACACCCAGATCTTCTTCAGCGTTATCTTCCGAATCCACCACCTCCTCATCAGGAGAAATCGGCTCCATCCCATCCTGCTGCGAACACACACACCACACGGTCGTCGAGTACACACAGGGCCTAAAACTATCCTTTTTTCACTTATGATAAACCAGATTGACTTTTCTTACATCTACAGAATTTCTTATTGAGGTTTAGATGATGTTTTATTGAAAATAACGGTTGGTGTCACCATTATGGTGATAAGTGTTTGCTTTAGTTAGGCACTTTGATTCAACTTTTTAATGTTAGTTTTTCCTCAGGCTGCTGTTAAAGTACATAAAAATGTGTTTTGCCTTGTAGTGCCTCGTGTGTATATATTATACATAATGTTATTCCACTCTCAGACATGGTCTTACCTCAGTGTTCTGCAGCAGACTCTTCTTCCTGAGGGAGGGCGAAGGCTCTGTGGAGCTCAGGGTAGAAGCACCACCGTTCCTCAGACCTTCATCCGAGGGCGACTTTGGGACGGTCCATACAGGAACATTCCCTGCAGGTATGAAGAGCAGATGACCAGCGGTCAGCAGTTACACATCAAACTCCAAACCAGATCTATTAGTGACCTTCAGCCGGTGTTCTTCAGTCCGTCAGCGCTGATGAGACCAGCGTAAACCAAGCTTACAGATGCATTCAAACTAGAACTGGCTGACCAGTGGGAAGCAGATAAATCCAGCAAACCACCGCAGTTTTTTTTTTAGCAGGGGAAGATATCTGATCACAACTTTCTTTCAGTAGAAACATGAGCTGCTTTGACCTCTACATGAAGAGCAGGGCAGTTGTATTACCAATACCAATGTATTTTTATGAATATAACCAATTAATTTTATATTCATTCAAAGCTTTTGAGGGTCTGGCAGCCGTTTAGTGTGTTGTGAAAAGATGTGAAAGGCTCTTCTGATGCGCAAACATCTCATAAATTCTCATGTTCAAAGCATCATCAGGGCTTGGATGAACTTGGCGTCTGCTTTCATAATATTTCTGATGAGCAGATGTCAAGTTTCCTTATGTTCAGACAGATTCAGCCGCGTACAGAACTGAGATGAATCAATGTTTCATCTCTGTGACTTTGGTGCTCATGTAGATTATTGACCTTTGGATAAAATGTGTAAATCTAATATCGTTTTATTTATTTAAAGCCTCTTGTATTGCATTTAAGGTTTTTTTTATCATTTTTATGATACAACATTTTTATCAGTTTTAACAGTCTTTAGTAAAGATGCATCAAAAAGAAAACAGAAGATTAGAATCTGACCCTGTTCATTTCCTTCAAAACGAGGATGAAGATATTATTAAAGGGTTAATTCACCCAAAAATGAAAATTGTCATTTATTACTCACCTTCACGTCATTCCACACCCTTAAGACCTTCGTTCATCTTCGGAAAACGAATGAAGATCTTTTTGATCAAATCTGAGAGTTTTAGTTCCCTTCATTGACAGTTTACGCAATTACCACTTTCAAGCTCGAAAAAGGCAGTAAAGACATCATTAAAGTAATCCATGTGACTTCAGTGGTTGAACCTCAATTTTATGAAGTGACGCAAGCGCATTGTTTGCGCAAAAACACGTGATTTACCACTTTATTTACTAAATATTAATCTCCAACGCACATTGGAGAATGCACTGGATTACTTTATTGATATCTTTACTACCTTTCTGGGGCTTGAAAGTGGCAGTTGCATAGACTGACAATGGAGGGACGAAATTTCCTCGATTTCAATAAAAAGATGTTCTGTAGAACAACACGAGGCTGAGAAATTATGACAGAATTTCCAATTTTGGGTAAACTAACCCTTTAACAAGGAAGTAAAAATTAAGATATTCGCTTTGTTCGACTTGTTTTGCCAAGACCGATGATCTCAAGCCAAAATATTTTCAAATAGAGCATACAGCGGGAAATAATGTAGGGCAAGACCCACCTCAAAACACTTCAGATTAAGTCTTTAATTTCTCAAACAGCTGGCGGGAAAAAAAATCCTCACACAAACCATGCATTCGTGCACAAACGTGAACAGAATATGTGCAATGTTCTGGCTGATCATTGGGATGAAAAACAAACGGATCATGCAAACAAAACACAAAATATATATTTACCTGATTGCTGTTTCCCTCTTGTTTGGATCTGCAGGTTCTGCCCCATTCACTGCCCCGTCCCTGTCCAAGACACGCCCACTCACAGCCCGCCCCTGTCCAAGACACGCCCACTCACAGTCCCCTCTGTCAGAGCCCCACCCATGTCAAAGACACGCCCACTCACAGCCCCATCTCTGTCATAACCCCGCCCCATTCACAGCCCCGCCCCCTCAATACACACAACTAACCTCTAATAGCCCTGTTAGAGATTAAAGGTGTCGTCTAAACTCAGGATTTTAATTAATTTAATTCATTTCTGTAACATCAGATTCAGTCCATTCAGTATATACCAACAGGGTCTCATTTTCACCTCAATTTGAAGCATTCAGGCCGAGAGAGGAACAAGCACACTCTCAGAGGAACAAAAATATATTTTACAAAAGAAAAACAGCATCAAACAAGCGCTGAAAATAATGTTCTCTCCAAACACAAGAAACAGAACCTGAGATCTGAAGATCAACATTCAGAAACAAACATACAATATTCAGACCAGGAACAGTCATTCGGCTGTCGAGCGTTTCTCTTCACATGTGTCCTTCATATCGAGGAGTTCCCGTTTGGCCGAGTCAAGCAACGTTAATAAAAAAAAAGATCAAACATAAAACAAAATCAAATATAAAATCATGGCGATTGATCTCGACGCCCAGAGCGAAGCACCTGAGTCCATGTCAGGGTTGATCTGAAGGTTTCACTGGATCCACTGGAGTTTTCAGGCACCTGTGTGTTTCTTTGGCATGTGGTTCATCCAGCATCGAGAAGCAACAGGAATCAGATTCCAAACACTCACACGAATCATGCACTGAGAGACGGTTTCACCCGTGTTACACACTCAAGCACAAATACAAATGATACAATCAGGCACAGAACTGAATGAACAAATGAAGAACCAAAATCCAGATGAACTCACACAGACACTGAACATGCACACAGCCCTTCAACAGCATTTATTGCAAACGTTTAGCTGCATGGGCCCCGTTATATAAGGACAGGGGCCGCAGTCGACCTCGCCCTGATCTTTGGCCGGTTCAGTCTGTGGGGCGTCCGTGTCGGACTCACCGCGGTTGTGACCCGGCTGAGCGCTGCTGCCGCTGGCGTGTCCGGCGCTGTGCTGTAATATAGTCAGGCATTCTCCCAGGCAGCTCAGCGTGGCGGCAGACGTGGCTTTCAGCAGCAGCAGGTCCTGATCCAGACAGGACAGGGATCCTCTCGCCGGCAGAGACTCGATGGACTGGACCAGACTCTTCTGCTGACCCTCGGCCTGGTTCATTACCTGAAGAAACGAGGAAGGTTCTTACTGCGGTTGACCAGCAGGTGGAGCAGTTCAGCTGCACAACTAACTCGAACACAACCCTAGGGGTTCCGCTGGTCAAAACACCAGAGCACGCCATCAAAAAACTGGACGCTTGTTGAATAAAAAATTACGGAAATTGGAACTTTTTATCTAACAATTTTGACTTTTCTCGCAATTGAGAGTATATATACTGCTATATATATACTGCCATGTATATATACTATATATTCTGAGAAAAAAGTCAGAATTGCGAGGAAAAAAGTCAGAATTTGTGAGAAAAAAAGTCAGAATTTGCAGGGAAAAAGTCAGAATTATGTGAAAAAAAGTCAGAATTGTGGGAAAAAAAGGCAGAATTGTGGGAAAAAAAGGCAGAATTTGCAGGGAAAAAGTGCGAATTGTGAGAAAAAAGTCATAATTGTGAGAAAAAAAGTCAGAATTGTGGGGGGGGAAGTCAGAATTTGCAGGGAAAAAGTCATAATTGTGAGAAAAAAAGTCATAATTGTGAGAAAAAAAGTCATAATTGCGAGAAAAAAAAGTCAGAATTTGTGAGAAAAAAAGTCAGAATTTGTGAGGAAAAAAGTCAGAATTTGCAGGGAAAAAGTCAGAATTATGAGAAAAAAAAGTCATAATTGTGAGAAAAAAGTCATAATTGTGAGAAAAAAAAGTCAGAATTGTGAGAAAAAAAGTCAGAATTTGTAGGGAAAAAGTCAAAATTGTGAGAAAGTCAGAATTATGAGAAAAAAAAGTCAGAATTGTGAGAAAAAAAAAGTCAGAATTGTGAGAAAAAAAGTCAGAATTGTGGGAAAAAAAGTCAGAATTTGCAGGGAAAAAGTGTGAATTGTGAGAAAAAAGTCAGAATTTGCAGGGAAAAAGTGTGAATTGTGAGAAAAAAGTCATAATTGTGAGAAAAAGTCATAATTGTGAGAAAAAAAGTCATAATTGTGGGGGGGGAAGTCAGAATTTGCAGGGAAAAAGTCATAATTGCGAGAAAAAAAGTCAGAATTATGAGAAAAAAAAGTCATAATTGTGAGAAAAAAAGTCAGAATTGTGAGAAAAAAAAGTCAGAATTGTGAGAAAAAAAAGTCAGAATTGTGAGAAAAAAAGTCAGAATTGTGAGAAAGTCAGAATTGCGTGGGGAAAAGTCAGAATTGTGAAAAAAAAGAAAGAATTTGTGGGGTAAAACAGCTATTTCAAACTAATATAATATTCATAAATAAAAACATATTATATAAATAATATTTCACTGTTTTTACAGTAGTTTTGATCATGTACAGTAGTGAACATTAAATCAAAATGGATGACTTTCTTGTAAAAGAATTATAAAGAATAAAAGTGTTAATTATCTTCATAATCTTTCATCAAACTCCCTCCAACTCTGAATGGCTGATGAATCGATGGCCTGAAGGTTTGAACTGAAGTCGCGGCGGACGATCACGTGAGCGTGTGTCGGACATCTGACAGACGAGGTAATAATGTTTCAGCTGACGCAGAACTTTAATTCACTAAATGAGGTTCTGGCACAGAAATAAAACTGACTCTCTGTATATGAGGAGAAACATCTCTGCATTCTGTTCCATGAAGAAGATGTTTCAGGAGAAATGTGTGTCAGTTACGTTACATATTTACATTCATCCATGTGGAAGATGCTTTTATCCAAAGTGATTAACATTAATAAAATCTATACTCTAAATTCAATGCAAGTCGCTTTGGATAAAAGCATCTGCCACAAGCATAAATATAAGAAACTCATAAATGTTGCATTTAATATTCAGTATGAATTACCTATAAAGACGCATCATACCGGTATCAGTGAAACATTAATAAACATGTTTAAAATGCATCTGCATTCATTCGATTTTATGGATGATGGGAAATTATGTGTGTGTGTGTGTGTGTGTGTGTGTGTGTGTCTGACCTCTTTGACCTCCAGGAGGCGCTGTGGATACTGGTTTTTGGCACGGCGGGCGGCTGCAGGCGACTTGTGGTGTGTGATGGTGACGATGTTGCTCGGAGGCCCGGGGTGAGGAAGATGCCTCTGAGACGCAGGAGAGGAAGACGGAGGGAGGTGAGGAAGAAGAGAGAAGCTGCGCGTGCGGCCGGATGAACCCTGAGACGGACAGAGAGACGCATGTGAGTACAAGATTCACACGCACTCACACACACACTCGCACACACACTCGCACACACACTCGCACACACACTCGCACTCGCGCACACACTCGCACGCACACACTCACACTCACTCACTCGCGCGCACACTCGCACACACACACACACACACACACACACACACACACACACACACACTCGCACACACACTCGCACGCACGCTCGCACACACACACACACACACACACACACACTCGCACACACACTCGCACACTCTCACACACACTCGCGCACACACTCGCACGCACACTCGCACACACTCGCACTCGCGCACACACTCGCACGCACACACTCACACTCACTCGCGCACACGCTCGCACACTCGCACACACACACACACACACACTCACTCACACTCTCGCACACACACTCGCACACTCGCACACACACTCGCACACTCTCACACACACTCACTCGCACACGCTCGCACACGCTCGCACACGCTCGCACACTCGCACCCACACACTAACACACTCACGCACACACTCACTCACGCACACACTCACTCACGCACACACTCGCACACGCACACACACTCGCTTGCACACTCGCACACACACACACACACTCACTCGCACACACACACACGCACTCTCGCACACACACGCACTCTCGCACACACACACACACACTCACTCGCACACACACACACGCACTCTCGCACACACACACACACACACACACACACACTCGTACACTGTCATGGGTTTTATTAATAGTTTGAGTTTTTATTTGTGTATTTTCACTTTAATTTTAGTTATAGTTTTAGTAATTTTGTCATTTTAGTTTTGTAGATTATACATTTTCATGTTAGTAACTTTTTTCATTTTTATTAGCTGTTTTTTAATAAGTCTATATGGTTTTTATTTCAGTTTTAGTTGATTATTTTAATACATCAAGTGAAAATGAGAATGTAATGACGATATAACGAATACTAAAACCATAAAAATATTTTTGCTACTTGAAATAAAATAAAAATAAAAACTTCCTTCAAACGTCAAGGAAACATTTCTTGTACTAAAACAACCAAAACTGAAATAAAAATGACAAACAGCAAAATTACTAAAATTACAGTATAAAATATCAAAAAATAAAAACAAATGAGTAAAAGAATCACTAAAATAACACTGGATTAAATTAATTTTAGCGCAGGCATTCAGTTTGGACTTCTAAAGACTGATCTGAACAGGAGAGGAAAAACTCTTTATTGGTAACGTATAAATCAAACCTAGACGTGATGTTAAAGAGTCATTCAGCTGAAGATTAATGATCAATGAAGATCAATGAGTGAAAACACACACAAGTCTTTCATAGAGTTTCTTTACAGTACGAATCAATCCATGAAGTGAGGAAAGATGTTCGTACAGTATAAAAATCATTATGTCTATCTCTCTGTGTGTGTGTGTGTGTGTGTGTGTGTGTGTGTGTGTTGTACCTGTGCGTCCAGTGTGTTCTGCGTTCGGTCAACACACAGATTCTCATCACAGTCTTTCAGTTTCCTCATCTGTGAAGGACAGCAGATCAGATTACAGCATCCACACAAACACTCGGACACTTTAACAGGAGAGTGTTTTTCTATCAGAAAAAGAGTGTTTGTAAGAGTGAGTGTGTGTTCACACACCTTGGCGCTGCTGTCGGAGTGGCGTCTGGTGCAGGCCTGTATCTGCGTCATCCACAGCTGCTGTTCTGTGGCGTCCACCGCTGACACAGAGGAATTATGGGAGAAAACATGAGACAGAAATAGTAAATATACAAAGATACCATGGCAACCACTTAAAACATGCATTCTATTATGTCATGTTATGACTGAAGTAAACCGTTATTATATTTAAAGATGAAGTATGTACAATTTTTATACATTCTCTTGACCCAGTTAAATGTTTATTGACAATTATTAGTTAGACATTCATGGGTTTATCTTCTAAACATTGAGCCTCCAGCCACCATCTAAATATGAAGAGCGGCCCTTAGGATGTAGCCACTGTAGTAGCCGGAGAGTTTGGGGTGTGGCCACTGTAGTAGCCGGAGAGTTTGGGGTGTGGCCACTGTAGTAGCCGGAGAGTTTGGGGTGTGGCCACTGTAGCAGCCGGAGAGTTTGGGGTGTGGCCACTGTAGCAGCCGGAGAGTTTGGGGTGTGGCCACTGTAGTAACCGGAGAGTTTGGGGTGTGGCCACTGTAGCAGCCGGAGAGTTTGGGGTGTGGCCACTGTAGTAGCCGGAGAGTTTGGGGTGTGGCCACTGTAGTAGCCGGAGAGTTTGGGGTGTGGCCACTGTAGCAGCCGGAGAGTTTGGGGTGTGGCCACTGTAGTAACCGGAGAGTTTGGGGTGTGGCCACTGTAGCAGCCGGAGAGTTTGGGGTGTGGCCACTGTAGTAGCCGGAGAGTTTGGGGTGTGGCCACTGTAGCAGCCGGAGAGTTTGGGGTGTGGCCACTGTAGTAACCGGAGAGTTTGGGGTGTGGCCACTGTAGCAGCCGGAGAGTTTGGGGTGTGGCCACTGTAGTAGCCGGAGAGTTTGGGGTGTGGCCACTGTAGCAGCCGGAAAGTTTGGGGTGTGGCCACTGTAGTAGCCGGAGAGTTTGGGGTGTGGCCACTGTAGTAGCTGGAGAGTTTGGGGTGTGGCCACTGTAGCAGCCGGAAAGTTTGGGGTGTGGCCACTGTAGTAGCCGGAGAGTTTGGGGTGTGGCCACTGTAGCAGCCGGAGAGTTTGGGGTGTGGCCACTGTAGCAGCCGGAGAGTTTGGGGTGTGACTACTGTAGTAGCTGGAGAGTTTGGGGTGTGGCCACTGTAGTAGCCGGAGAGTTTGGGGTGTGGCCACTGTAGCAGCCGGAGAGTTTGGGGTGTGGCCACTGTAGCAGCTGGAGAGTTTGGGGTGTGGCCACTGTAGTAGCCGGAGAGTTTGGGGTGTGGCCACTGTAGCAGCCGGAGAGTTTGGGGTGTGACTACTATAGTAGCTGGAGAGTTTGGGGTGTGGCCACTGTAGTAGCCGGAGAGTTTGGGGTGTGGCCACTGTAGTAGCCGGAGAGTTTGGGGTGTGGCCACTGTAGTAGCCGGAGAGTTTGGGGTGTGGCCACTGTAGTAACCGGAGAGTTTGGGGTGTGGCCACTGTAGTAACCGGAGAGTTTGGGGTGTGGCCACTGTAGTAGCCGGAGAGTTTGGGGTGTGGCCACTGTAGTAACCGGAGAGTTTGGGGTGTGGCCACTGTAGTAGCCGGAGAGTTTGGGGTGTGGCCACTGTAGTAGCCGGAGAGTTTGGGGTGTGGCCACTGTAGTAGCCGGAGAGTTTGGGGTGTGGCCACTGTAGTAGCCGGAGAGTTTGGGGTGTGGCCACTGTAGTAGCCGGAGAGTTTGGGGTGTGGCCACTGTAGTAGCCGGAGAGTTTGATGTGTGGCCACTGTAGTAACCGGAGAGTTTGGGGTGTGGCCACTGTAGTAACCGGAGAGTTTGGGGTGTGGCCACTGTAGTAGCCGGAGAGTTTGGGGTGTGGCCACTGTAGTAGCCGGAGAGTTTGGGGTGTGGCCACTGTAGTAGCCGGAGAGTTTGGGGTGTGGCCACTGTAGTAGCCGGAGAGTTTGGGGTAGCCATCAACACGTTACCTGCATGGAAAAAGCTTGGGTACAGGAGTGCAAGACGAAATTCACTGCATTTAGACTAGATTAAACATGTCACGAACATGTCAAAGCGATGCAGTGCACTACAATGGTCACTTCAGTTCCATAGAGCGTCATCATGCAGCCGTTCAGAAAGACAAATGTACCAGTCTATAACGGAACTCTTTGCATTCAACAGGAAGTCACTCTTCCGAGGAGGAAGTCAAGACTATTTCTATTAACAAAACCAGCATCAGTGAAGTATTTGAGGAGCTGTAAACATCAAACTGAGCTTCAGCGCTGAGACTGAATGAACCACAAACAGACCATTAATGAGAAACAGAGCAGCAGTGAGAGCTGGAATATATCTGGATCACCAGGCGCCCAAACATTAACAGAGAGAGAGAGAGAGAGAGAGAGAGAGTCTGAAAACTAACAATATAACAGACATATTAAAAAATAAATTCTCAAATATGTCAATGCTTTTTCAAATAATTTTGTACTGATGCACAGAAATCCATCTTTGGAATTTGAAATTACTATTAATTTTGTTTATTAAACAAGCAGACATACAAAACATCACAGATAAGATGTGATGTGCTGAACTGGCAATATTGGAAATATTTCAGACACAAGAAAGAGAACATTACAGGACATTAATATTGCATTCAGTCATTCAGCAGGAAATCGGATGCACCAGGAATCATTTCGTAATAGAATCGAAATCGAAAATCGAATGATCAGAATCTATATAGCTTAGCCAAATCCTCACAACTGAGAACCACTTTGGACCAGCTAGAATCCAGCTCACAGTAATTACCCAGAGCTCCCTGCGATGGCAGCAGTGAGCAGATCCTCTGAGAGTCGAGTGCCAGATGTTTCTGTTTCTTAGTTATTGATGCTCATAGAAATTGATTTTCTCTCTCATGCTGCATCACCTTCATCAGAATCAGTTTAATGCTCAATCTTATGAACTGTTGAGAACGCTTCATCACGGAGAACCTTCGCTCGGAGCAGCAATTTAATCAAGCTCTTGATGCAATTATGACAGAATGATGCTTCTGTAATGAGCAGGAGATGAAATTACTGCAATTAACATGAGGTGAACGAGTCATTAAGACCCGACTCTAGAACTGATGACACTGACGTGGACTGAACATTAAATATATATATTTATTTGTCATGTGAGTAGACTGTCATGTGACAGTGACGGTCATGTAACCCCTCCACCTTGGTCGTGCTCTGCATGGGTCTCGAACCCAGGTCTCTGGCATGGGAGACGGACACTCTAACAAGGAGGCTAAAGGCTTAGAGGAGTGAGTGACTAAGAGTCGCACAGAGTTACAGTCACATGATCTTCAGTGATGTCACTGACACGGACTTGAATATGAATTTCCTAAACAGAGGCTGCTGGTTGCCATGGTAACAGCGCGACAGTAACCTTCAGCTCATTTCCGCCCAAACGCACCGTCCTGAGAGTCACGAGCTCGTCTTGAGTGTAAAAAAATACCTCTGAGTTTGTAGAGCTCCCCATTGGCCGAGCTGACGATGAACATGTGCGGCGCCTCGTCGCTCGACGTCACGGACGCACCAATCAGAGGCAGAGAACCGCGGGGCTTCTGGCTCCGCCCTTGCTCGTTCACGAAATACTGCAGCTGACCCACATCAGGGTCCAACACGAAATACCTGCAGACACATATGAAGATATGAACGATGAGATGAAAAACAATATTTAAGTTATACATGCACCAATGTACAATTTGACTTGAAGATCTGCATGTGCCTGCTGAGCTCAGACGACCGACTCTCTTCAATCCCACAATCCCTCCAGCGCACCAATCAGCCGCTCTGACAATTAGAGGGTGTAAATGAGAGTGAAAGTCGAGCTCAGCTCTCTGTGTGATTAAACCAGAAACTGCACATGAGAGAGAAACACTGAACCAGCTGAAGAACGGTTTACAGAGACAGAATCTTACCTTCGTCAGCCCAGTTCTCCACTTATAGACGCAAAGCTTTTTATTTTTGTACGAATTAGCTATGATTACTGGAGTTTATCAAAGTAAGTGTTTTTCACCAGCTTAATGAAACCTTTAATCTGTTTAAATCTGTTCTGTAGAAATTATTTATTCCTCAAATGCTGTTACAATGAAAGTTCAATATTAGGGTACGAAAAAGTCGTTTTTTTTTTTTTTTTTATTAATTTAGAATGCATGCAAACTTAACACATATTTGAGTCTAAATTGGGGGGGGTTTGTTACTATTTTTGCAAAGTGTTTTTTCTTCTAAACCAGATCAATGACTCAATCACAGAAACAGCAGCACTGACTATGAACAAGATCCACTCACACACACACACACACACACACACACACTCCCTCACACACACACACTCACTCACACACACGCTCACACACACACTCACTCACACACACACTCACACACACACACACACACTCTCACACACTCACACACTCTCACACACTCACACACGCACTCACACACGCACTCACACACGCACTCACACACGCACTCACACACGCACTCACACACGCACTCACACACGCACTCACACACGCACTCACACACACGCGCACACACACGCACACTCACACACGCACTCACACACGCACTCACACACGCACTCACACACGCACTCACACACGCACTCACACACGCACTCACACACGCACTCACACACGCACTCACACGCACGCGCACACACACTCACTCACTCACTCACACACTCACACACTCACACACACACACACACTCACACTCATGTCTGTATTGCTATCTTAGTGAGGACATTCCATAGACTTCATTGATTTTATATCAGGTCAGTGATATTTTCTCTCTCCTAGAATCAGAATCATGTGACCATCACTAGATTTAAATAAAAAAAATTTTTGGTTGATTTAAAACTAGTGAGGGCGAGTCAATGTCTCTCTAGAGGGTTGACAAAGTATTTCATAACATAAGTGAGGACATTTGGAGATAACAAGTGTAGTCAAAACAAGCACACACACACACACACACACACAGAGAGACACAAACACGCACACACTCACAAAGTAAAAGCATGGATCTTTGTTCTGCTTGTGACAGGCTCATTTTTTCATAAAGGTCAATCATAAATGAAAATAATGATAAGAACACAACAAACTGCATGGCCACATGCACAATAACCGCAGTGAAACAACACATCTATCTCACAAATGCACAGTAATTTAGTTTCAAGTTGATTTGTTAGTCTATGCTGGTTTAAAATCAAGCCACACTTCCTTGTTTTAGTGCACAAGTAAAAATCACAACAGACACGAATAAAAATCCTGCTAAAAAGAAAGAACATTTAAACATTCATTCCAGACATGAGCTCTGAGACTGACGACGATTTCTGCTTCTCTAAAAGTTTAAAGTGATTTCCAGTTTTTTTAGTCATTTAATTGCCCAATTAAACTCTCCTTAAAGAACTAAATTACCCATAATCCTGCACTGCTAATGAGGCGATCAAGTCAGTGTCCCTTTATTCTGAAACCATGCAGCTCACGTACTGTGTGTTTATTTTGTAGTGTTGTTTTTTGATTTGATTGATGGATAATTTGACCAATTTTCTTCAATTTCGTAATTAGATTAATCGAAGCTGTTTGGCGATTCATGTTTTATTGAGAAAATGAATGATAAAAATACTTGCTCTTCACAGGACACCATTTTTAAAGCACAACTCACATTTGTTCACGCAGACGTATATAGTAGCAGGCTTTCTAAAATGACCAAAAATGGTCTCATAAAGGCAAAGGAAAGAGTTCCAGTTCATAATAGACATGATAAAATTAGAGTCCATTCTCTCGGAGGTTTCTCCTCAGACTCCAGCCTTCGGCACTAAACACTTTCAATGTGCTCTGACCTCGAATCAGGGCCTTTCAAGAGCGTATAATCACGCTCACAAAGACACAGAATCAAACCCTGATTCCAGAAGAGCCTCGTGGATTTCCTGAAGCAAACAGAACGAGCTTCATCCGTCACACGAGCGCGTCGTTTATGAGTGTCGTTAAATCATATCTGTGAATAATTCACTTTTATGGACGTTTTATGGAAGGTTTCAAGTCCAGCACGACAACAACTGAACCGAGCGTCTGCTTGAAACTTTACATACATCCTGTTTTTTTTTAAATGTTACTTGTTTCGGAATGTTCAGAGAAAGTAACATTCAAAATGGAATGTCTCACTTTTTATAGGTTCTCAGCAAATATTTGTTAGAGCGAACCGTCCTGAGTCAGGCGCTCTCAGTTTCTGAACCCGCCGTCGCCTTGGAAACCAGCTGCAGCAGCGCATTAGAAACGCTCGTGGAGACCGCAGAGATGGTGCAGCGACGCCGTCAGGAGGAGGTCAGAGGTCAGAGGTCAGGGTGCTCTGACACTCTCCTCCTCGGCGTAATTTCTGCATAACCTTCATCTCGAGGACCGAGCGGACCCTTATCAAAACACGCAGTGGAGCAGCAGAGTTTCCTGTGCCGCGTGTTGGCAGGAGATTTAACGCTCAGAAAGATCAAGACGCTGCTGTGACAATCACATTAGAGAGAGAGGGAGGAGAGACACTATTATTATTAACTATATTTGTGCTAAAAGTTAAGAAAAACAACAATTAACATTTTTTTTTGTTGTTTTTTTTTTAAAAATCAATCTTCTCTGCGCACCAAGGATGCATTTATTTGATCAAAAATACTGAATTATTATTGTAATTTAAAGTAGCTGTTTTCTATGTGAATATATAGTAAAATATAATTTATATCCAGCGATCAAAGCTGAATTTTCAGCATCATTACTGCAGTCTTTAGTCACATGATCTTCAGAAATCACTCTAATATGATGATTTGATGCTCAAGAAACATTTATGATTATTATCAAGGTCATATTTTTGTTGAAACTGATTTATTTTATTTTATTTTTCAGGATTTGTTGATGAACAGAAAGTTCATTTATTTATAAATGTCTTTAATGCCGCTTTTCGGTCAATTTAATGCATCCTTGATTAATAAAAGAATTAATTTCTTCTAAAAACTCCAAACTTTTGAACAGTTTTGTATCCTAAATAATGCAAACACACACACACTTGTGTTTCGCCGCCGTCATGAAACGCTGGAATCCATCAGAGCTGAAACTCATTTCCTGCACGTTTATTAGTCAAACGGACACTTTCACTGAAGAGCTGTTGAGATTTACTGCCGTTTCAATGTAAAAATAGCATGTTGAGCAGCGTTCTGTTGTTCAGAACACGGAGCGGATCTTTTGTTGTGACACAAACGCGTCAGGATCCGTCGCCCACGGACACACCGGAGACTCTCACTGAAAATAACAAAGAAACAAAACTACAGATGCATTTCCTCTTCTCTATATCAAACTCTGATGCCTTTACTTTACAGACTCATAAAACGCTCCGAACATCTGAGCTGTGAGAAACTGAGGACTTCGTTCAGCTTCTGAGAGCTCAGAATAGAGTTACATTTCTATTCTATTCTGGGGTTTTTTCAGTCCGCTAAATATGAGGAAAAACTCATAACAAAATAACAAACTTTAACTAGAATTAAAATGGAAAATATGAAAAGAAAAACAGCAAGAGTTTCAACAGAATCAAGTGTTTTAAACAGCCAGAGAGATCAAGGACGAACACACTGGATGAATCACACATCACACATATTTACTCTATTTATACTGGAGAAAATCTGCTTGAGTCTCGTCCAGATCAACAGAGTCTGACAGTCCTGCTGAACACAGAGAAACTAGTGTGTGTGTGTGTGTGTGTGAGAAACGTTACACTGTCACCAACCAAAATGTCAGCCCTATTTTCTCATCTCCTCCTGTACTATGGTAAACAGCTCCACATAGGACAGAATTTTAATATCTAATTATATTTTAATAATTTTAATGTATGATTTAAAGGGTTAGTTCACCCAAAAATGTAATTTCTGTCATTTATTCCTCTCTCTCATGTGGTTCTACACCTGTATGACCTTCGTTCATCTTCAGAACACAAATGAAGATATTTTTGATGAAATCCGATGGTTCAGTGAGTCTCTATTGATAATTTACACTTTCAATGTCCAGAAAGATACTAAAACATATTTGAAACAGGTCATGTGACTACAGTGGATCAACATTAATGTTATAAAGCGACGAGAATACGGCAAAAAAAATAAAATAACGACTTTATTCAACAATATCTAGTGATGGACGATTTCAAAACACTGATTCTTGAAGCTTTACGAATCTTTTGATTCGAATCAGTGATTCGGATCGCGTGTCAAACTGCCAAACTCACGTGAACTATTGAAATTGCGAATCACTTATGACGTAACGAAGCCTCGTTTACTGAAATCACGTGACTTTGGCGCTCCGAACCACTGATTCGACACAAAAGATTCGTAAAGCTTCATGAATCAGTGTTTTGAAATCGTCCATCACTAGATATTGTTGAATAAAGTCGTTATTTTATTTTTTTCGCCGTATTCTCGTCGCTTTATAATATTAAGGTTGAACCACTGTAGTCACATGACCTGTTTTAAATATGTTTTAGTGTCTTTCTGGACATTGAAAGTGTCAATAGAGACTCACTGAACCATCGGATTTCATCAAAAATATCTTCATTTGTGTTCTGAAGATGAACGAAGATCTTACGGGTGAAGAACAACATGAGAGTGAGGAATTAATGACTCAATTTTCATTTTTAGGTGAACTAACCCTATAATATCTCGATTAATTCTCCTAGGCAACATTCAGATTAAATGAAGAGCAGATTCAGCAAAATGTCACACAATTTGGCAAATTTTTGAATAATAAATCAAAACTATGGTTCTTAAATTCAAGTCATGACTGCCGTTTAAATGTGTAATCTGCTTGTTCAGCGTGTCTATAATATGAGGAAACGCCACATAAACTTCATCTCCAGATACTCTGAGAGCGTTTCACCAGCATTTCATTTTGGAAAAAAAAAAAACTATTGGCATATCAAATACTCACAGAAACTGAAAACTATCTTTGACAACCCGCCAAAATAAAAGTCTGAGTTCTGAAGAAATTGTGTTCAGAATATATTACTATAGTACAGTAAATCTTCTCATAGCAATACTAAAACAACCACTACTAATTATAATAAAAATAATAATAATAACAACATTGATATTAAATGAAGATGATTATTATTTTTAAGGAATATCATAATCAAGAGATACAAGTTGTAATTTACACAGTAGTGTTCTGTTTGAAAAAAAATGCAATGTTTTATTGTAAATTAATTGTTATATTTTAAAAGATTAAATTGCTTATTTTTAATAAAATGTAAAATTTAAGTTTATAATAACAGTATGACTTCTCTCGAGACAGCGTCACAGTGAGTGTGACGTGCAGGTGTGTGAATCTGCTCATCTCTTCACTGACTGCACACACACACACACACACACACACACCGAAACAGACATGTTTACACAACCTCCATCTCCACCATCAGACCATGAGAAGAGCCTGAAATAGCCTGTGAAGAAACTTATTTCCACTTCTGCTGTCAGACTGACTGTTTAAAGTCCAAAGATCAGACTCCCATCCAGATGACGGTCATGTGTGTGTGTGTGTGTGTGTGTGTTTGCTTATCCTGATCTCTTGCGCAATTATTCCTGAATATCAGTTCATCATCTCAGACTCGGTCAAATGAGCAACAGGTCTGAACCGAGTGTTTGTTCAATGACTAAAATAACAGGATAACATGATGAATTCGGCTTTAACTCAATGCAAAAACACATCAGGATCAGGAAGTTTGAAAGTTTTGTTCTGATGAAACACTTTAGTAATGATGGACTTCAGGAAACATATGGCAGAAAACAGCAAAGATGATCATGAGAATCACAACCACAGAACATGAGCTTAAATGAGTTTAAAAGCCAAATTCAAGTGTGTAAATACTCGAGTATAGCTCATCTTATACTATAATTCACCTAAAACTAATATATATATATATATATAAACTAATATATATTAGTATATATGTGCTCTCAAACAGATTAATCGCATCTACCATTAAAGTTTGTTTATATTATATAGGTGTGTACACACACATACATCATATATACATACATACTTATATATATATATATATATTAGGGCTGTTTAAACAATTAATTGTGATTGACACATCCAAAATAAAAGTTTGTGTTTACATAATATATGTCTATATTATGCATATTTATTTTGTATACATATAAAAATGTGTATATATTTATATTTACATGCATAAATTTATATATAATTTATATTTGTAAACAAACTTTTCTTCTGGATACAATTAATTGCAATTAATCGTTAAACAGCCCTATTGTTTGTGAGTGTGTGTGTGTGTGCGTGTGTGTATGCATGCATATACACACACACACACACACACATATATACATACATACATACACAACATATATATATATATATATATAGTTACACATATATTATATAAACAAACTTTTACGTTAGATGCGAGTAATCTATTTGACAGCACTAATATATAGGAGTACAGTAATATTTGAATATTTTAGTATATGCAAACATAATGTTTAATGTTAATGTTACATGATAACATAAATGAACTAACACTGAACTCATGAAATCTGTCAGAACACATCTGACCTTAACTATTAAAAATGAAATAATAATAATAATAATAATAATAAATCATATTTAGACCTAAAACACATGATTTAAGTCACTGCCACGTATGTGTTCTGGCATCATGACCCACTGAGGACACGAGTTGAGTCCAGTCACGGTACACTGGAGCGAGTTCGTGTTCGGTACCTGTTCTGCCAGCCCTGGATGAGGTTGGTGTATTTGCTCAGCACCCCCTCTATCCTGCGCGTGCGTCCGGGCTGCAGCGGCGCGATGTTCCCCGACGGAGACGTGCCGAACCCCTGCGAGGCCGAGCCCGTCCGAGCCGCCAGCCTCCTCTCCACCGGCTGCGACGAGCAGAGCGTCTTTTCCATCGCGCTGCGGGAATGGATCCCGATCTAAATCATGACGGAGGAGCTGGAACCCTTTCCCATCGCGCTGCGCTTCCGCTTCCCTCTTCCCAATGCCATTTTCCCGCGGAGCGCGTCCCTCTCTCTCTCTCTCTCTCTCTCTGCTCTCTCCTCTCCCAGCGTGTTTCTGTTGGGAATCTGAGACACACCCTCCCTCCAGTCCAACCCGGAAATCACAAACACATCTGAACCTATCTGAACGCGTTTATCTACGTGTGACCGCGACGCGTGCGTGACGCGCAGCCAAACGCTGATTCACCGAATCTCTCTCTCTCTCTCTCTCTCTCTCGTGGGCACATGCATCATCTGCATTACTGTACCACTATGAATAGAGTCAGAATCAGGAGACACCCAAGAAAGATGTTGTTTCTCATACAAGATAACGCCACGTCCTTACAGTCAGAGATTAAAATGTATTCAGTATATCATCATCTGCATAGTAAAATATTTTCTAAATGCATAAACAGGTGATTCGACTGCCCAGCTAAGAGGGAACGTTCTCATTACTTTAGCTATAGCGTTCTTGCAAGGTTCTCTCAAAGTTATGAACAAACGTTCATATAATGCTCTTTTCACAAGATGTAATATCAGTCTCTGGTGTTTCCAGAATGTGTGTGAAGTTTCAATGCAAAATACCTTGTCAAATTTGCCTTTATTTGGGTGTGAGCAAAAACACGCCGTTTTTGTGTGTGTCCCTTTAAATGCAAATGAGCTGCTGCTCCCGCCACCTTTCCAGAAGAGGGCGGAGCTTTAACAGCTCAACAACAACAAAGCTGGAGAATCTCACGCAGACAAAATGAGGAAAGTGTTCAAACTGATGGAGAGACGCAGGAAGAAGTTCCAACTTTTAGACGTTTCTGAACGGTTAGTGGATAAATTGATGTAGTTGCTGTGGAGTTGATCATGTGTCGTCATGTTCATCTTTTTTCCTTGAATTGACCCTCGTTTGTGAAGCAGTCCGGCGTAAAATGACGGCATCAACAACACTCGACTACAACAACTCTTCCTCTTCTCTAAAGCGGCCCAACATGGCCCCGCCCCCTTTGTTGTGTGTTCTCGGGGGCGGGGTTTATGTAAATTTTAGGGTTAGTGATGTCACCAACACAGGAAGAAGCTCGTTGTAGTCCCTACCAGCCGTTTGTTGTAGTCCTTAAACAGAGATTTCTGTAAAAGAAAATATTGAACTTTGAGCGTCGTAACTTTGCAGATGTTGTTTCTGCTCAAACAGCAACTAAAGTTAAAAAAGTGAAATCATAATCAAGGACCCCTTTAATAATGTTCTCAAAATATTAATAGAAAAATATATTTCTGAAACATTTTAGTTGCGCATTCTACCAACGTTTTTAAATTTTACAACTTGTTTCAGAACATTCAGAAAACATTCAAAAGTAACAAAAAATGATATTATGGACTATTCCTTTAATGTTCTCAAAACATTAAAAAAAAACATTTGAACATTTTTTGAACATTCAGAGAACTTTCAGAAATAACGTTTTTAAAACGTAAGGGCAATGTTAGTAAAACATTCGTAGAACAGCTGAGTTTATAGTGTTTTTACTGAAGATTTTTCATGATTTTGACAGCCGATAATTTATCGCACAAAAAAAAAAAATGTGTTGCAAGTGTATTTAATATTTTCTTTTACTATGTTAATTTTTCTGGGGGGAAAATATTACAATTCTAAATTAATTTCCCTGCTAACTATACACCAGTACACAGTTTGTTGAACATTATTAGTTGCATTTAGCATTGATTTTTTTGCCACTGCTGTCCACAAACCCATCAGAACAATCCATTCTTGGCCACTAAATATGGTTTTGCTGTGGTTGCAGGACAACGAACCTGCTTCTGTTTAAAGAACCGTTTGCCTTAATAGTGCAGACAATTCATTTAATCATAAAGAGCTCTTTATGCTTTTAAAGTGAACTAATAAAGAAGCTTTAATGAACCTTTTCAACTTCAGTTTGGAACGGCATACTGTACTTCTGAAGAATAGCATGTGCAACAGTAAATGTGTCAGATTTAGTGACCTCACATCTACTAATAAATACGGTTAATTTTGCATTTCGAATCCAATTTTGTTAAAAAATAAATGTCTGAGCATTTTTGTTGAGCGCATTGCATTGTGGGATGTATATCTCATGCACATTTTGTGGTATTCCACGCTCACAGAAGCTTCACTAGCACACACTGAAGAGCTGCACCTGACTGAACACGACTGAAGCATAATGTCTTGAAAGCTGTTTGTTCCTCAAGGCCTGTTCACTTAGTAAGCGCTTTACCTGACGGACCCGCAGCTGAGAGAAACAGTTTAAAAGCCGAAATGAGAAGCACTCCTCTCGCTCGTTCTCCCTGTCCATTAGTATGATAAAGAAACTAAAGCATCTCAGAGTCACTAAATCAATCTGAGAGATACAGCAGCGAGCTGATGGATCTGAGCTGCGTATTTACCAAACCTCCCGCTTCAGGTTTCACTACAAGAGGCCAGAGATGGATTTCCTTCTGCCAGCACGACACAGCAAACACACACTGCAGATCGATGCGAGCAGAACGAGTGTGTTTGTGACCGAAGTCGAGCTCAGTTCAACTGCGTTACTGTAAAACACCATTAATCGAAATATGGCTTTGTGTGATTATCAAATTGCAAAGGCTGTGGTTTACTTGATCATTACTTGACATGAGCAACTCATGATCTAGTGTTTTCAGCATTGAAAATGAAATTATTAAAATTATTATTATAATATTTGTCCCCTTGAGCATTGACATGAAAATGCAGTACCAAAATGGTTTTAATTCAAGAATGCTTTGGAAAATAGACATACGGTTGGTCTTGATTTAAAGAAGACACGCAGCAGATTATTAAAAACAATAAAAGTACGATTTACTGCGTTAATCAAATGTACTGTACTTTTTATTTAATATGTAATATATAGTTTATCAAATATTTTTTACTCTAAAACTGCTATTAAATCAAAGCTGTGTTCCAAATTTGAAGTTGATATCACAAAAATCGAAGTTTTTTGTTTAGATGTTGTACCAAAAATATCCACCGGGTGTCACACACGTTCCGCTGACATTTTTTGATGCACTGTAACAAATATCACAAAACAATCACCAAATATGGAACCTTGAGCTTTCCGACGATATGTGATTTATCAAGATTATAAAAGGTTTTAATTATAAAGTAGTTAAAGTAAAATTTGTAATATGAAACCTGACACCACCCACAATAGGGGAGGAGCCTGCTAAAAGAATTTAGAGGACCGTTTACACGCTAAAGCAACATTAAATTTCAAAGCAGGATGAATTTTGAGTTTGTATACTTTCGAATGACATTTATGATGATTACGAAAATATGTGATATGAAAAAATGTGCTAAATAAAAAAAGCACAAAGCTTCTTTTTAGCGGGATGGTGACAGTTAAGGGGTTAATTTAGTAACTTTTATATTTTTATTCAATAATAATACTAATACTAATTATATATATATATATATATATATATATATATATATATACTGTAAAAAATATTGTTTAAACTTAAAAAAGTAAGTGTTTGTGCTGCCTTAAAATTTTAAGTTTAGTCAACTCAAATAACCAAGTTGCCACTTACTACAACTTCACATTTCAAGTTGACTAAACTTAAAGTTTTATGGTAGCACAAACACTTACTTTTTTTTACGTTTAAATAATTTTTTTTTTTTACAGTGTAGCTATATTGATATTATTTATAGAAAATAGATTATAGAAAATTTGCACAAGTTGCGCAGCCCTACAAACAAGCACAGAATTTTAAATTGCAAATATTTCGCAATTTAATCAGGATGCTCTGTTCTAAAGAAACCCATTCCTCCGATCTCCTGCTGCCGTTTCAGCTGATCCGTGCACTAGAGTCTCATCCTGCTCCTGTAGAACATGATGATCCGTGATTTCCTGCATCACAGAGCAGCTGCAGACACTAGTGCATCAATGCATGTGAATGAGGAGCAGCGAGGGGTGAATGTTCGGTCTGTGTTGTGTAACTGGGTGTCATTGTTTCTCTCTTCTACTGTAGCTGTGTGTTTTCTGTGTGGTCGCGTCCATATGGAGAACAAAGCGCTCATTCTGATGATGAGCTCAGGAACTGGACATCTGGAAATCTCTTCCGTTTTCTTGCTGTTTTGCTGGTCATCACACCCTAATGTCTGAACACACTAACATCTGTTTCTTTCTAAAAGTTGGAACTTCTTCCTGAGTCTCTCCATCAGTTTGAACACTTTCCTCATTTTGTCTGCGTGAGATTCTCCAGCTTTGTTGTTGTTGAGCTGTTAAAGCTCCGCCCTCTTCTGGAAAGCGGAGCTCATTTGCATTTAAAGGGACACACACAAAAACGGCGTGTTTTTGTTCACACCCAAATAGAGGCAAATTTGACAAGGTATAATAAATGATCTGTGAGGATTTTGAGCTGAAACTTCACCAACACATTCTGGAGACACCAGAGACTATTATATCTTATGAAAGAGGCGTTATAGGTGCCCTTTAATATTTATATGAATTGCATATAAAATTCCCATCTATTATATTATATTGGTCAGTGATAACTGAAACAGATCCAATTTCTGCACTCAAAAAATTATGATGATATATTATAATAGCTTAAAATCAGTATAAATCTGTTAATTGTAAAAACAATTCAATTTATTATTCATTTATAAAATATGAACATGGTTAAAATGTGGCTAGTTAACTTGTGGAACAAGCTATATATATAATAAGTTGAATTTTTTTGATAACAAATATATTATTATTGTGTATTGAAAGAATTCAAGTTATTACACAAATCTGAATAGCTTCATAGTTTCCAGGCAAACTAAAACTTTCTTCAGTATGAGGAACTGAAATAACAATCAGTTTTACGTTTTATCACAAGAGTATAGAATTTTGTTCGCTTTCATAATTAATATTTACAGTATGATTCATTCATGTGAATGCACTTAAGGATTATTAAGATCTCAGGTGTTTAAAGTTTAACATGAGCGCAGACAGATCTGGTGTGATGCAGCTCTAGTGCAACTCGGATCTCTTTTTAATGCGTCTGATTAATTCATAAGAATGCAAGAAATGCCAGAGAGCCTCATCAGATCAGATTCGGCATTCAGATGATATTCGTGGCGTTTTGAGCGACCGGCGCACAGAGACACAATGAGCACATTCATGTGACTGTGTGTCGTTGTGAGATGTTGCAGTGATGTTTTGGCATGTGTCTGCTGATGCGAGCTGTCGTTCCTCGCTCGGATGTGGAGCTGCTCTGCCGTCTGAAGCAGCACGCGCCTGTGATGGTGGCTATATTTGGACTCAACATGCTCACAGTGAAAGTCGTTCCAGCTGAGAAGGTCCTGTCAAATTAGGTCCCCCGTCCAACACTGGATCTTTCAGAGCAGCTGAACAGAGAGACGTCACAGCGGAGCCTCGGCCCGCCGACTGAAGCCTGTTACACTCAATAAAACTCCAGCATGCTTTACACGAGGAGACACAGAGATCTACCTATCAGGGGTAATGCCGTCTATATCTCTGCTAATTAACTCCTCGCGTTCTTCACACTTTCTTGAAGGAAAACGTTCCACATAAGGACCAATTATCCTCATGGTCTGGCGGAGACAGTGATGACCTTTAATTGCTTCTGTCTGTTGTTCATTGAAAGATTTTCCACAGAAACACGAGTTGGTGAATTTTCTCCCCCTCAGGCGTTCGTTCTGTCCTCTCATGACATTCATTGTTCAGAGTGTTATTGTGCTAATGAGGGAATATGAGCGTTGGACTGTCTCTGGCGGTTCTTCTTGGCCTCTGAGAGAAACTTCAGACTTCGCTGAAGATGAAAACATGCAACTGATAACCTCAAGCAGCTTGAATCTTCTGATTTGCTGTATGTCTTTTAGTTACTAATTCTAGTACTATAAACAACCCAATTTGGGTTGTTTTCAACCCCAGGGCTGGGTAAATATAGGACAGAACACATGTTATCTATCATGTTACTATACTCGCTTATTTTTAATTACATCATTTAATGTTTACAGATGAACTTAAATCCTCTCAACTTTGTTTACATACTCCACACAACCACTGGTTGATAATTAATTTATTTTCCATTGTATTTTACAGTATAGCAAATTTTATAGCGTTTTAATACATATTGCCTGCATTTAAGCTCATTTAGCAAATATTAGAAGTAAAAAAATCAACATTTATAAGTAATTCAAGTGTTTCAGTTGTCCCGTTTCCACCGTAACGGCGCTGGATCTCGTTCCGGAGATGACTCGCGTTCGGCGGGGGAACTGATAACTTTAGACCGCCGCCTGCGTTTCACACGACGTGGCCGAAACATGCCGTGACTGACTCCATAACCTGTCCGTAAATAATCAGTGTGCAATTCTGAGAACATTTTTTAACATCCTAAGTGTTTATATTCTGTATCTTTTTGAATAAAATCATGCAAGCATCAGGCGAAAAGACCGAAGTGACACTCGTTTAGGAAACTCAAATCAAGCCTCTGTATGTTGCTTTGCATAAAATTGAGAACAATAACATATTTTTAAGCCTGTATTTCACCGAAGACATGCACCAATTTGACGGAGCTGCACTGATCTCTCCTGAAGAGGGCGCTAAAAGCCCGCGAGGGTTGTTATGTCTGACCCAGGAGCTGGGTAACACAAAAACTACCCAAACACTGAAAAAATGACCTAAAAGGCTCAACCCAGGGCTTGGGTAGAAAAAAGATTGATCTTTTAGTTACTAGTGCATGTTAAAGGAGTTTTGCAGATGGAACTTTTCCAATCTTATGACTCACTCTTTATATTTGTGA
Source organism: Zacco platypus (assembly GCA_038088235.1). Classification (NCBI taxonomy): domain Eukaryota; kingdom Metazoa; phylum Chordata; class Actinopteri; order Cypriniformes; family Xenocyprididae; genus Zacco; species Zacco platypus. The sequence continues at coordinate 1,595,296 of CM076071.1, forward strand.
GGTTTTTTTAACTTAACTGGTAGTTAAACATTGCAGGGGAAGATGAAGTGAAGGAAAGGTGGAATAAAAAGCTTCCTAGTGACTCTAGTGTCCTCTATTGGCCTCACAGCTACATTACACCACTAATATACATCCCATAGTATATAAAAATACTACAATAACAATGCATCCAAAATAACTAAATTCCATCAGGGACTATAAACAGCACAGCATCACATTAGATCAGAATCTGATCGCCATGCATCTCTTATTAAAGTCGGAGTTCTTGTGTGAAATCATGAGATCTTTAATGAGAATGATCCGATCTGAGACGAGATGATAAGGTCATGATTCTGGTATCTGTCTGGGAATGGAGGATCATCTCATTATCATTGACTCACTGCTATCACAGACAAAGTGGAATTTCACTGGAACATCTTTGAACAATCAGTTTTAAGAATGTATTAATTTATTTAATGAATGCATGTTTGATTTGGAAAGAAGTTTCTTCTGCTCACCGAGGGAGTGTTGAGCAGAAACAACATCTGCAAAGTTACGACGCTCAAAGTTCAATATTTTCTTTAACAGAATTCTCTGTTTAGGGACTACAACAAACGGCTGGTAGGGACTACAACGAGCTTCTTCCTGGGGTTAATGACATCACTAACCCTAAAATTTACATAAACCCCGCCCCTGAGAACACGCAACATAGGGGGCGGGGCCATGTTGGGCTGCTTTAGAGAAGAGGAAGAGTTGTTGTAGTAGGCGTTGTTTTTATTCCACTATATTGAGTTTGTCAGCTAAATTCACCGTTAGATTAGATCATTACACTAGCTAATCACTGAAAACATAGCATACTGAGGACATCTGCTGGTTAAAGCCGTGTAAATGCTACTAGAACAGCAAAAAAACATCGCACACACTTTGAAAAACACACCGTTATGGTTCGTTGGTGAGGATATAAATATAGTTATTGTTATGGTTATCTTTATAGTTATCGTTCTTTGTGTGAACGGGCCTTTAGCTGGGTTTTACACTTTAATTTTTTGAAATCACTTCTGCAATAATCTGTTGTGCACTTAAAAATTAAATTAACATTCAGAATTATGTCAAAAAAGGGGGATGTGACGGTTGACAGGTTAGAGAAATACTAGCAAGGCTAAAATTACCCATGGACTACAGTTCCCAGAATGCACCTGCCCGGAGTGATGACACTGATGGAGTGTTTTCGCCATTTAGGGATATATTTATGATTTGAATTTAATATAAAATGTCCATGCATTTCGCAAAAAATTTTGACGTAAACAAACTAGCAAACTCATATTTGTCAGTCATATATTTGCATACTTTTTTAACTTTGTAACTGTAATGATTTTCATAATACACAACAACAGAAAAATGTTCAATCGGAAAAAAAATGTGGAGATGCACAAAAGTACATGCAGCATTTATGGACTACAGCTCCCAGAATGCACCTGCTCGGAGTGATGACGCTGATGGAGTGTTTTCGCAATTTGGGGATATATTTATGATTTGAATTTAATATAAAATGATTTTGACACAAACAAACTAGTAAACTGATGCATATTTGTCAGTCATATATTTGCATACTTTTTTAACTTCGTAAATGTAATGATTTTCACAATAAACAAAAAAAAAATTTTAATCGAAAAAAAAAAATGTGGAGATGCACAAAAGTACATGCAGCATTTATGGACTACAGCTCCCAGAATGCACCTGCCCGGAGTGATGACGCTGATGGAGTGTTCTCGCATTTTAGGGATATATTTATGATTTGAATTTAATATAAAATGTCCATGCATTTCACAAAAAAATTGACGTAATCAAACTAGTAAACTGATGCATATTTGTCAGTCATATAGTTGGATACTTTTTCAACTAAGTAAATGTAATGATTTTCACAATAAACAAAAAAAAATGTTTAATCGAAAAAAAAAAATGTGGAGATGCACAAAAGTACGTGCAGCATTTATGGACTACAGTTCCCAGAATGCACCTGCCCGGAGTGATGTAGTGTTTTCGCAATTTAGGGATATATTTATGATTTGAATTTAATATAAAATGTCCATGCATTTCACAAAAATTGACGTAATCAAACTAGTAAACTGATGCATATTTGTCAGTCATATAGTTGGATACTTTTTCAACTAAGTAAATGTAATGACTACAGTTCCCAGAATGCACCTGCCCGGAGCGATGACGCTGATGGAGTGTTTTCGCAGCGTCACGCGCGCGCAGTGCTGGAGAATGAGATGTGATGGGTCTGCTGAAGTCATGTTTCCCGGTGTCCTGTACGCGCTGCTGGCGGGATTTCTCGGCGCCGTCGCGTCCTCGTCCGCAAAACTATCTCTCGGCACCGACTACCTGAAGGGCGTGTGCGAGACGGGACTGCGGACGTGGGGCGAGCAGAGGAAATTCACGCAGCACAACGACACGAGCGCGTGCGACTGGGTGAGTGTGAATGAATCACTGCTCGACAGACACCGCAAACACCCTCATCCTCAGGCTTCTCACAACACTGCGCGTTTCATGCATGATGATGGAGCGGCGTGACCTTCAGCGCCGCGCGCGCACGTGCCATCGCTCTCCCTGATGAATTAATGGAGCAGCGTGAATCCCATTAGACCTAGACATGTGATAAGTGCTTCCTAATCCGTTCCACTTTCTCCCGCGACAGCTGCACATCCCTCTCAGGCTGCTGTGTGGAGGTCTGCTGTTCACCTGTAACGCGGTGATGTGGACCTTCCTGGCCAAAGCGCTGCGGAGCTCGTGCTCGTCCGCGCGCACCACTGTGACCACCACCGCCTCCAACTTCATCTCCTCCGTGAGCCTCAGCACTGCTTCAGATAAACGTGTCAGGAGTGAAGGGAACTCGGAATTTAGGGATACATTTATGATTTGAAATTAATATGAAATGTTCATGCGTTTGCATTACACACCAATTTTAACGTAAACAAACTGGTAAACTTATGCATATTTGTCAGTCATATATTTGCATACTTTTTTAACTTAGTAAATGTAATGAGTTTCACTATAAACAACAACAAAAAAATGTTCAATCGGAAAAAAAATGTGGAGATGCACAAAATTACATGCAGCATTTTTGTTATGAAAAAATGTTCAAGAAAATCATATTATATAATATCATATATATATATATATATATATATATAGTATATCATATATATATATATATATATATCGTATATCATATATATATATATATATATATATATATATATATATATATCATATATATTATATATGTTATGGTTTTATTTTGGTGCAAATGCAAAATGCTCCTAAAATAAGCATATATATATATATATATATATATATATATAGAATAAATGCTTATTTTAGGAGCATTTTGCATTTGCACCAAAATAAAACTATAACATTTCACAACAAAATAATAAATATATATATATATATATATATATATATGACATTATATTCTAATTAAAACAATATAAACAATAAAAAAAATATAAGGTCCATTAAAAAATAATTTTCATGACAATTAAACATTTACAGAAATAAAATATTCATCCATTTCACCTCAAAATCAAAAGAAAAAACTTATTAATTATATTTTGCATGCATATTTAGGACTATTAAAAATGTCATTTCATGACAATTACACATATTTCCAGCAAAATAAAATGTTTAGTACACGTGTATTTATAAATTCACAATAAATATACACAATACTCTTTATATTATGTAAAGATAAACGTTTATTTTGGATGTGATAAATCATGATTAATTGTTTGACAGCTCTAATATATATAACTGTATATTTATATAATATATATATAAAAAATACACACACACATACTGTATAAATATTTACAAACTTTTATGTTAGGTGTGATTAATTGCGATTAAACTTTTTCATCCACATAAAAAAATTAAATGCATTTCAAATACATAAATATTAAATTTACTCCTAAATATTGTTTTTCTAGATATGCTCAGCTTAATCATGATAATAGAACATAATGTAACAAATTAAAATAATCCATCAACTTGACAAATGCCATAGTATTTTTACTTTGTGGGTGCAAAAATAGCACTCAAATATACGTGTGTAAATGCTATAAAAATCATCATGAACGACTACAAAAACCATAGAGAAGTCTTGATTCATAGATCAAACTAAATGGTGTTTTGTTGGACAAATTGTGGAAAAAGTCAGTTTAGATTTGGGTTGCAAATGAATGTGCCAAATAAAAAAAATCAACAATTTTACTTTAGATAAAATTGATAAAATGATAAGCTTAAAATGATAGTCCATTGCAGCATAGAAAATAATCTGCCCTGCAATAATATTTATTTGTATATTATTATTATTATTATTATGATGAAGGTCTTGAGTTCTATCCGTGTGTGTGTGTGTGATTTTTCGTTTGTCCGACAGGCTTTTCTGGGGCAGCTAATATTCGGGGAGACCCACATGGCGCTGTGGTGGGTAGGAATCTCCCTGACCCTCTCTGGTCTTCTGGTGCTTCATCATACGTCGCCCAACCTCACGCGGTCACACGCCAGCAAGAGAGAGTGACCTGCGCTGACGTGCACGCTCACGGTGTGACCAATGACACGGCTGCCTTCATCGTGTTCAGAAACATATCAGAAACACACTGACATCATCACCATTCTCTCCAGCTGTGGGTCCAACCGCTCAACCGGTCTTCATTTTCTTTCGCTCTGAATATCTGAGCAGCCGTATAATACTGTCATGCCAAAGATCAGTTTAAAACTTTTATTTATTTGTGTTATTATTTAATATTAAAAATCCATAAAAAGTATTAAAAACAACCGGTGCATGAACCTACATCACTGTTAGTGTGATCATGAATCTCTGACATGTCAGGATCATATTTCACCTCAAAAAGAAACAACATATTTTGAATAAAGAATACAAAGGTTGTTTTTAGGACCATAATAAATGAGCATTTTCACGTTTGGCTGAAATATTTACGGTAACACTTTACAATAAGCTCTCATTTCACAACAAAATGCGTTCACTGATATGAACTAACAATGAGCGATATCATTTATTAAAGGCACAATATGTAAGATTTTTGGATTAAAATATCCAATATTGACTTGTGTACTATCCCAAATGTTTCCAAGAATGTTTAAATCCGGAGAAATAATCCGTTTTAACCAGGACACGGACCGCATATCAATGACATCATACCCACGTTACGCTCGGCATCCGGTTTTAATTTATAGAAACCATGGAAACACTGAAAGACGCTTTAATATATATAATGTGTTTTATTAGACAGGTGAGCAACTGTTAGTATACATTCATCGACAGAAAACTCATGTTGTATAGCTCAGCACAGTAAGTCTTAGGACCGAGTGTTTTTGATAGTTTCAGCCCGACGCAGTCATCATTTCCACATCCAGTGCAAATGCACTCGCGTCCATCTGTTCGCCCACGGGCGTGCTGGTCTGAAAACGAGGTTCAGGTGCACTGTTGGCGTATTGCTGTTTTGAGGCAAATGAAAACAACTGCACCATTGACCAACAAAAACTGCTCCAAAGTCAATGATGCAGCATTTTTTTTGTTATTTAAAGAGCGCTTTAGTAATATGCGCATATAGGCGGGTGCACAACACGCTTTTTACATGCCAAATATTAAAAATAAAAGGATTCAACGTTTTAACCTCACGCATGAGCAGATCCGTTTTCTCTCCGGAGAAGCATTCAGTCTTTCCGCCGTGTAAATCCAGATCCTGCATGTTGCGAGCGCAGCTGTCTTTTAAAGGGAATGAAAGAAGACACTGATTGGTTTATTGCACGTTACGCCCAAAACACACGCGTTACTCATTAAGAGACTAGATACGACTCTTTTGCGCCTGGAGCGCCGACCATTTTTTCCGTCGTTAAACTAGCGAAAGTGAATTCGGACACGCCTTAAGTGCACCTGCGCCGTGAGCTTCAGACCATACTCTTAGCTTGCTAAAATAGGGCACCTTATTGTTTAAATCTCGTTTTCTTGATTTACCGCGAGTACCATGTTTTACAATGGCCAATATCGATCTAGCTTAGTAGCATTATAACAACTTTCAACAATATCTTTCAACTTTCAACAATATCATATCTGATATGATAAACAGCGCCGCGTTACGACACATACTAATGACCGGAAGAAGCAAAAGCAGTGCCTGCGGCATTAAAAAAAAATCTCTGCTGATCTCAAGCCGTGTCGTGTGTCGCGCTCATCTCTCATTAGCAATTGCTAACACCCTGCAACGTTAATAAATCTTCAATACCTTTGCTCATCCATCAATATGATTTCTCGTTTCTTTTCCACCGGCTGTAGACGTGAAGACAATTCCCATGATTCTACAAAAAACAAGGCGTCTTTGTTTTGAATAAGCGACCTCTAGTGGCGAAAATTACATATTGTGCCTTTAACAGAATTGTTCATTGTGTGTTCATGTTAGTTCTCAGAGCATTAATGACCAGTTTTGTGTACGTTACACTCCTTCTGTTGAATAACAAAAACGGCTTCATCTTCGTGTTGCTTTTACAATCTTTCTAATCCCACAGTTCTCGGTATCTCTGAAAAGATGAGCCAATGTTGATTCTTGTTTTATTACAGACTCTGTTTGGCATTTTTTCATGCAAGTGACATATGTATGCAATTTCCCGCCAAAACCATCCTGGTCTAAAATATAAACACTATAATGGGCTTATCATAGTGAACCAGGTTGTCAAAAACCTACAGATTAATGATGGATTTTGAACCAAAAAGTAAACATCGAAATTAATATGAACTAAACTTGCTGCTCTAGAAGTTAACGAATGAAACCTTTATTGTAAAGTGTTCCCAAATTTATGTAAAGCAAAATATAATTTCTTTTGAAATATGAGCTGAACATGAACATTTTCATGAGATTCTTCGGGTAAGAAAAAAATTGGCTTATTTTCCCTTCGCTCTAAACTCAAAGAGACACCAATTGATTTGACAAACGGCATAAATTTAATTTAAAAGTCGTTTTTCACACCTGCATTTCGATTTCCGATTCGATCTGGCTGCGTCACGCCCTCGGTGACATCACTTCCTTCACTGAGTTTTGCAGGGTCTCATCGGTTTAACGTTCCCGCAGTCATTCTCCATCATCTACAGCACTGTGAGCGCCGCGTGTGGCAATAATAACAGCAGACCTCTCCAAATGTTGGCATCGTACATTCTTCGACAGAAGACGCTTTCCTGATATATGCCACACATCTTATGCATGCAAACATCCAGTGATGTGAGAGCAAAGACACTTTCTGTAGCTGTGTGAACGAACACCAACCAAAACCGGTTCTTCAGCCCCTTCTTCAAACTTACCAGGATGACGCAATGCATGATCGAGTGAAGCAAGATTATTACCTTTCTCTGCAATAACGTGCAGAATAAGATCAGAGCATGTCTATTTTTCTTGTCCAAACCACATAGATCCGGCAGAAACCACCTCAAGCTGGTTTACGTGGGTCTTCCAGGACAGTAAAGTAGTTTAAAGTCATCATTACGGGACTGAAGGACCAGGTCAAGGTACTTCCTGTGAATTCCTCTCGTTCTTCCTGTGGTCTCGGTCGGCCGCATGAACCCAGACACTCGTAGAGCAGCTAATTACGGTAGATCTTAATCCAACGAACTTGGACCGAATGCGTTATACATGTCCAACGCTTCCTGAAGCCAACATAATGTGACGTTATAAAGTCCCTGGCAATGTGACGCCGTTCCTCTGTTTAATGTCGAGAACATCCGTCCTGCTGCGTTTAGTTATGAATACGTAATTGTAATGAGCACATTACTTGCAAATAATGTTTCATATGGTTATAATTAGGGGTGTTTCTGAGGATGAATGAATGTAATAATCAGCGTATAAAAAATCTTGAGCATGCACAATGCGTCACTTCATCTAGTAAGTCGATATTAGAGTCGAGTTGTTGTCTGAGCAAATAATAGCACCCCTACTTATAATAATGCTAATTGTTAATCAGTTAATGCTGAATCAAGGCCAAAGTGACACTAAATGTACACTTTAATAATGGTTGTCACCATATAGCACGCAGTGTTTGAGATGTGAAATATAAATGATTAAAGTATGAATAATTTGCCTTATATGCGGGCATTCCTTCGCTGTCATTACCGCTGACTAATGTTGCCAGATTTGGCGTTAGATACTGTATCATTGGGGACCAAATGAGTAAATATTGTGTATTGGGGACCTGTGTGTAAATCTTTGATCAATGAAAACGATCATCTCGTCATGATAAGATCTGTCTCATTCATGTAGCACACGCTGTGTTTCTGTTACGGTCACGTTTATAAATGTGTAAATAGTTTTATTATTTAATGGACAAACTAGAGGTCTGTAAACTCACTGAAATGAAATGATACTACGATAGTGGAACATTAAAATGCGTAAAAGTGTTTTGTGCCGATTATTTCTGCATGTGCAGAGAGAAAACACTGCAATCTCAGATGATACTGAAAATGGTGTAAAATCAGTTTTGAAAAGTTGAATCTGTAGACTTTGGTAACACTTTATTTTTTGCAGTGTCATTGTTACATATGTTACATGTATTTACTATAGTAATAACTAAAAATTATGCTTAATTACATGCAATTAACCCTAAACCAAACCCTCATCCTAACCCTACAGTAAGAACATGTAGTTAATTGTCATTACTCAGTTCTTAAATGTATAATTACACTGAAATACTGACACCTTAAAATAAAGTGTAACTGTTACTTTTAAAAGTAATCTGTTACAATATTGTTACTATTCTTACTTGAAGTTACGATACTACATATTGAACTCTTGGAAGCTTCAGAAGCTGTTAAAATGAATAAAATCCCATCTTTCAAATACTGATTCAAATCTAGATTCTTAAAAATACACTTTTGAGAGCAAGTTAATGTACCTCAACTTAAGTTTTGGTACTCTGAGAGCTTTGTTTTATTTTGATAGAGGGAAACAAGATACATTTCCGGTTTCAACATGATTTATTCTTCAGATATTCCTCTTTAAATGTAATAAGTATCAGCTGTGTGCAAAGTGAACCACATTTGGTTTTCAATCTCTGAAAATGGGTAAAATTCAACAATTTGAACATGGAGCTGTTTTGAGATGCATAAATCTATGGGACTGAACTATATAGAGCCTTGAAAATGAAGATTTCGAAAGAAAAGTTTTAAGAATGAGAATCTCGAAGGATATTAATATATCTTGAATACTTTTAGAGTTACAGGCATGCAAACTTGGGAAACGGAGTATTTACGGCACTCAGACACGCATGTTCCACGCAATTAGAAAAACACGATACATTTCTGGTTTCAACATTATTTGTTCTTCAGATATTCCTCTTTTTTACCAATTTGCTCATGGAGCCACATTAAGATCTCCATATCTCTAGGATTGAACGATTGAGGGTCTTTTAAATGAAGATACCAAAAGAAAAGTGTGTTAAAACCCAGAATCTAAAAGGATATCAAGATATCTTTAATACTTCTGGAGTTACAGACATGCAAACATGAGGCAAAAAACACGAGAAGTGCTTTTTTGCCATTTTTGAACCGTCACTGTTGGCATATAATGAAACAAAGATTGATAAAGTCAACAGATTTTACCATTAGACCAACCGATCTTTGTGTAAAAATAAAATAATGATTTCTAAAGTCATTTTTACACCCTTGTAATCTGGCTCCAAATCTCAGTCATTTTGATTTTTACTCTACAAAATAGTGGATTATTCAATGACATTTAATATTTGGCTTTCATCACCATTTCTCTTTCTACAGAAAAAATATGAACAAAATCAAAAATTTGACTATGATTATATTCTGAGCACCCAGAGCTATGAAGGCCATACATCTATTACCGATTAAAAACTATAAAAAATGTAACTTGTGTACATTTGATCTGTTCCCGTGCACGCGTGTCTAAGTGACTACGTTATAAAGAATTATCTAGTTTAGTAAAACAATGAAACTAAAAACTAACATGCATTACCTCAATGCTCAAATATTGTGTAAATTACTAAAGTAATGCACTACTTCTCATTACATCAAAAAAGTAATCCGATTACATCAAAAAAAGTAATCCGATTACTTAATGCACATTACTAGTAATGCGATACCCCAACCCATAATCAAAAAGACGAACAGCAATGAAAAAAAACAGAAATTTATTGAATTGACTTTCAAGGCGAAAGCAACCCGAAACACCCAAAACTGCATTAAGATATTGATATACGTAAAATACATGCACAACAAAAAGCACAGATTTAAAAAGACAGAATAAATCGAAAACAGGCAAAAGTGCAAAGAAAATGGAAACAGAAATGGTAATCGTTGAACAGCGATTATGAAGACGACCCGTAGAATCCCGCGAGCAGACGGGAAATACTGATCCGCCAGGAAAGCCACCGTTCGAATCCGATGAACTTGCGGTCGTAAGCAGCAAAGTGAGGCTTCAGACCTGACGTAACTGTGCTCGAGCTCAAAGAAGACGGAGGAAGCCCCGAACGGACGTCCACAGTCTCTCGTTCAAGGATATGAAGACGAGAAGAACATCTGATGGTCTGAGCTGGATTTGGAAGAGAAGCAGGATTGATGTATCATCGTGTGAACCTGAGGGACGTCTGGAGTCACTCGACAAAGACAGCAGCCGTGTGGATTCAGGAAGATCAAGCTCACACTCAAACACTGTAGTGACACCGTAATGATGTAAGGAATCCATGAGCACCACCGCCTGAAGACGGCCAAAACCGTCTGGAAGTATTGCAAACGTCGTATTATAGTCACAAAGATATTTCTACGCCAACAACGAGCTACTGCATTCATGAGGAAAGAACATCAACCCCACATACCTGAACCCCAAAATCAACAGAAGAAAGAAGAAATTGTGTTTTAGCATCAAGAAACATCAGGCAAGATTAACGGACTTCATTCGAAATATGAAAATGTACAATTTCTGTGATGCAAAAAATTATTATAAATAAATTTGTATATATTTTTTAATGAATATATCTATATATAATTTTAATATTTTTTGTATGCATGTTTGCGGACTTTACGCAATTCAGTGAAAATTGAGAATTACAAAAAAAAATTATAATTAAGGGTTAAATGCATTTAATTATCATGAAAATAATGTCAAAATGCAGGAAAGAAAAAGGATTTTGCTGTGGAATATGACCCGAAAAAATTAAGAAATTATGTTAAGCGTCAAGAAACAGGCAAAATTAACTGAAATCATTTTTAAGATGATTAATGAAAATGCATAATTACTGTAAAGCAAAAAAACCCAAATTGTATACATTTTATTAATAATGATATATATAATTTGCATTTATTGTATGTATGTTTGCTGACTTGTTTAATTTGAAATATGAAAATGTATAATTACTGTAAAGCAAAAAATTATTATAAATATATATATATTATTTAATGAATGTGTACAATATATATATTATATAATTTTAGTATTTATTGTATGTATGTTTGCTGACTTTTTTTTTAATGCCATTCGGTAAAAAATAGTACTCTATATCTGTGATAAATGCATTTAATCATCACATCAAATAATGTCAAAAAAAAAAAAGGATTTTGATTAATTATCATGAAAATAAATGCAGAAAAGAAAAAGGATTTTGCTGTGGAACATGAACTGAAAAATTTAAGAAATTATTTTTTAGCATCAAGAAATCATTTTTAAGATGATTAATGAAAATGCATAATTACTGTAAAGCAAATCGTATACATTTTATTAATAATGATATATATAATTTGCATTTATTGTATGTATGTTTGCTGACTTTTTTTTAATGAAATTCAGTAAAAATGACGTTGATTTTGTTGACCCGGACATGTTTTCATTAGTGTTATGCAAATGATGAATTTGTTTCGATCAAGAAAAGAAAAAGAAAAAAACCGTATGGCATTGGATAGATCCTTTGTTTTTCATGATGGAATAAGATTTGGCAACAACAGATTCCTAATGCGCTACAGCAGCGTTCCTTTCTAAGGCTTTAGAACGAGAGGAGCGAACGGTCTGTAAAAGAAAAGGCATTTGTCAATTAACCAGCGAATATAAAGGCATCTGTCAATCAAAGAAAAAAATAAAACGATCAACACTTCAGTTATTGACCACGGCTGGTGATGGTTCGTAAGTGTCATGGTCAAGGCCTCTAAAATCTCAAATTCATCACAAAAACATGATCTGGATCACAGCGTTCAGTGTGATAACAGTGCAGGCTGGGCCGGCGGTGCTCAGGACGTCAGTTTTACTCTACGAGCGTGTGGCGAGGGTTTCTGAGCGGTCAGATCTTTCAGAAACAGACCTTCATCAGAGACAGAGGTAAAAAAGCATGAAGAGACGTTTGTGTAGAGACAGTAGAGGTGAGGATCGCCGTCTCAGACCACGTACTGGTAGAGATTGGCCTTCCCGTGATCCGGCGTGGCAAACGGACTGAGCCAGGCTACGGAGAACGGGTGACCGAACACCACCTTCATGTTCATCCACTTCGACCTTTTGGCCCATCTTCGCTCTTCTTTCTTCAGCTGCTCGATTCCCTGCGGACAGAGACATTCTCAGATAACAGAGTTTGATTTCAATATAATCCGTCTAAACACTTTCTCCAGCTGCACCATGGACTGATATCTGCCATTTTCAAATATAAATATGAGTTTTGCGAACATACAAAAGACATTTGTGGATCTCGAAACGTGGAAGATGAAAAAAGCGAGAGAGGTTTCTTCAATGACATCATAAAAGGGGTTAAAAGTGCTCGATTTAATCTATTCAGGTAAATTAAGATAAGTTTTGTTACTTTAAATAAGTTTAAAAAAAAATGAAATAGTATGACAGAATTATTAAAAAATGTTAATATTTAATAAAATTATTTTAAAACTATTTTTTAGCTGAATGCATTTCATTCATTTAGTTTAACTTGCTGTACTAAAGTAACTAAAACTGAAATAAATAATAAAAAACTATGACACTAAAAATGACAAAAAGACTGAAACATTATAATTAAAATACTATATTATCTCAATGGTACTAAAATGACTGCTTATATTTCACAAAAGTATTCATGAGACGCTTATTTTATCATTTATTTGTTATTTTAGCATCATTAATATACTATTTTAATTTTTTATTATTTAAAAAAAAAAATTCCATTTTAAAATGTTAAAGTCTCAGTAATTTTGTTGTTTGTTGTCTATAGTTATTAATTTATTTCAGTTTTTGCTTTAGTTATTTTAAAACTTAACCTTTAAATTAGAAATATTTCCTCAGCAACTAGCTGAAATAAAACAAGTTATTTTATTTTATTATTTCAATTCATGTTTATTTGATTTCAAGTAACAAAAATGTTTTTTAAAGTCATTTTAAAGGCTGCTAATGTTGTTTTGTCGTCTCCTACAACATGTTTACATGCATCGAAGGTGAAAAACACTTTTATTTCCTCATAATATCCACTGCAGCATCAGCTCTTTTCTCTCAGAGTCTGAAACGCTCCGTTCAAGGATTCGGTCTCTCTAAACCCCGCCTTTCAGAGAGCCTGCTCTGCTCTGATTGGCTGACAGTGCATGTCAGAAACCAAACGCCCATCATCGTATCTGAATCTCAGCTCTTCTTCAGCACTTGATTCACAGCGATACGAACAGTGATGATGCCGTCGGTTTTAACCGGATCATTCTCATCAAAGTGGATTTGCTTTGGCAGCAGAAAACAGCGACTCGGCATGAAAAACACGATCGAGTCTCAGAAACAACTACAGTGTTTGAGGGCGGAGCAAAGAGACGCTGATCAGCCAATGAAGACCATTATGCAAATGACTGACGACTCATTTCAGCAGTTCAGAATGGCTTCTAAGCGTCACTTACGGTCTCGTCGTTGCAGATGGAGTGCACCTGCGTCCCGAACATCACAGCGGTGAAAATGAGGAAGAGCAGACCCTCAAAGCACAGGAGGATGAGGAGGATGACGGTCGCCGGAGGAGAGAAGGAACTGCACTCTGAGCACAGGAAACAGGAACGATCAAAACTCACGGACTAATCAGAGAGCTCCGTTACAACATCATCTGGCAGCAAATGAAACCGTGTTGAAGAAACAAACGCTTACTTGTCCAGTCTTCTTCAAAACAGAAGACAAAATGTAAAGCCACCATCATGAGAGCATGAAGGGAAATCAAAGCAATGTACATCTGGAGACGAGACAGGAAACAGGACGGGTTATTTATATATTGTTATAGTTTTTATTAATATTTTGAGTTTTATATGTTATATTTTTTTTTTAATTAGTTTAGCAACTGGCAACACTTGAAATCCGATGGTTCAGTGAGTCTCTATTGATAATTTACACTTTCAATGTCCAGAAAGATACTAAAACATATTTAAAACAGGTCATGTGACTACAGTGGTTCAACCTTAATATTATAAAGCGATGAAAATACTTTTTGTGCGCCAAAAAACCCCCTAATAACGACTTTATTCAACAATATCTAGTGATGGACGATTTCAAAACACTGATTCATGAAGCTTTACGAATCTTTTGATTCAAATCAGTGATTCAGAGCGCCAAAGTCACATGATTTCAGGTTTCTTTACATCATAAGTGATTCGAAATTTCAATAGTTCAAGTGAGTTTGGCAGTTTGATACGCGATTCGAGTCACTGATTCGAATCAAAAGATTCGTAAAGCTTCATGAATCAGTGTTTTGAAATTGTCCATCACTAGATATTGTTGAATAAAATCGTTATTTTGTTTTTTTGCCGCACAAAAAGTCTCTTTATAATATTAATGTTGAACCACTGTAGTCACATGACCTGTTTTAAATATGTTTTAGTGTCTTTCTGGGCATTGAAAGTGACTTAATTATTAAAATTAATGACTTAATTGTAATTTTTGGGTGAACTTAATTCAACTGTTTTTGATGTGTGTTTTGTGAGTAGTTGTGATGAACTCACGGTGAAAAGCACAAAGTATTTTTGGTTGTTCTCTCCCACACAGTTGTTGACCCAGGGGCAATGATGGTCCATCTTCTTGATGCAGCGTTTACACACACTGGACAGAGAAACACACACTTTCAGGAAACTATCTCTGAATTTAAGGTCACGGTTGAGGTTTCTTGCACCAGCAGCGATCATTTAGTTCTTGATGTGTGTGTGTGTGTGTGTGTGTGTGTGTGTGTGTGTGTGTGTGTGTGTGTCACCTGCAGTGATGTGCTCGATCAGGTTTGATGCTGCAGCATTTGGGACACTTGTACACCACCTGTCCCGGCTTGAGCTGCAGACTCTCGATAAACTCCTTCGTGGCGTTTCCCTTTGGAACGGCTCCCTGAGACCACAGGAAGAGGAAAGAGTCAGACCACTTACTGGTAAATCACATGATAAACATTAGTATTGTAATCAGAAACTTTTTGGCCAAATTGTGCAGCCCTACAAACAAACACAGCAAACCTGGATCTTTTTTTAATTTAATAATTAATTTATTAATTTAAAAAAATGCAATTAGATAATTTCTCCAAATTGCACAGTTCCTGGTGTGTGTGTGTTTCATTGTTCAGAGACACTACAAGTCAGTCAACTTCTACCTCAACCAATCACATGAGTTTGGGGGCAGGGTTATCTGTGTGATCGACCAATCGCAGAAGAGGGGAGGGTTTTAATTCCACAAGAAAATTTGCCAATTCATTTAGTTACACAAAAGGCAAAGAAATGACATACTTCACCTATAAACAAAGTATGCTCCAATTGGCTGCAATTCTGTCACGTCATACTGCATTTCAGGACAGAAACATGAGTTTAACGGCCGCTCACACCAAAAACAATATCTATAACTATATTAGCATCGTTATCGTTCACAACACTTTAAATGCTCGAGTTTTAACTGCTCTTAAAATTATTGCAATGACTATCGATATAGTGTAGACATGGTATCCTTATAAAATTAGTTATGATATAGTTATAGAAATATCGAACTTAGACCAATGGAGGATGATGTTCTACTTATTATTATGTGGATTTAGTAAATGTAGATTTATCGGCCAATATATGGCTTTCAAATATAAAGAATTATGAGTTATCGTATCAGACAAAAATTGGTGCGTAAATGTGCGCTGCCACTTTAAATGCTCACTTTTTTTTTTTTTAAAGTCAAATGGATTCTGATTGGCTGTCAATGTTTTTATCCTTCATCATCATCTGGAAAAAAAGTGTCATTATCATTATAGTTGGTGTGGACTTCACTATTCTCAGAGTCAGAGTGATTGTTAAAATTGTCATAGTTATCGTTCCCGGTGTGAACGGGCCCGGATACGTGCCGCATCGCTCCTGGTGTGTGTGCGTCCCTCACCGGGTCGGTGCACATGGCTCTGAAGTGTGACGCCAGCGCGAGGAAGGCCAGCCCGTTAAACACGGCGCCGTTAATTAGGCTGTACGCCACATTCTTCGCCGGCAGCAGCATTACGAAGACCACCACGAACTCGGCGTAGAACACCAGCATCCACGTGATCACGCCGCACACGATGCCGCAGCCGTCCCGGATGAACCACATGTCGTCGGCGGAGTGGGACCGCGGAGGGGGCGGGGCGCAGTGCTCCGGGCACAGATATCCGGGCTGCCGCTCGATGTCCCGACTGCGGTTAGCTGGGGAACTCTTCATCCTTCCCGACGGGAAGCACCCACATCCTCCTCCAGAGAAACAGAAGGACAAACGTGAACACCTGCAGGTCACACATCAGATGCGTTTATCCAAACGGACTTGCATTGCATTTAAAGGGATAGTTCACCTTTAAATTATCCCATAATTTATTCAGCTCCAAGGCATCCTAGACTATCACATTTCAGAAAAACACAATAGTAAAAAATATCCTGGCTCTTCCAAGCTTTATAATGGGGGAGGCGGGATTTTGAAGCCCAAAAAAAGTGCATCCATCCATCATAAAAATAATCCTCACCATTACGGAAGCCAGTTAATATAGTTTATTAAGTTTTAAATATGCATAATTTTCTTACAAAAAGCAATCGCTTCGCTTATTAACCCCCTGGATCCGTGTGGATTATTTTTATGATGGATGGATCATTAAAATAATCATTATAAAGCTCGGAAGAGCCAGGATATTTTTTAATTTTTAACTAATTTTTTAATTTTTTATACACCTAGGATGGCTTGACGCTGAGTAAATCATGGGATAATTTTCATTTTTGGATGAACTATCCCTTGCATTTAAGGTTGCATTCATGCTTTCCCTGAGAATTGAACCCATGACCTTCTGAAATCAGGTTTCAAACAGTTTTTATTAAAATATTTTGTTCATGTGACTTTCGTCAGACATTTGAAAGCAGAGGATGCGCTGCCAATTATGTATTTTAGAAAAAGCTATTTATGTCACCATGAAATTAAAACAGATAACTTCTTAAAAAGAATATTGTTCTGTTTATTATAAATGATTTATCCGTGCTCATCATTATTGTTTTAAATTCATGCGACTCTGAATCAGAATATCTTCCTCTTGCAGCATTTCTTCTCTTCTCTGATGACGAGGGCGGGGCAACCTGTCACTCACATGAGATCCACCAATAGCAAACCACAACCATCCAATCAATTCCTCACAGACAACTCAAGCCCCGCCCTACATTTGTTCTTGTTTGATAAGCAGTTTCACTCGGATATACGTCACAACTTCCATTTCATACTGACTTTAACATGATTTGAGATTATTTTTAAGATATATACACGCATATTATATATATATATATATATATATATATATATATATATATATAATATGTGTGTATCATATATATATATATATATATATATATATATGAATGAACGATTATAATAAATTTTTTTATAATTTAAATCCAATAAAAATCCCTGTTTTTTTTATTCTTAATTTTTGCAGGGCTGTTATATCGTACCAAACTATTATTGAAAAATACAAACCAAGGAGAAAACAGAAAAATCTACATTTCTAGATAAAATGCTTAGCCAGTTTTTTAAAAAAAAAATATATATATATTAATACAAGACAACACACAAACTATCCCATATTATACACACACACTCACCGTGGTCTGTTGCTCTCCCAGCTGCGCGTGACTGAGCTTCAAATGACGGATTCTCTATCCGCTCACACACAGATGATTTGATGTAGTGATATACTGTTTATGTGCAGTATATATGAGCAAAACGATTGTGTTTTTGTGTAAATTATTGCTCCAGTTTCGTCAGGTGAGGCGCGACAAACCAGGAAGTTTCAGTTACTGGCGTCAAACACCCAACACAGCCCGATTCGGCACTTCCGCTCCCAAATATTATAAAATAAAAGTCGCTGTCGGAAGCCCTCCAAAAATATTTAAACACCAAATCTAGATTGATGCGGTTTTTTTTGGCGTCGTAAACGTGTCGATTTCATTTAAACGTGCTCATTATTCAATACACGTTCTTCTGACGTGAGGAAATATTTTATGATAGCAGCGACAAACAATATCCAATAGCCCATATAAATATATAATATTAAAAATATATAAGATATTATATATTTTATTAAATATATAAAATACTATATATAAAAAAGTGGTATTTTTTGAATGAAGCGGACTTTTATGTTAGCGAAAGTGGCGGGTGCGCGCGCTGCGGTTCCCCTCAAGCGCATCCGGCAACATGTCGGCTGGTGAGCGCGCGCTCGAGGTGAGAGACACAACACACAATAAAACACACAATTACACGTGCATGCTTTATTACAGTCGTGCATCTGCACATTTAAGGTTGCGTTAGTAACGTGTGCTCCCCAATGGAGGACATAGCAACGCTTTCATTCAATGTTTTTCACATGCTGCTTCTGTTGTGTTCAGTTCATCCCTATAACATGCACAAGTTGTGCGGCTTTTGCCATTAATTGCATATTTGCATTGATCCTGTCAGCTGCTGTTTAACATAATAAACGCGTTAAGGTGTTAGCTGATAACATTATGCACGTGACCTCTGTTTGTCACTTTATTGCATGTAAAACATACATAAATGCTTGCAATCACTCCACATTTATTTAATGTAATGAAGTTTTTTCTTTTTTAAACTTGAACCTGCGTTTATTTGTTCCAACATCTAGTTTCTGTAAGCTAGAAAGCGTCTGTGTGCATCATATTCGGGTGTTTATGAACTATAAGTCATGTTTAAATGTGTTTTTGACTCCAGACTGCATCAGATGAGAGCTCTTCTCCTCCATCCAAACATGAAGGTGAGGGTGTCACTCTTCATATTGGTGTTTATTTAATAGAGATGCATTTATTCACCTCTATTTTTCTGTATCAGCATTAATTTTATTAGAGAGCAGATTAAATCAGGTCTTTAATGTTCATGTTTATTATTAATACACAATTGCACAGCCGGACGTGATCATTTACTCTCCTTCAAGTTATTCCAAACCTGCATGAATTTCTTTCTTCTGCTGAACACACATTTTTTTTGACCAAACAGCTGTTGGTCCCCATTCACTTGCATTGTATGGAAGAAAATGCTATGGAAGTCAATGGGGACCATCAGCCGTTCTTCGAAATATTTTTTTTTTGTGTTAAGCAGAATAAAGAAATACATACAGGTTTGGAACAACTTGAGGGGGAGTTGAGAATTAAAACAAGATTGCAGGTTTTAAATGCATTTAAACGGCATATTATCCATTTTTGGGGGAAAGTTACTTTTAAAAGTAAATACGGTGGCCGAGAGAGTTCAACGCGCTGCAAATAAGAAAGCACATGCAAATAAAAAAAAAACGCGATCATCAGTTTGACAACACATGTGCTGCAAATCCTCACAACACATGCATATTCAAAAACACAAGCAAACTCAAAAACACAAGCAAACTCAAAAACACAAGCAAACACAAAAACGCGCTACATATACAAATAAGCGCTGCAAATAGCGCAAAACACAACGGAAATGTTTCAAGGGGGACCCCAAAAAGTGACGGACCCTACTTGACAACAGCACAAACTAAAAAATATTAACATATAATATGTAGGCATTAATGTGTTTCACTAACAGAAAAGTGTTTTAATATGTGGCATTGTTGTTCACTCATTAAACTTTAAGAGATGATCATTTAGTGGATGATTTAAAAATATTCGTTAATCATCTGTAGCGTACTAATGTGACGTCATCATAACGGCCGCGTCATCTGTGAGCGTGAGCTTCTAGAAAACTGAAAAACACTTATTAAAAATAATAAATACATGAAATAATGTACAGTTGTTTATTTTTGTTTGTAGTTTTTATAGTATTTAATGATTGTGAACACATTGTGCACTCAAATGCCGTACACTATATAGGGATCAGTGAATGAGTGAAGGGTGAGTCGAACTGGTTTTGGACACAGATAATAAGCAGGTCCTAGTAGGGTCCGTCACTTTTTGTGGTCCCCTTGAAACATTTCTGTTGTGCTTTGCGCTTTTTGCAGCGCGTTTTGTATATGCAGCGTGTTTTTGTGTTTGCATGTGTTGTGAGGATTTGCAGCACATGTGTTGTCAAACTGATGATCATGTTTTGTTTTTTATTTGCATGTGTTTTTTTTTATTTGCATGTGTTTTTTTTATTTGCATGTGTTTTTTTTATTTGCATGTGTTTTTTTTATTTGCATGTGTTTTTTTTATTTGCATGTGTTTTTTATTTTTATTTGCATGTGCTTTTTTTTATTTGCAGCGCTTTGAGCTCTCTCGGCCACCGTAAGTAAAGGTCAAAAAGTAGAAAAATATGTGTCAATCACACTGCCTGCGAAACTTTTGTCCGTCATTAAAAAAACGCACCGGGTTCAATTTTCTGCGTTTTTCACATCCGTAGCACGCATTTTCAGAGGTGTTTTGACCATTCAGAGCCACCGTACAAGCGAACGCCAAAATCTAGAATGGTTTGCAGCACAAATCACAGTATGACGAACAAAGTGCCGAATACAATATAATATTAAATCGCAAAGCATCAAACCGAAGTAAACTCTGAATAGATATTCAATCCAATATTTGCTCTTTCTTTTTCTCTTTTTAAGAAGCGAGAAGACAACAAAATCATCCTCACTGCTTGAAGACTCCATTTTGTATTGTTTTGCGATGTTTTTCGTAACTGATTATTGCGTGTCGGTTTCTGCGCGTGACGAATGACCTTAACGCATTACAATATTGCGTTACTCCCTAAAAGAAAGTAACGAATTCCGTTACTTTTTATGAAAAGTAGTTACATTACATTTGCGTTACTTTTTCTCACCTAGGCTGGGCTTGCTTGTTTATTTTTTAATAACAACAAAAAGTTATATTTTTGGCAAATGAATAAATGGAAATGCACATTTCCTCCTGTACAGTAGAGGGCGCAGCTCAAACCTTTACGAGTTACTTGAAAAGAGAAATCTGATTATGTAACTCAAGATCACGTTTTTATGCCTGATTTGACTTTAAGCAGGTAGAATTCAAGCATTTAAATTGTTTAGATTTATAATAATTATTATTATTAATTTGTGTTATTGTAATTGTGCTGTGTTTGTCCTGTTAGCGGAGCCGACTCCACCTGTAAAGGGAAAAGAGATGGACGACGTGACGGGATGTCAGGATGATGGACGGCCGTCCGCGTCCACTAAAACACCCACAGGTGAGTCACAGTAACTACTGCGCCGATGTTTGAGTTTTAACATTTAAAACTTTTTATTGTCATGATTTTGTTTTATGCTAAAGACAGCAAAACTGAAGACTGAAATGGAAAAATACAAAATATATGGTGTCAATTAGATATGCATCCGCGATAGTCACATGACAGGATGTGTGTCAAGTATAGCGATCGCTAAAAAACGCATGTTATTCTCGGATTAATTGCAAAGTTTGATCATCGTACAATGAAAGTTTGTCATGTCAGTTTAAACATTCAAGCGATTTTAATAATATTTAGATTATAATATATAATTGTTTTTTCAATATCATGCAGCTCGAGTCAATGATAGTAAAGATAAAAGCATTTTCTTTTATTTACACACACACACACGATTTCCACATCTTAATTAAATTCATGGATGCAAGATAAAAATAAATCTAATATAATGATTATTTTTTGATATCGGTTTCAAATTGTTTTTTTTTAGTTTTATTGACGTAATGTTGATCATTACATCAACTTAATATTGTGTGTAATTTAAGTTTCTGTGATAATATTAAACAAGGAAGGAATGAATGAGATGCATATGAAAATATGAATTGACAAAAATAGAAGTGGATAGTTTTCAGGTTACTTTTAAACTGTATTTCACTACAGATTACAAAATACATGCTTTAAAAAGTCATTTGTAACGTATTTCGTTACATTACTCAAGTTTAGTAACTTAATCTAAATACTTTAGAATACTTCGGAATACTAATAAGTGTGAAACAAACACAAAAAAGGTCATTGCAAGTTTTTATCTCACAATTCTGACTTTTTCCCTCAGAATTGAGTGATATAAAGTTACAATTGTGAGTTATAAAGTCAGAATTATGAGATATAAACTCACAATATTGAGAAAAGTCAGAATTATGAGATATAAACTCACAATATTGAGAAAAGTCAGAATTATGAGATATAAACTGAAATTATTAAGAAAAGTCAGAATTATGAGATATAAACTCACAATATTGAGAAAAGTCAGAATTATGAGATATAAACTCACAATATTGAGAAAAGTCAGAATTATGAGATATAAACTCACAATATTGAGAAAAGTCAGAATTATGAGAAATAAACTGAAAATATTGAGAAAAGTCAGAATTATGAGATATAAACTCATACTAAATTCACAATTGCAAGAAAAAAGGCAGAATTGCAAGTTTTTATCTCCCAATTCTGACTTTATAACTTGCAATTGTGAGTTTAAATCTCACAATTGTGAGAAAAAGAAGTCAGAATTGTGAAATGCAAACTCACAATTGTGAGGGAAAAAACAAATTGTGAGAAAAAGTTGCAGTGACGAGTGAATTATAAAATGACTCACAAAACATGAAAACAGTGGAAAACATGAAACTTAACTCCTCTTTTTCAGACGGTCAGAGTCAGAGAATCACCAATCGCTGTTTAAATGACATTAAAACTCAAAGTAATCACTTTGGTAATCTAAAACACTTTTCAGATGTAACTGTAATCTGATTACCACCCATTTAAAATGAAACTGTAATGAAACACAGTTACTCAAATTTTGTATTTAGTTAAATATGTTACTAAGTTACTTGTATTTTGTTACTCCCCAACCCTGATAGTTTTACAGTTGAAAAAAGGTAATAAATCGCAATATTCTCAAGTATCGTGATAATATCGTACTATGAGGCGTCTGGTGATTCCCACTGCTAGTGAATTATGTTGAAACTACTTAATTTGATCAATAATTGACTGAAAAATGTCAGTTTTTCCTACAAATTAGTTCTAGTTTGTTGGTTGAACATAATTTCATTATAAGTTGTTGTGTGTCGTTGTGTGTCTCCTCACAGCTAGCGGCGGTAAGAGCTCGTCCCCCTCCACATCGTCCCTCTCGTCGCCGGCGTCCGGCAGAGCAAAGATGAGCGTCTGCGGTCCTGCCAGCAAAACGGCTCCATCCTCCTCCTCCTCTTCCTCGTCCTCGTCCTCCTCCTCCTCGTCCTCATCTTCCTCTCTGTCTTCAGCCAGTCCTCCAGCTAAAGTCCACCGCGCGCGCAAGACCATGAACAGACCTCCGTTCCCACAGGTTCTCTCTTTGGCTATGAACACACAGTCACCGTGAGGTCCGGTAGATGAGATGAAACCATGATTCTCTTGTGTTTCTGAGCAGATCAAGTCTATAGAGTCGATTGCGCAAGCCACGCCTGAGAAAGCCGTCAGCGGCGGGAAAACGGACACGGACACTGACACAGGTCTTGCATAATCATAATCTGTTTAAAGAATTTCTGCGTGTGAGTAGTTGCCGTTTAAATGCCTTCTGTCTGTGTAGTTGTGAAGAAGCGTAAGGTGGGTTTGGACTCTGATGACTCGGCGCCTCCCGCAGGAACTCCAGTGAAAGTGACGAGGCCGCAGACGGAGGTGAGAGGAACTGCACGTGTGTTTGACTGAAAATAAACCACCAGAGCACTTTAACATGGTTTCACTGTGCGCTTAAAAACTGTGAGAAGAAGATATAATGGAGTGGAATTTATAAAATGATGGTAATAGAAATATGATAAAAGATTCTAATGTTCTATAAATGTATGAATTAATAATAATAATTATTATTATTTTTAAATAATTGTTAGTTATCTTTTATCTTAAAAAGATGTTTAATAAATAAGTTAATCAATTAATAATAATAATAATGATTTATTTATTGAACATTGCCTGGAATGCATTGCTGATTTTATAAAATGATGGTAATTGCACTATGATAAAAGATACTAATAAATAAATAAACAACTTTAATATTTTTTTTATTGCTTTTATCTTTTATATTAGCAATATGTAATTAATTAATTAATAATAATAATAATAATTATCATTATTTTTAAATGAAAAATAAATATATTTTTCTATTGCAGTTGTTTTAATAACAACAATAATAGTTATTATTATTATTATTGTTATTATTATTATAATTATTCATTTAATTTTTATTTATGAATTGGTTTGTTGATTTTATAAAATACTGGTAATAGAAATAAGATACAAAAATGTTTAATAAATATATAAAATATATATAAGATATAAATAAATATAAATATATAAATATGTTTAAAAAATATATAAAAAATAAATAATATATAAAATATATATAAATAATTATTAAAAAATTATTATAATAATATTTTTTAATCACTGTTATTGTTATCTTTTATCATAGCAATAAGATAAGTGTTCGATAAATAAATAAATTAATTAATTAATGATAATTATTAATAATTTATTTATTGAACATTACCTGGAATTCATTGTTGATTTTAAAAAATGATGGTAATTCCTCTATGATAAAAGACACCAATAAATAAATAAATAACAACGATAATATTTTTTATTATTGCTATTATCTTTTATGATAGAAATATGATAACAGTGTGTTTATTCATTTTGTTGTTGTGTTTGTTAATGATTATGATAATAACTATTATTATTGTTATTGTTTATTTATTGAGCATGGCCTAAGATGGATTGTTGATTTTATATATATATATGAAAAAATTGTAATAATAATAGTTTAATAATAATAATAATAGATGGTCTATGTTCAGTAATATAGTTGTTGATTTGTATTGACTGTTGTAAATATTCTATTGTAGCTCATCAGATTTTAGAGGCCTGACTGTGTTTTATAATGAACAGACAGCTTTGATTCCTCTGCTTATCATAATTAATGTAATTTTAGCATATATAAATACTTTGGTGTTTGTTTTTCGCAGTCTCCGCTGACTGCATCTCCAGAGATGGGGAAGGTGGAGCCAGTTGCCACGGCAACTAAAGAGCATCACAGTGGTTGGCTGGAGGATCTTGATGAGGAGGCAGATGAGGAAGATTTCCACCTGCTTTACAACAGTTACTCTGGAGACGATCTGATCTACTCTGACAGCAAGGTGAACACGTCACTGCGATCACATGATTCAGAGAGACTGACAGCTGCTGTAGATCTGAGACACTTCTGCTTTGATTTTGCAGTCAGATGATGGGATGGCAGACGAGACGCTGGAGGAGGGGCATCTGTCTGATCATGTGAGTTTCTAACCAATCAAATGAAAGGGCACCTTATTTCAGGATTTTCAGATTTATACAAATACTGTTTTCTCATTGGTCGATGGCAATATCTAGAAAGCACGATGGCTGATATGGTCATGAAAACGCCCTGAACATCAGGGAATTATAATTTTTAAAATGTGACTGGAAATGGCCTAATTTTTTAAAAATAAAATATTAAAATGCCTTGTAATTAAAACAATAAAATACTAAAACATTTTGAAATTTAGAAAAAAAGTAAGTCTTAAAATACTTAAAAATACATATATATAAAAAAAAAATGAAATATTAAAACATTTTGAGGATTAAAAGTAAAAAAGTATGCCTTAAAAAATTAAAATAAATTTGATATATATCTATATCTTTATATATATATATATATAAAATTTATTAAATTTTTTTAAGGCATACTTTTTATTATTATAATATTTATTAATATAATATTATTAAAATTGAAAAATTCATGGATATTAAAAAAGAAAAATGCAAATAAATTAGGCCTAATTTTTAATACTTGAAAAGTCATGGAAATTAAAAAAAAGAAAAAATAAATAAATAAATTAGGCCTTAAAAATATTTTTTAAAAATAAAATATTAAAACATTTTGAGGATTAAAAATAAAAAAGAATGCCTCAAAAAATGTGTATATATATATATATATATATATATATATATATATATATATATATATATATATATATATATATAAAATACACTAAACATTTAGATTTAGACAATATTTAGATGTCATATTTATAAATATTTATGCATTTATAAAAGCTTCTTACAAGTGAAGATCTTATTTCTAACTTACTACTGCAATATAAAATAATTAATATACATATTGTATTATTTTAGACTGCTATCATTGTAGAGTAGAGCAAGAGATGTATTATAGTATACAGCATATATATACAGTATATGAATTCCTTAGTTACTGAAAATGGTTTCCCTAGGCATTATTTTGAAATTATAAATATATATACACACTATTGATCACTCATAAACTGACAGAAGCAGCAACGGTTAACCATCTCAGCTGGATTGATGTAATGAGTGTGTTGTGTGTGTCAGAGCTCCGGCTCCGATCGACCCCTCGCCGCTTACAAGAAAGCAGCGGCAGAGAGAGACGAGACGCCATGGAAGAGTCAAGGGAAGGGTAAAGGGAGAGACAAGCACCCCGCTGGAGAGCCGCAGGCAGATAAAGGTGAGACAGACACTGATGAAGATGATGATGATGATGATGATGATGTGTGGATGTGAGCAGCTGTGTCTGTTTGACAGGAGAATCCGCTGCGGCCGACTACACTGAGGTTCCTCTGGACTCGCTGGACATCTCAGCGGCCGACAGCCTCTCTCTCTCTCCACACGCAGGTGTGTGAGCGCCACACGCTGGCAATGATAAGCATTTTTACTGTTTCTGACAGAAGGAATCTCTTCTGCTCAACAAATGCAGCATTTATTTGATCAAAAATACAGTAAAAAAATCTGAAATATTATTATAATTTAAAATAGCTGTTTTCTATGTGAATATATAGTAAAATATAATTTATATCCAGTGATCAAAGCTGAATTTTCAGCATCATTACTGCAGTCTTCAGTGTCACATGACCCTTCAGAAATCATTCTCAAAACATTTATGATTATTATCAATATTGAAAACTGTTGTGCCGCTTCATATTTCTGTGGAAACTGAAACACTGTTCAAAAGTGTAAGTAAGATTTAAAAAGAAAATAATTTTTTTATTATTATTAATCATTCATCAAAGAATCGTGAAAAATAAAATGTTTGGTTTCCACAAAAATATGAAACTGTTTTCAACACTGATAACAATCATAAATGTTTATTAAAATGAGTTCTGAAGGATCATGTGACACTGAAGACTGGAGTAATGATGCTGAAAATTCAGCTTTGATCACATGATATAAATTACACTTTACTATATATTCACATAGAAAAAAGTGATATATCATTGTAATAATATATCACAATTTTTACTGTATTTTTGGTCAAATAAATCCAGCCGTTGTGAGCAATTAAATTTCTTCTTTGTTTTCGAGATCCCTTTTTATTAAATTTTTATATTTTACCTTTTACTGTTATGCATCTTTTAGAATCTTTTATTATTTTTAAATCATTTTTGTAATATAAAGTACTTTGAATTACTATTGTGTATGAAATGTGCTGTATAGCCGATGTTTAAAATGTGTGTGTGTGTCTGTGTGTGTCTGTGTGTGTCTGTGTGTGTCTGTGTGTGTCTGTGTGTGTCTGTGTGTGTGTGTGTGTGTGTGTCTGTGTGTGTGTGTGTGTGTGTGTCTGTGTGTCTGTGTGTGTGTGTGTGTGTCTGTCTGTGTGTGTCTGTGTGTGTCTGTGTGTGTCTGTGTGTGTGTGTGTGTGTCTGTGTGTCTGTGTCTGTGTGTGTGTCTGTGTGTGTGTGTGTGTGTGTGTGTGTGTGTGTGTGTAGATGGGAGTGACGCAGAGACGGAGCGTCTGGAGGAGCTTCCTCTGTGCAGCTGCCGGATGGAGGCGCCGCGTGTGGACGGATTCAGCGCTCGCTCCAACAGGACCTGCATGGCCATAGAGAGCATCAACGGAGAGGTGAGTCTTATAAAGTCTTCATTAATGAGTCGCATGTAATCCGTGAACCTTCATCACAACAAAAGTTTGATTTGAAGCAAAAAATATTCCGACTGACACATGCCATCGATCGATAACCTCGAGGCTCTCAGTGGGGCCGTCTTCAAGAGTTTGTAAGTTATCAATTCCCTTATGGAGGAAATGAGCAGGTTTGTGTGGAAATGCTGCTCATGTAGTCGCTGTGTTTGGGAACAGATCATTTTTACAGTGTGTTTGTGCTCCGTAACTGAAGCTGGTCTCGTCCCGTGTGTGTTTCAGCTGGTGGGCTGCACCAGCGTGATCGTGAAGGGGGAGACGATGCGTCCCTCCAGCCGCGTGTCTCTGATGGTGTTGTGTGAGACGCACCGTTCACACATGGTCAAACATCACTGCTGTCCCGGCTGCGGATACTTCTGCCTCTCTGTGAGTCTCTTACAGCAGTGTTTCTCAAACTTTTTCAGGACCACCGAACAGAATCCCACTCTAACACAACAAAATAGGAAGGATAAACTAAATTTAAGTTTAATATGTAACTGTTTCAAGTCAAAAATGAATTATTCAAACACAAATGCAATGATATGATCCATTTTTCGTTATTAAAACGCACTGACGTCAACCCCCCCCCCCCGCCCGCGACCACTAGGGGGCGATGGTAAATTCACACTTTAAGAATTACTGTCTTACAGGAAGAGCTGGAAAAAGACAAACTCATTATTTACTCGCCCTCATGTTGTGTTATTTAACAATTTAAAAAAAAAAAAAGTACAATTATAATTAATTAAATTTCAAAAATGTAATGTTTTATTTTAAAATAACTACAATCCTATTAAAAAAAACTTAGTAATAATTAAATTACAAATATGCAAAAATAAAATATAATTTTAACACAAAAAAAATATTTATTAATTTATTTATTACTGATTTATATTTATTAAATTATTATATTTATGTCTTTTTATATATTTATTTATCTATTTATTGTAAATTATCCCTTTAAACTTTAGGTCAGGGATTCCCAAACATTTTTTGTCAGCCAAACTTCTTTAACCGCAAATATTTAATTACAGCTAATCTGAGATTTTAAGTTATTTTCAATAATTTAGCAACATGTTCGTAGTTCTCTTACGTCGGTGAATGGTCACATGTAACTAAATAACTTTTAGTAAGTCATATGAAATTAAATTTTACGTTTTATGATTAAATTAAGCTTTTCATCAACCCATTTTTAGGAAAATATGTATAAAATACAGCTGAAAGCTCCTCCTCCTCACACTTTTTTTCCGGCACAGGGAACGTTTCTGGAATGTTGCCCGGACGTTCGTATTACTCATCGGTTCCACCGCGGCTGCGTGTCGGTGCTGGGCGGTGGGCGGAGCCGTGGAGGAGTGGGCGTCGGCCTGTTGTTTTGCCCTCACTGCGGCGAGGACGCGTCAGAGGCGCGTGAGGTCACCATCCCGCCTGCGGCGCCCTCATCTGGCTCTAATGTGGTCACTGCCAGCGCCTCGTCCACCACCACCACACCCTCCCTGCTCCCGTCCGCCCTCGCCGCCACATCACGGGTGCTGAACAACGACAAGAAGATGGGAGAGCCAATCAAGTGAGTTAAAACAGTTTGTGCATATTTACTTATTCGAATCTGATCTTCGTTGTCTGATTGAAATTGAAGTGGTGCAAATAAACACTTTGCTAATGAACAAATATTGGATCGAAAACTGTCTTTGATGACATAGTGCAAGGATGCGTTGTCGTGGAGATGTAAGAAACGGGGCGGAGCCGCAGCCTCAGCCGGCCAATGCCACTCCAGGAGGGGGCGGGGAGGAGGATGTGGTCGCCCTGGGTGACGGTGGGGTGGACAGTGTGGGACCGTCACTCGTCCTACCCAATGGGAAGCCAGTCTGTCCCAGCGCACTTCCGCCTGGAGACAGGAGGGCGGCGCTACAGAGAGCCATTCTCACACAGGACACCGAGAGGTGACCACATTCATTCATTAAATATATAAATGTATGTTTTATAATGAATATGTATTTTATTTATTTACATTTAATTATTTAGTTTATAATATCAGTTAACAAATAAGTGAGAAAAATCACTTACATTGATTTTTTTATTTTTAAAATAATACAATCCAATTAAAATGTTTAGTAATAATGAATTAAATTCTAAAAATTCAAAATTAAAATACATGTTGAAATAAAAATTTCAAAAATAAAATAACGAGTTATAATAATATAATATAATTGTAAAATAAAAACAATCAAAATAAAATGCTTACTAATAATGAATTAAATTATAAACATGTACAATTAAAATGCATAATTTTGAAATATAATAATTCTAAATAAAACACTGCAATAATTAATTAAATGATAAAATGCAAAATTTTAAAGTCAAAACAATCTAAACAAAATATTTATTTATAATTAATTAAATCATAGAAATAAAAGTATATAATTTTAAAATAAAAACAACTGAAATAAAATACTTTAATAATGAACGAGTGAGTTAAATGATAAAAATTCAAAATTATAATACATGTTGAAATAAAAATTTCGAAAATAAAATGAGTTAAATTATAAAAATGCAAAATTAAAATACATCATTTTAATATTAATATAATCCTATTGAAATACTTTGTGATAATGAATTAAATGATAAAAATTCTAAATTTAAACACAATTGTAAAATAAAAACAATCAAAATAAAATGCTTACTATTAATGAATTAAATTATAAACATGTACAATTAAAATGCATAATTTTGAAATAAAATAGTTCTAAATAAAACACTACAATAATTAATTAAATGATAAAATGCAAAATTTTAAAGTCAAAACAATCAAAATAAAATATTTATTAATAATTAATTAAATCATAAAAATGCAAAATAAAAGTATATAATTTTAAAATAAAAACAACTGAAATAAAATACTTTAATAATGAACGAGTGAGTTAAATTATAAACATGCAAAATTAAAATACATAATTTTAATATTAATATAATCCTATTGAAATACTTTGTGATAATGAATTAAATGATAAAAATACATAATTGTAAAATAAAAACAATCAAAACAAAATGCTTACTAATAATGAATTAAATTATGAACATGTAAAATTAAAATGCATAATTTTGAAATAAAATAATTCTAAATAAAACACTGCAATAATTAATTAAATGATAAAATGCAAAATTAAAATACACAATTTTAAAGTCGAAACAATCAAAATAAAATATTTATTAATAATGAATTAAATCATACAAATGCAAAATTAAAGTATATAATTTTAAAATAAAAAAAATCAAAATAAAATACTTTAATAATGAACGAGTGAGTTAAATTATAAAAATGCAAAATAAAAATAAAATTAAAACTGTTAGTGTGCCACTCTGAACATATTCAGACTAAAGATGATGTCATTGTCATGTGACTGTTTGGCTCTTTCTGGTTGGTCAGGAGGAAGAAGCTGCGATTTCACCCCCGTCAGCTCTACCCTGCAGCCAAACAGGGTGAAGCTCAGCGAGTTCTGCTCATGCTCAGTACGTACCTGTGTTCTCGCGTTCACGTCTCACACCTGTCCAGCTTCACCTGTTCAGCGCCAGAGCTGATGTTCTCTCTGTGTCTCTTTCAGTGGAGGGCATCGACCCGTCGTATCAGTCGGACTCTCAGAACCGACGCTGCGCTCTTCACGCGGCCGCTCAGAGAGGTCTGCTGGAGGTCTGTTACCTGCTCGTACAGGTGAGCGCCACGTTCACTGCTTACTGTGATTATGAGGATCATATGGTGATGATTCTGTAAATCAGGGTTTCCCAAACTGGGGGGTTGAGTTAATAAAAAGCTAATATGTCATAAAATCATAAAAAATTATAGCATTCAAAATAAAACCCTTATTAAAAATTAAATAATAAAATTGCAAAATTATAATCTATAATTTTAAAATAAAAAAATATTTAGTATAATTTAATTAAATCTTTTAAAATGATAAATTAAGATATATAATTTCAAAATATAAATAATTAAAATATAATTAATCATTTAATTATTATAGATTAATTAAAATAAATTATGTAAATCTTACAAATAGAAAATTAAATATGTTTAAATAACAGCAATTAAAATACAACTCTTACTAAATTTTAAATCTTAAAATTTATAAATTAAAATAAATGATATTTAAATAAAGACGATCTAAATAAAATCAATAATAATTAATTGAATCATAATAAAATGATTGCTAATAATTATTTAAATCATAAAAATGGAAAGTTGTTAAAATAAGAGCTATCAAAATAAAAAATTACTTACTAAAAATTAAACCATATAATGGAAAATGAAACTACATAGTTTTATAATAAAAAACAATCAAAATAAAATTAGCAATAATTAATTGAATCATAAAAATGGTCCCTTACTAAAAGTTAAATTGTAAAAATGCAAAAAAATATATATAATATTAAAATAAAAATAATCAAAATAAATTCCTTACTAAAATAATTATAAAAAAAGAGTCAAATTAAAAATAAATCAGTGATTAAAAACAATCAAAATAAAACACTAAAATTATATATGAAATGTTTTCCGTGAATGTGTATATAATTTCTGTAATGTTAACTTAAAATCTCTCAGAGACGTCAAGACAATATTTTTGCTCAAAGTGCTTTGGATGACAAAAAGGTTTGGGAAACCCTGCTGCAGGAACATTTTGTTGTTGTTGTTGTTTTCTCAGCACTGGGCTTGTCTCAGTTGGTATCCAAGGAAAATGTCCATTAAAATTCCTGCTTTAATGGCATGGTTGATTTTAGGCAGGCGCTAAGGTGGACGCCCAAGACAAGACCCTGCGTACCCCTCTGTTAGAGGCCATCGTGAACAATCACGTGGAGGTGGTGAAGTACCTGATCCAGAGCGGAGCCTGCGTTTATCATGCAGTGAGAACTTCAATAATTAGCAGCTTCAGTGATTATAATGCCAGCGATCTTTGCTCACCTTCTGTTTATAACATGCGTTTTTCAGTCTGTTACTGTGTGTCAGATGATGTGAATGTGCTGTGTTTGGTGTTCAGGAGGAGGACGGGTCTACAGGCCTCCATCACGCTGCCAAACTGGGGAACCTGGAGGTGGTGATGCTGTTACTGAGCACCGGACAGGTGGATCTGAACGCACAGGTGTGTTTCTGAGCGCGTTAGTCCGTCTCGTGCTGCAGGTGTTTGACATCAGCTCTGTGTTTCAGGATAGCGGCGGCTGGACGCCCGTCATCTGGGCCGCAGAACACCGACATATAGACGTGATCCGAGCTCTGCTCAACAGAGGAGCCGACGTCACGCTGCGGGACAAAGTGAGTCTCTGACCTTTTACGTTTAATCAATTTTATCCAAAGCACTAGAAGCAATAAAAACAATCAAACCAACAATAGGGCAAAAATATGTAAGAGCTGTATACAGATCGAATAGTAAGTGTTAATATTAATAGGTCAAATGTTGAGGAAAAAGATACGTTTTTGGCCGGTTCTTGAAAATGTAGATGGAGAAGAGAAGCGGTCCAAGTACTGAGCCCTGAGGCACGCCAGTAGCTAGATGTTACGACGTAGACACTCACCGCTCCACGACACAAAAATAAACATGGATAATGAATAAAAATGACAAAAGCACATAAAAAAGTTATTAAAACTTGAACTAAAATTAGACATGTTGCCTTAGCAACTAAAATAAATGTGTTGAAGTGCTAAAATGACTAAAAAAATCCATTACTATAACAAATAAAGATGACAAAAGCACATAACAGAATTACTAAAACGTACAAATTGGCAACTAATTGAAATAAACAAGTTTAAGTTGAAGTAATAAAATTACTAAAAGTACAACTGAATTAAAAGTAAATTAAAGCTAAATAAAGGTATTTAAAAATAAAAACAAATAAAGTTGATAAAATTACTAATACTTGAACAAAAATGAGAAATGTTGCCGTGGTAACTAACGTAAATACGTTGAAGTACTAAAATGACTAGAATTACTAAAATTGAAATGAATACAAATGAAAGCTAAATAGAAAATCGATTAAAAATGGAAAAAGCACAAATTTTGAAATTTTAATTTTAAAGTTTTAGTATTTTTGTTTTATTTTGTAATTTTTTTCTATATAGTTTTTATTCATTTTTGGGGTTTTTATTTTTCAGTTTTTTTTTCGATGAAATATTACATATTTTTAATATTTAATTTCAGCTAACATTTTATTTCAAGTAGCAATAATATCTTTTTTATGGTTTTAGTTTTAGTCAACTATACTAACTTTCCAATGAATTCACATTATTTTTATTGCCGTTTGTGATTTAAAATGATTATTAATCTTTATTCACGAATAGCAATCTGACACAACTGATATTAATTGTGAAGTTTTCTCCCGATGCGTGTCTTGTTTGTACAGGAGATGAATGTTTGTCTGCACTGGGCGTCGTTCGCGGGCAGCGCTGAGATCGCAGAGCTGGTTCTGAACGCCGGCTGTCCTCTGTCGTCCGTCAACCTGCACGGAGACACGCCGCTGCACATCGCCGCGCGCGAGGGCTTCACCGACTGCGTCACGTGCGTCACGCGCCGCCGCCGCCCGTGAGCCTGCGTCTGGTGTCACGTGCTCCTCTAACATCTGCGCGTCTTTATTTCAGGCTGTTTCTTTCTCGGGGCGCCGACATCGACATTATGAACAAGGAGGGCGACACACCGCTCTCTCTCGCCCGCAGTGACACGCCCGTCTGGGTGGCGCTGCAGATCAACAGGAAGTTGCGTCGGGGAATCGCCAATCGCGTCGTACGGACGGAGAGGATCATATGCAGGTCAGTGTGTGTCTTTACTACTGAGAATGAAAGGTGAAATTTGTGTATCACATGATTATTTTGAACTAGCTTTTGTGTGTGTGTGTGTGTGTGTGTGTGTGTGTGTGTGTGTGTGTGTGTGTGTGTGTGTGTGTGTAGTGACGTGGCTCAGGGTTATGAGAACGTTCCCATCCCGTGTGTGAACGGTGTGGACGATGAAGGCTGTCCGTCTGACTATAAATACATCGCAGAGAACTGCGAAACTTCTGCCATGAACATCGACCGCAACATCACACACCTGCAGGTGCCGCTCAACACGACAGTAAATACACAACACACACACACACACACACACACACGAGAGAAGATATGATGTCATCTAACTCTCTATTTATATGTACCTCTATAACAGTATATATAGCACTATATATTTACCAACGCATTACTTTTCTTCTACAAGGATGCATTAAATTGATGTCAAAAGTGACATTTAAAATGTTACAAAAGACTCTTTCAAATAAATGCTGTTCTTTTTAACTTTCTATTCATTAAAGAATCCCGAAAAATGAAATGCATCACAGTATCCATAGAAATATGAAGCATTACACCTGATTTCAACATTGATAATAATCATAAATGTTTCTTCAGATCATCATATCAGAATGATTTCTGGATCATGTGACACTGAAAATTCAGCTTTGATCACTGGATATAAATTACATTTTACTATTTATTGACATACTAACCTGTTATTTTAAATTGTAATAATATTTCAGATTTTTTGTGCTTTGATCAAATAAATGCAGCTTTAGTGAGCAGAAGAGATTCTTTCACAAACATTAAAACAATTTTACTGACCGCAAACAACAGTGATATATCAGCATTTGAAATCATGACAAGTTAAATTCGTGATGCAAATGAATCATTGAATCGTTGTTTTGAACTGATTCATTGTAATGGAATTTTATAACTGGACTGTTTCTCAAATCATTTCAAAAAATAATATTTTGTTCTCAAATCATTAATGAATAAAAGAAAAATAAGTGATTAAATAAAAATAAACCCTTAGAGAATAAAAGCATGTGAACCTTTAGTGCCCAAATAAAAAGCTTGTTAAAATCACCACTGTTTTTTAGGTGTTACTTGTATCCCAAACAAATGCATTGACAATATGGAGTAGCTGTATTTGTCCATTGAACTCACACTTTTCCTGTTTGTTCTCAGCTGGTTTTACAGATGTTGATGTGTGTGTTTCAGCACTGCAGCTGCACTGACGATTGTTCCTCCAGTAACTGTCTCTGCGGGCAGCTCAGCATCCGCTGCTGGTACGATAAGGTAAAACACAGCTTTATCTCCATGAGAAGCTCTAATATTCAGGACTGTATGACAGCACACGTGTGTTCCGGCAGGATCAACGTCTTCTTCAGGAGTTTAATAAAATCGAGCCGCCTCTGATCTTCGAGTGCAACATGGCCTGTTCCTGCCATAAAACCTGCAAGAACCGAGTGGTTCAAGCTGGAATCAAGTAAGTTATTTTCAGAATAAATCTGCAGCGTTGAAATGTTTTGCATGTCAAATGAACCTCAGGACGACGCTTTTGCATGAGCTGGTCGTTTGAAACACCTGCGGGTCCTTATAGTCTTAAACTCATTCATTCATTCATTCATTCATTTTCTGCCGCTTATCCGGGGCCGGGTCGCGGGGGCAGCAGTCTAACCAGAGATTCCCAGACTTCCCTCTCCCCAGACACTTCCTCCAGCTCTTCCGGGGGGACACCGAGGCGTTCCCAGGCCAGCCGAGAGACATAATCTCTCCAGCGTGTCCTAGGTCTTCCCCCGGGGCCTTCTCCCGGTGGGACATGCCCGGAACACCTCCCTAGGGAGGCGTCCAGGAGGCATCCGAAACTCATCCTTAAACTCAGTTTTAGCAAATTGTATAATAATATTGTATAAAGTCTCGATTATCATTTCAAGAGGTCTTAATTTTAAAAACAGACAACCAGGAATTGAAATACGGCTTAGTGAGATTATTAAACTTCAAAAGTCGATGATTTAATTAAGTTTGAGTGTTGCAGGTTCAGAGCAGTTCGCTGTCAACGAATACTGCGCATTTATGGCAAATGATTGCTTATGATCCACTGTCGATGATTTATGATAATGTTAATGTGATACAATGCTTTTCTAAAGTGCAGCTGCCTTGTTTACAGGCGATACCAGGGTAACCGCTATATTTCTGCTGTTTCAAATTCATTATCATTCAGCTGAAAATCATTTGAAAAGATATTTAAAATTTCATTTTGCATAATCTCTTTTCTTATTCTCACGACGATGTTCTTTTTCATTCTTCGCTTAGGGGTAAAAAGAAGTTTGAAATGCGCGAGTAGCGTTACGATCATCGCAACTCCAGCCGCACTTCTGAGAGCGACAGATAGATGAATATGTAAATATGCGCTGCTTGCTTTCCTCTCAGCAACGATTGTCACAGCGATGTGGATTTGTTTGCACCAGCTCTGTGATTCGACACTCCAATAAAGTCACGTCACAATTATTTATACAGCACTTTATACATTAGATTGCTTTAAAGGAGACATATAATGCACCTTATACAGGATGTAATATCAGTCTCTGGTGTCTCCAGTGAAGTTTCAGCTAAAAATCATTTATTATCGCTTGTCAAATTTGCCTCTATTTGGGTGTGAGCAAAAACACACTGTTTTTGTGTGTGTCCCTTTAAATGCAAATGAGCTCCGCTTTCCAGAGGAGGGCGGAGCTTTAACAGCTCAACAACAACAAAGCTGGAGAATCTCACGCAGACGGTGTTCATCCTTACATTGTTCAAACCGGAGTCGACACTGATGGAGAGACTCAGGAAGAAGAAGTGTCCAAACAGCTTATAAAAGTGAATTTTACACAATAGGTCTCCTTTAAAGCAGCATCTTTACAGTATTAAATATGAAAAAGAGTCGCATTAAACTACAATTACAACTTGACGTTCTACTATAAAAGCTGTTCATGTTTTACTCGCGTCTGACCTCAACGGACTGAACAGAAGAAATAAACCAGAAAAGATTTACACGTACAAGAAGGTGGAGCCTTTAGAGCCACACCCACCTATGACATCATAAACACCGGCCAATGGTGGTTCGAAGGTGTTTACCAGCCAGAGCAAACATTTCCGGAAATTTCTCTTTAGCAAGCGGTTTCAAACTCGGTTTTGGCCTGATTTTATTGGAAATGCCGTCACACCAGTTCATTCTTCAGTTTGGCTTGAAGTATATTGGGTATATTGTGTGTTTCAGGGTGCGTCTGCAGCTCTACCGCACTGAGAAGATGGGATGGGGCGTCAGAGCGCTTCAAGATATTCCTCAAGGAAGCTTCATCTGCGAGTGAGTTTCTCTCCATGTGAATTTGTGCAATGCCGTCTTTTTAAGAGATGGTTCTCAGCCTTTTCTCCTCCTAAAAGCTTGACAAACCATCTGTGTTCTTCAGAAGGGCAGCCTGTAGTTTCTGCTGTAATATGTGTGTTTTTCTGCAGGTATGTTGGCGAGCTGATCTCTGACGCTGAAGCAGACGTGAGGGAGGACGATTCGTACCTGTTTGACCTGGACAACAAGGTGCAGCGACACTGATTTCAGCCGTTTACTCAACACGATGCTCATTCACTGACACTGATTTGCACCAAAACTATTAACAGTGTAAATCTCAACTGCTTGCAAAATATATTATCGCACGGCTCTCTATTTCAAATCTGATGAAGTATGTCTTGCACACAGTCAGTCTTCTCATGTAAAGCAGTATATTCTGTGTTTAGAGTGTTTATAGCATCACAAAATCTAACTTTTATATTATCGCTCTGCTCTAATGCAACTATAAGACATGCAGATAATATAAACATTAACACCATGATCATCTCTAAAGATGCTTTGGAACGATGTGTGTAGTGAAAAGCTCTATACAGATAGTTTTGACTTGACATATTTGAGAACTACTGAAAAAAGCTTGATTTCTTGACCAAAATCGTCATGCATGGTCGTCATTCACGTGCTTTAATGCATAAAACAATGCAATACAATATAAAAACACCATCTAGGTGAAATGTAAGTGATATTTTGTGCTCAGAGAGACACTATCAGACGCTGTAATCAGTTGAAATGTGTCCTGAGTTCTGCCCTTTTTGTTTGGGTATTATTTAAATAATGTTATATAATTTTTTTAGTCATTTTTTCTGTGCTTTTCAGGGTTATTATAGTAAACAAAAATTAAAACTAAAACCATAAAAAACATTTTTGTTACTTGAAATAAAATAAAAGCAATGTTTCTCATTTTCATTAAGTTTATTGATGTATTAAAATAGCTAAAAATAAAAGATAAAAAATACTAAACACAACAAAATGACTAAAACTTCATTAAAAAAATGAAAATAAAAGCTGATTCAAAATATTAATAAACAATAATAGTTAAAATAAAATATAAAAAAATACTAAACACTAAAATATTAAATACTAAACAAAAAAAAATATAAAAATAAAACCTGATTCAAAATATTAATAAACTATAATAGTTCAAATAAAATATAAAAGAATACTAAACACTAAAATATTAAATACTAAACAAAAAAATATATAAAAATAAAAACTGATTCAAAATATTAATAAACTATAATAGTTCAAATAAAATTAAAAAAAATACTAAACACTAAAATATTAAATACTAAACAAAAAAATATATAAAAATAAAACCTGATTCAAAATATTAATAAACTATAATAGTTAAAATAAAATATAAAAGAAAACTAAACACTAAAATATTAAATACTAAACAAAAAAATATATAAAAATAAAAACTGATTCAAAATATTAATAAACTATAATAGTTAAAATAAAATATAAAAAAATACTAAACACTAAAATATTAAATACTAAACAAAAAAATATATAAAAATAAAACCTGATTCAAAATATTAATAAACTATAATAGTTAAAATAAAATATAAAAAAATACTAAACAAAAAAAATTATAAAAATAAAAACTGATTCAAAATATTAATAAACTATAAAAGTTAAAATAAAATATAAAAGAATACTAAACACTAAAATATTAAATACTAAACAAAAAAATATATAAAAATAAAAACTGATTCAAAATATTAATAAACTATAATAGTTAAAATAAAATATAAAAAAATACTAAACACTAAAATATT
Source organism: Zacco platypus (assembly GCA_038088235.1). Classification (NCBI taxonomy): domain Eukaryota; kingdom Metazoa; phylum Chordata; class Actinopteri; order Cypriniformes; family Xenocyprididae; genus Zacco; species Zacco platypus. Next base: position 1,635,662 of record CM076071.1, read on the forward strand.
AAAAAAATATATATATATAAAAATAAAACCTGATTCAAAATATTAATAACTATAATAGTATCTCAGATATACTAAAAAACACTATTGTTAGTCATTATTATTATTATTATTATTATTAATTTGGTTACACTTTAATTTAAGGTGTCCGTGTTACAGTGTAATTATACATTTAAGTACCGAGTAATAATAATAAACTACATGTACTTTAGGATTTGGTTTTGCTTAGTTTTATGTAATTATGCATAATATAGTTATTACTATAGTAATTACATGTAATGTGTAACAACGACACTAAAATAGTGTTACCTCTTTCTATTTTGTGTATGTTTATTTTAATTTTATCTTTAATTTCCAGTCATTCCCAACTTTTCTAGTTTAAACATTTCTAATTTCCATTTAATTTTTATTTTCTTTAAGCTTCATTCCAAACGGTTTCTAACAGTTAACTGTAATAACGGTGTGTTTCGCAGGACGGTGAAGTGTACTGTATTGATGCCCGATACTACGGTAACATCAGCCGCTTTATAAACCACCTGTGCGATCCCAACATCATCCCCGTGCGCGTGTTCATGCTGCACCAGGACCTGCGCTTCCCTCGCATCGCCTTCTTCAGCTCCAGGGACATTTTCACCGGACAGGAACTGGGGTGAGAGACGAGATGGCGTTTGTGTGTAATCACTAATTGCTTTATGGTTTCATGGCTTTTGACGGCTCGTCTTGATCCGAAGGAATTTATGGCCGTATTTACATCCTGTTCCAGTTGATCTGTTTTCCTCCCGGCTGTTTTATGAGTGCGTGCGCTCTCTCCGACAGGTTTGATTACGGCGACCGGTTCTGGGACATCAAGAGCAAGTACTTCACCTGTCAGTGCGGCTCGGAGAAATGCAAACATTCGGCGGAGGCCATCGCGCTGGAGCAGAGCCGACTGGCCCGTCTGGAAGTCTGTCCGGATCCGGCCGGGGAAGCCGGACTTCCGGTGTTGGGACACTCGTAACGTTTAAATGTTTGTGTGACAAATGTACAGCTCTCAAACAGTGAAGCTTGTGTTCGCATCTTCAGATTATTCATTTCTTCCGTCTGACGGGACACGGGAAACCATAAAATGACATGTTCGGCACACGCAAATGCCTTTCCAAAATACCACCAGGAAGCAACATTCAAATTCACGGCTGTAAATCCCTCTCGGATCAGGAAACATCTCGAAACCTGTGATTATAATGCCAACTGTCATGTGATCAAAACTGTCCCTCTTTTTCATTAAATATCATGAACTTTTTTTTTTTGTAAGTGTAATCGTTTTAATAAATACTGTTTGATACAGAAATCTTTTCCTTGTGTTGTTCGTGTCACAAAAGATTCCCTCAGGAATATGAAATCACTTCCAATAATTTACCAGGGTAATTAAATGGAATTGTTCAGTTTTTATTGCTGTACTTTCAATACTGTAAAATCATTGAAGTGGCGCCATCCCAGCTAACAAACACATGTTCTAAGAACGTTAGGTTAACGTTACAATAAGGTTATGAAAATGTTATTTCTGAATGAACAAAAAAAAATCGACATTTTGAAGTTAAAATGTGTTAAAAATGTTTTTTTTTCTCTGTTTGGCCAGTAACAAAGTAAAAAAAAAAAAAAAAAAAAAATCGTAGATGGTTTTTGTGGAAAATGTGGTTCGATTTCCTCCATGTTGTTGACCTGGATTAGTCATTAAATGGTTTGTATTACTCGTGTCTGATAATAGTCAGTATTACAGATAAATCAGTAGATCAAGGTCAGTGTTATCAGTCTTTAATGACGCTAATGGTGAAATGTAAACATTATAAACAGAAGCCGTCAATT